>OY757254.1:4537950-4858299 GCA_963584085.1 Pyrausta aurata | reverse complement strand
CGTAAACCGCGTCTCGTGAGTTATGTTTTAACTTTTTACATACAAATCTGCACTCTACAGAGACTGCAGGCCCGCAACTACGTGAGTTCTTAGCCTAAGCTAGCTTCATTACTCTACAAAGGTCGAGGTGATTGTAGAGTACATCCGAATAAATACCAAATACTCACTGACGGTCGAACGGTTGGAATCTCGTCACAGTACGAATTTCAATTCGTTTGGTGATGAGAGTTCCCATCGAACAGCTATCGCCTATCGACGTTCGCATAGGAAGAATTATGGCCGAAGGGTGTTGTGTATCGTCGGTTTCGTGGACGGCCACTTGACACCAAGCTGCGGCACACTACGCCGTCGAAATAGTGTACCTAATTATTTGATATTGTAATTGTATGTATGTTAGTCTTTAAGGTTTATTATATGGGCCTGTATTGTTGCCTGAAATAAATGATTAAATTAAAATTAAAACTAACCTTTCTTAGCATAAACCAGCCCTCCTAAATTAAGGCCTCTTAGGAGCATTAAAAATTCAAAATCTTTATTTCAATTTAGGTCATGAAATGACACTTATGAACGTCAAAATATACAGTGAAAAAAATAAAAATAAATGTGCCCTGAAAGGGCCGAAACATGTCTCCTTATCTTTTGGTTGGGCCCTACCAGCGCTTCGAGACAGAACACAGACAATTATGCAAGTGCTGAGAAGAAACGCCGGAACAAACTCAGTCACCACTAGCTGCTTTGCTTATGATGAGTTCTATTGCCCCTTGTTTACAATAAGCCCTTACCGAGTGAGGTACGGTCAAGATCTCTGGCGCCTTAATAGACTGCCCACACGACTAAAAAACGGGCGCACTCCAAACAAGAGACGACGCGATACGCAAGCTATTATGGCTCTTAACACTTCTGTTGTTGTTTCAGAAACTATCTGAAAGAGGCGTTAGCAGGGATCCCGCCTTTAGAGAGTGAAGAAGATAAAAAGTGAGTATTACATTTAGCAATTTATTTAAATTCATAATTCTGTCACAAACTTTAGTGGACAGTGAAGCCTGTAGGCGTGATAACAATGTAATTTCTATTGTGTCTGGATTACTTTCCACTAAATTATGATGATCCATATTTAATCACATCATCAAAGATGAGATCGTAGCCACAAATATCTAAATAAGTTTTTTTTAATATATTTTTTTAACAAAAATGAATAATTGCTTTGAGACTATTATCTTAGATTTCTAGTTGTTTAATGTTTTTTTATAACGTTGTGTCATTATTTCCCAGACGAATGGACGAGCTTATACAAGGCTTCAAAAAGAGAATGGAACTACAGCTCGCCAGCCTAAACTGCAATATGGAGACGGTGTAGGTATGTGCACTTAAATAGACTGTTTATTTATAACTAGAATTCACTTAGGTTTATATTGGTGCGTATAAATAAGACTAGACTAGACTAGAGCATGTTATGTATATTTGGCTATTGAATCAAAGCTACCAATATTGTTAAAAGTATTATATTTAAGAATAATATTATTAAATTATAATAGTTAAACAAAATATACTCAATATAAAATATTTTATAAAATTAACGCTGATTTTCATTCACTTTTTCGTTTCTTGCATGTTCTTGTAGCTCTGTAATAATTAAATTGCAAACGTTAGTACAAGAATTTTAATGGGAAACATGGATTATTATTATTAACTACACATAAATTCGGTTCTACAGATTTTCGTGTTTTTTTATATATTTCCTCCACCTGATCTAGCAGGTAGATAATAGTTACGGAAATATAAAATAACTTAGTTGGGCGTACACTACCTGGTACTTGCGCAGTTAGCTAGCGCATAACGTCTTGTTACCTCTGCCGCCATTTTGTGTGATGAAAGCGCTCGTTAATAGGTATAGTCAGCTTGTTAGCAACTGACTCATATGGCCCCAATGTCAATGAGATAGGTATATACAGTGCGCAGCTTTGTCGCTAAGTGCAAGCGAGACAGACATGTCACTGACAAGAGTTGAAGGACTCAGTTGTTATCACTCCGATTAAAGTATGTAACTTCGTGTTACCTCGGCCGCCATCTTGTGTAGGATGGGCGCCATGGCCGGGCCGGTCTCCGCGACCATCTTGCGGAAGGCGCTCTTCTTGTTCTGCAGCAACACGTGCGGGTGGTCGAACTCCAGCAGGCGACCCGCGTCTAGCACGAGGATCTGTCAAGAAAAATATAGTTGTTGGAAATGTTGTTGTTGAGATATCATTAATTAAGTCAGTAAATCCTTCTTTAACCTGAAAGCGCCATAGTATTATACAGCGTGGGCCATAATTTTTTGCAAATAGCAACACTTGGTTTCTCAATTACCGTTAGAGGGAGGGGCGAGCGGTATGCGGGGAATGATTCGCCGCTTCATGCAATTTTAGTCAGGATGGAGCGTTTCACGGGAGAACAGCGTGCTTTTTGTGTATTGTTTTTTACAAAAACAACTACTCCTACTTCGTCCCTCTAATGGTTATTGAGAAATCAAGTGTTGCTATTTGCAAAAATGTATGGCCCACCCTGTATTAGACGTGCATTTGTTACCTTATCAGAATCAATGACAGTGTTCAACCGATGCGCGATGGTGAGGACGGTACAGTTGCTGAAGTGTTCTCTAATAGCGGTCTGTATAAGAGCGTCGGTCTCCGCGTCCACATTGGCAGTAGCTTCATCAAGCACTAAGATGCGGTTGTTATGAACTATTGCCCGCGCCAGGCATACAAGTTGCCGCTCTCCCACGCTGAAGTTGGAACCGCCTTCCGATACCAACTTGTAAAGATCTGCTGGCGAAAGAGAATAGCAATTTTTATGATTTTTTAAAGAATATCGTAGGCACCTTATATTGTATTTTGATACCTTGACCTGAAATGTCCCATGTTCATGAATTATTTCTATAATTTAGGACGTTGGTTTACCTGCGCTCTCATTTTCCGATTGTAGCTCCACGTTATCTAGAGCTCTAAGAAGCACTTCGTCATGGTATTGGTCAAACGGATCTAAATTCTTCCTCATCGTACCGCTAAATAATACCGGTTCCTAGAAATATTAACTTTTATGTTAAATTGAAAGGCCAAAATAAGACCCGTAATGTGCAGTGTGCTTTCGTAGTATCCATATCCAAAACGTATGGATACAGTTCGTGACATATACAGGTAGAAAATTAAACTTATAGAAATCGGATTAGTCTAAAAGCGACCTGAGTTTGTTAAATACAAGTTATTTTTATAATACCTGTGGAATAATAGAAATCTTCTCTCTCAAGTCGTGTAACCCGATCATCGATATGTCGATTCCATCAATCAATATCGTGCCTTCTAAGTAGGCCAGTCTGAACAGCGCTTGAATCACCGACGATTTTCCAGCTCCAGTTCTTCCTACGATCCCAATCTAAAATGCATTTCGTTTCGAGTTACAAAAGTTTCGTAAAATGGTAAAATCTATAGTCCGTTTTTCTTTGCTAGTCGAATATTGTAAACGATCTTTACAATACTTTTTACCGAAATAATTCATTTTAAAATAAGCACTAAATTCACAACCTACATCGTTAATTCGTCGTTAAACACTGAGATCTTTTTAAATCAATTGGTTAAGCAATTTTATTAATTGATATTATTTATAAAACGATTGTTACAATATTCGACTAGCAAAGACAAACAGACTATAAATGAAATCGTTCTCATGGTAAACCTTTTCGTTCGGCTGTATGTTCAGTTGTAGTTTGTGCAGTACAGAATTTCCTTCTGGCGAGTACTTCAACGTCAAGTTAATAAACTCTATAGCACCTTCTGACGGCCAATCGGGTGGCGGGCGTTCTTCTGGTGGCTGTAGAAGACATGTCAATTCATTTTATTTTATCGAAAACTAGCGGACCCAGCGAACTTTGTTTCGCCCCGGCCCAGTCCCGCCCTAGCCCCGGCCCCATCGAACGGGATAAAAAGTATCCTATGTCTTTCTCCTGGTACTAAGCTACCTCCCCACCGTTTCGCCCCGGTCCCGTGCTACCCCAGCCCCGGCAGCGTCTAGCGGGATAAAAAGTATATCTATATCCTTTTCCTGATTCTAAGCTACCGCCACTAACTTTCAGCCAAATCTGTTCAGCTGTTCTCGAGTTATAAGTGTTGTAACAAACACGACTTTCTTTTATATATATAGATATCCATAAACTTGGTGTTAAGCGACTCTATTGCCTTGTGTTTAGACGTTGACTATTGTTTGTCATAATTGCACGCATATTTTTGACGCTGAATTTACCTAAATATTTATGGGAGTACTCGTAAATATACGAAAATACATACACTCCTGAGCGCAGGCTCTTGCGTCAGTTTGGTGTACTCTAGAACTCGTTCCACACTGGTCATCTGGTTTTCCATTTCTGCGGATTGCCGCATGCCCCATTGGAAGATACCCGTCAGCGATATCGATTGCGTGATGGCCAACCCTACGTGACTTCCATCCATATCTAAATAATAGTGCAATCAAGTTATGTTGGTACTAGATTTTTTGTTAGTTAGACTAGAAAGTTTGATTCTTGTCTCTAAGCTACTTGAATAACGTGCTGGAAAATGTAGGTAGAAAGGCGTGCCGTGGCGTATTTAACTACCAATTATAAGTATATCAGTCTGTGGCAGCGAATTAAATAAAGTTTATGGCTAAATAGGTTACAAACTACAACTGTGATGAACTATCACTAAACCCTATTTATGATAAACTATTTATGGAAGCTATCCAACTATCTAATACAAAAATAAGCTATCGAATCGGTCCAGTAGCTCCTGAGATTAACGCGTTCAAACAAACAAACAAACTCTTACCCTCTTATTCATATAAAAGAAAAACGCAAACAGTCTAATAAACCTGTTTTAACTAGTAAAGTAAAGTTCGCCTGTAAGCATCCCACTGCTGGGCAAAGGCCTTACCTCAAATGTGAGGTAGTATGAGCCTGTTTTAACTATTACACTGTTTTGTCTAGTTCTTTCTTGGCGCTGTCATCATTTGACAGAAAGTGACAAAACAGTGTTATAGCTAAAATTAAAAGCTAAAAGGGGTTAAGCTTTATATATTTTTTTAAATAAATGAATCATGAATTAAGATAAGCAATCAACTTAACCTTAAGCGAATCAAAAGTAGAATCAATTTATACTAGCTAACCGGTCTTCATAAGGCAGCTGAAAGTAACGCAGACAATGAACAGCAAGCAGATGACATCGAGAAAGTATCCGAACGCGCGGCTGCAAGTGATGAAGAGGTACCACGCGGCGCTGTGCAGGTCCTGGTGGCGGTCGAACTCCTCGGCTAGAAGCAGCTCGGCGCCAAACGACCTGACTGTGGCCAGCCCCAGCACGGTCGCGTTGAGGTGGCTAAACACGGGGCTGCGAGCTGGAATAGGACGAGTGAGTATGGGGAATTTTGAAGTAGGTGGACTGAAAGATATAGCAAGTAAGTAGCCGCCTATAGTCACTCATGTATTGTAGAATTGTGAAGTGGGTAATTTATTTTTGTAGAAATGTTGTATGTAGCTGGAGGTGGACCGAAAGACATAGCAAGTAAGTAGCCGCCCCACTCACTCATGTATTGTAATTTTGAAGTAAGTAATATCGATGAAGAAATTTTGTATCTAGCTAGAAGAGAGTCAAGTATTGTTCACTTTGATTACATTTATACCTCCCTTCGGCAAGAAGATACATCGTGTATGTATATCATAGCTATAGTAACATAATCTATACATATAATAAAATTGTAGAGGTCGAATTTCTGTACAATAAAAGAAAATGCTTAAAACCGAGTCAGGGGGATGTAAGAAGTGCAATAGCACTAATCTAGATTTTTTTCGAATTTCTTATTTCTCTGTTTGTCTGTCTGTTTGCTCGCGATAATCTTCGAAACGACTGGACCAATTTAAATGAAATTTTGAACAGTGGTAGCTTAAACCATCGAGCAACATTTAGGATACTTACAATGCCTGTAAATAAAAGTTTTCGTGCGATGTAAAAAAATATTAAAAATAAACTTCAGTAGAACGAAACGCGCCAAGTGTCACTTTTTCAACCATATACCATTGTACACAGATACTGACAGATACAAATAACTGATGTCTAAAGTCATTGTCAAACAAATGTCAAGTCATTCAATCTATCAAAATAAAACAAAGTGAAACAAAAAACAAGAAGAAGAAGAAGAAGAAGAAAGTATTGATTAATATTCATCTGTGATTGAAAGCATGGAAATTAAGGAAAATTGCCTGTGTAAATAATAGGAGGAGCAACAACGCCACATGTGAAGGATTAAGCCACAAGTGATATAAGACACTGATGTGTTGCAATGGTCTCTCCAGTATCACCTGTTGTTGCTTACTATCACCTGTATAATGTAACACCAATGTTTTATTAACGGTATGTAGATATCACTTTTACAGTTTTACCCACCAGTATGTTACCTACTGCTTTTCTTATTCATCTAAACTCTAATCATCAAAAATTCAACTGGTAGGATTGCAGAATAATTAATAAGAAGTGAAGCTCTTCTTCCAGAGAAAGAATTGAAGAGTTTCTTCCAGTTGAATTTGGAAAATCTACTCTCATAAAGTTCATATTCAGATAATTCAGAAATTGACGCTTTTATCCTTAGCCTCACAGTCTTTAGAAATGCCACCAATACATAGCTATCACGACAAAAACTTTGTTTCAGAGAACAAGGGGCAGCAATGATAACCAAAACATTGTCAACATGTAAGGAAGGTTGTTGCATACCCCATGCCAAACCCGCTACAATTGAACAAGAAGATTAACCAATTTTTACCACCTTTCAAGTGTCACACACATCACATACGTCTCCAAGATGCAGGGGAGTACAAACAGGAATGTGACTGTGGCATCTTCTACATCAGTGAATCAACAATAAGTATAGGCATGCAGATTAAAGAATACAAATAGCTGATTTATTTATATATATTTATGTAACAAAGAACCACTTTGTAATTATGTTTAGACCAACCAAAGCAACATCTCATACTGCAAGATCTCAAGACACAATAAGCTTTTTCTGGGTGGTTAGGAACGTCAATAGATATTAATGAGCGATGGTAGTTTCTTGGTCTACCTGTGACCATGGATGCTGATAATAATTAGAAACGTCAGGCCCTCTATTTCATTTTAAATAAATGTGTGGGATATGAATCTGTAAAGTGTTTTAATTCAATGTGTAGTGTTTCCTCCATATTGGTTTGTATAAAT
This sequence comes from Pyrausta aurata, assembly GCA_963584085.1. Lineage (NCBI taxonomy): Eukaryota > Metazoa > Arthropoda > Insecta > Lepidoptera > Crambidae > Pyrausta > Pyrausta aurata. The sequence continues at coordinate 4,851,049 of OY757254.1, read as the reverse complement.
TAAATGAAATTTTGGTACTTTACTTTATGGTACTTGCCAAAATATATATTTAGATCAATTCTTTCCACGCAACAAAGTAAAATGTTAGTAAATTAGTTGTTTTTTTTTTGTGGCAAAGTACTTAGTAGTTAAAAAGTAAAGTAACCATATAATCCTATCAGACAAAGGAACTCTTAATCAAAATATAGATTGTGAACATCCAAATAATCTGTATGGTAGGAATGGCGGAAGTAGTATAGTTGAGCCATGGTTGTCTTAGACGAAGTCTCACTATTTTCTTAAATACTTATTATGTTTTTTTATTTAAAACCTAAACTTTTACAATTCATTGCTAACAATGGCCAATTTTAATGATAAGTGAGTACTAATATTTACTTTAATTAACTTATTTAAATACTTTATATCTTGCGTACTTATAAGTACATACTTATGTATCTTATTTGTAAAATCATAAGCTTAAATAATTAAAAACTCTACCCAAAGTCACTATTCCACGCGAACGAAGTCGCGGGCACAGCTAGTTAGTTCATATATTCGAATCACGACAAGAGTGCAGACTAGCTGGTCTCAAATTGTACTCATAAAACTAAAATTAGCGGTGCGCCTCATAATAACGTTCGCTTTTGAGTAAGTAGAAATAGGACAGGTACTTTATCGAAACATTAACTTACTGATTCCTTCCAAACGTTTAACAGCACCAGTGGTTCTTATGTAAACAACTCTTAAAATGTAGAAAATTATTAGCGCTGCAGCGATTGGGATGAGCAGTGTGATATCCGTCATTAAAATTACCACTATTACACCCAGCAAGTTTAGTAAGATCTGAAAAGTTTATTTACAAAATTAGTCAAGACTTTGAGTCAACTTATAGGTATTTTATTGTGTGATGCTCAAATTGTAATACCTGAAAGCAGTCGAGCATAGCTTGAGGTAACAATTCGTCAACGGACCCCATGTCCTTGCTAAATCGGTTGATGATTCTACCAGATGGGTTGGCATGAAAAAAGCTCATGGGGGACCCAGAAACGTATTCAAACATTTTGTCGTGTAATCTGCGGGTGTAATTTTCGGTATTTAGTACTCAAAATAACTAATGTTTTCTTGACGATAGCTATTGATACTACTTAAAAACATTGTTGAAGTGACCTTAAGTGGTGCATTACAACTTTTAAGTAGCACTGGACAGGTTAGGTAGGTACAGGCTTACATACAGTATAGGACAGGATAGGAAGCAGTGTAAAATTTTCGAAATGATACTCATTCCGGTTACGAGTAGGAATATTTATCAATAGGTATGTAGGTACAGTAAAATGCTGGTGCCTAACGACAAACGACTTGATACCTAACCAAATTAGCATGACGATAATACCAGTATATGAGGGCATTGTATTTTGCAGCCATTGTTTCGATTAAATGTAGAAAATTCACTTTGACATCTGGTTACCGGAGCGTTAAAAATGGTATTGTTAAAAGTTAATAAAAAAGTTTCTTACTTGATAGAAGACCGCATGCACAAGGAGAAAAACGAGAAGGCTCGTATCAGAGCGACGATGATCGTGCCTACGGTTATGAGTCCGAAGATAAGCACGAAATCTTTCCGGTACAATCCTTGCTCTTTCCAGAGGATGTTGTCCATTGTGGCGTCGCCCGTTAGACGGTCTTCGGCATGACTCCTAAGTAATTAAATTGGCAAAACGTTTAGAAAATAATCTACTTTTAGACCGTATTCTTATAGTTTGATAGCCCATCTTCATGAATCATGAATTCGATCATGATCGAAAGCTAATACGCTATTTTGATCTTATAAGGCTAGTTCCAGGTTACAAAGAATTTACGGTATCACGCGGTACACAAAGGTTATACGAATATACAAGAATCCACGATCCAAGTTATGCAGTTATCAATTCAACTGTTTTCAGCAGCAAAAGAACTCATTCTTAAACAGAAATGTCTTACCATCAGCTGATCCAAACCCCTCGCGCTCGCACAGCACTTATCCAGCAAAAACAAGAGGCTGATGACGGCCACGAGAAGTCAGCTGGCGCCGGCTATGAACTATACATGCGCCCCGCCACTTTATGCTCCGAGTTTCAATTCATTATGAAGATGTTTTACCATCGGCTGATCCAATAATCGCAAGCGCTCGCGCAGCACTGCGCCAGCAAGAACAAGAGGCCGACGACAGCCACGAGTGGGCAGCTGGCGCCGGCCATGAAGTACTCGCTGTACACTGAGCTGTCCACGCGCCCTACCGCTTGAAGTTCCGCTTCGGGCTTTTGATCCTAGAAAGTTAAAAACGTAGAGGTAAATCGTAGGAAAACTGTACGTTGACGTGAAAGTTCAGAGTTTTCTCGCTGGCCAACAACCAAATAATCTAGCAAGTGGTTGGATTGACACAAACGAGGCTTTGGAGTTGCGTAAGCTGTTAAATGCTCCACTGTGCTCTTTAAAAACAGTTCAAGGGATTATTATAACTCACCACTATATTATATATTCATTTTACTAAAAACAGCAGCAGTTCTGCTATATACATCCATTGTACCTAAGGTAATCCAGAACCAAGATGCTTTGCTGTCATATCCGAGGGAAAACAAAGATCAGGGTCCGTTTCTGTGCTTGAAGATTACATTCATCATTGGCTTCGATCAACAATACATTTGCACTGCTCTGCTGATGTTGATTTCGCACCACTTACGGTAAAGCTGGTGTTGAAGACCGTGGAGAAATGCCGGCGGTGCAAGCTGACGACGCTGGGCTGTACCAGCGAGGTGCTCTGCCCGACGCCAGGCTCATCCTCGTGCACTTCCCGCACGTTGCTCACCATCAGCTGAATTATCTTCAGCTCTTTTTCCTATAAGAAGGTCATTTTTTTACTGATAGTTTTTAAAAGGTTGATGAGGGGAAAGTATCAACAAATGCGAATAAGTAATCTCGATCGATTTGCATTCACATTGTTTAAGTTTCTGTATGTATAGGCATACAGCCTAGAGAACATAATATAAATCTGATTCGGGGTCAAAAAATCTTACGTTTAAATCTTGGAAACCACCTTGGGCAAGAATTTTGCCTTTGTCCATTATAACGATTTGTTCAACGGTTTTGATAAATTGTAGCTGGTGCGTCACCAGAACTACCGTTTTATCCTCTAAATACCTGTTCAAGAAAGAAAATTATTTGAATTACTGCAGTTGGCTCACATTAAAGAGAGTATATTTTTTTAATGCTTACTTCTTAATACATCTTTCGAAGATATGCTTAGCAACTTGTGTATCAACAGCCGATAAAGGATCATCTAACAAGTAAATATCTGCCTAAAACAAATAATATACATTGACTTAGCAGTATCATCCAACTTAACCCTTAAATGATGTACATCGGTTAGTATATTTTTGTCTTACTTCTTTGTAGACAGCTCTCGCTAAGTTGATCCTCGCGCGTTGTCCACCGCTGAGGGACACACCTCTTTCTCCTACAACCGTTTTGTCTCCATGAGGGAACAAAGAGATATCGCGCTCTAACGCGCACACTTTACACACTTCCATGTACCGAGCCTTCTTGAACGGCTGTCCAAACAGAATATTCTGGCGGACAGATCCTGCAAGATCCCATAACAATTAATTTATTACCTAGTGGCTTTTTAACGTTCTTTCATGAAAAAAGAAGAAGAAACCAATCTCACCAACGAAGAGCCAAGGGTCTTGGCTGGCGTAGCTAATACTTCCTTTCACTTCCATATTACCTCTAGAGCATGGCAATTCACCGAGAATCATGTGGAGTAAAGTAGATTTACCAGCTCCAACGGATCCAATTACCGTTGTCAATGAACCAGACGTGATCTAAATTCATATTCATATGAAATTTTTATACAAATAAAAACATGAAAAAACTCCATTATACTCAGATGATAGTATTTAGTTAAATACAAGTAAAAGGACCTTTAAGTTTATATCTTCAGCGTCGTCTTTATCGGTAGATTTAATCCAGCGACTGCATGCGTCTACGAAATCGATTACTATTTCGTTTTTAGGGGTTGCTGAAGCAAACGTACAATGTTTTAATTGTTTTTTTCAAAAGTAACACAATGTACATATTTATTTTTATTATTCTGCCAAACTGAGGAACAGTTTGTCGGCAGTCAGTCAGGTTCTAGAATCTAGATTAGAGCGATTGGTCATAGTTAGAGCGCTACCTACCAAATTAAATTATTCTTACCTTTTGGTTCAGCCTGTTTGGATTTTGATGATGTTGAACCTACTTGTCGAGCTGTTGTTGGCTGGACTGGATCAACTGAAAACGCATGTATTTTTTTGTAATACAAGCTCATCAATAACCAACCTACTCCTATAAAGATTTGTTTTAACTCGTCAAGTATGTGTAAACGAGACACAATAAAAATTCCATTGTTATGCGACTCTCGGCATTCGTTTGATACCTGACTGATTAAGTAGATACCTCGAATAGTAACCCTTTTCTTGGGGTTGAAATCAGCATTTTGACCAGGTTCCAACAATTCTCTCGGAGATAACCGACACTCTTCCGTTAGCAGGTAGTCACGTATTCTCTGTATTGCTACATTCATTTCTGCTGTCTAAAAGTACCCAATGGTTAGATAAACTATGTTTATGTTCTAGGTTTGTAGTAATCGCTTATGGTGTGTATTAGTGACTTAGTGCCACTTATGATGAAGCCTAGAGACTCAGTTGCTCTGTCGTCTTTGTACTTATATAAATGTATTGTGCAAAATCAGAAGGCATCTTACTTGCCCCACAGCCTGTGGAAAGTACAAGGTCATGGTTTGCTTCATTATATTGTAGTAGCAAGTGAGGAAGAATACGTTCTCCACAGTGATTCGGTTGACATACGTGACGTAGATCAGCACTGTTATGAAGATACCGAATCGTGCAGAGAACATTATGAAGGACATTATGATTCCACGAATGTATGACGTCATTTTGATGTTGTATATTTCACTTCTGAAATCATGATACTAGTAAATATTCACCAAAAGGACAGAACAAAATTGAAATTGTATTATTTGCTGTCATACGTTTTACCTTCGTACAGTATCAATAATTTTCCTAAAAGGCTGTTCCCATGTGTACATTTTAATTACTTCTATTCCCATTATGATTTCTTTCATCAATCTAACTCTTTCGTCGGACTTGATGGCCGTGCCTCTTCTGTAGTGTGCAGTTCGTGTGCCCAAGAAAACTAAGTATAAAGTCGTTTCTTATGTAAATTTTTCTATTTTGGCGTATAAGTAGTTATCTGACGGACTAACACTCACTTTGAAACGGTATTATCGCAATAATGGTTAAACCGCCATACACCGCAGGCATTCCCATCTCTCGATATAAATATGCTGCCATAAGCTGCAAAATTAAAGTTTCAATATCGTTGAATTTTTCAAATACTTTATGTATTGTAATATTTCAGTGACTCACAATGGTTTCTAAGGGTCCTATCCAGAGGTAATGGGCGAATAAGGGTCCGGTATCGAATCGGTTGACGTCATTTGCCATAAGGTTCACAACCAAACCAGCGCTGCTCTCGGACAGTGCTTGCAAATTAACTTTCAGTGCCTGTAAAAGTAATTAGAACCTTGTCTTTATGATTTTTGTGACCTAGTACCTATTTCTCATGACTACGAAAATTCTTTGATTATGCCATGGTCTAACAGTCCGCCAAGCTCACCGTCACTTTAGTTTGCTCCGTCATTATAAAACTTAGGTATCGGTAATCAGTCAGGTATCAAACGACTCCCGGGAGTCGCATAATAATGGAATTTCTATTGTGTCTCGTTCACACATACTTGACGAGTTAAGAAAGAAACGCTGTTACGCATATACCCATCGACAGCGTGGCTTTAGGTTATATCTAAATTTGATCAATAGGTTAATACCTTTCTGTAAATGAGACTACAGATCCCAACTCGCATCTTCATGCCAATGTGCATGACTCCCATCATGAAGGGGTGTTGAACCATCACATTCACGGCGCTGCAGAAAACTATTCCGAAAGCGAAGAATACCGCTTCGCCCCAGGACACACTGCCTTCTGCGGCGTAGTAGTTAAAAAGGCGGTTGAAGTATGTTGAATTTGCCCTGAAGGTATTAAATATTTATTCGAAAGAAATCTCTACTACAAAATACCCGAATTTTGATAGTTCGAAAATTTAAAACTTACTCCATTTCATGCGATTCCTGAACGGGACTAAAATAACGTAATAATAATCCCAAGAATAGAGGTTGCTGCAACCTGTTAGTGAAAAAAAATACAAAGCATTTAGTTGTGCAGATTTCTACCCATTTTTTTTTAAACGAATAATTTTTTTCAATACCTAACGAGAAACTCCATTGCAGCCAGAATGAGCCCGTAAAGTATGAGCTCCGGGCCAAAAACTTTGAGAAGCGCTTTCCACAGACTGGGTTTATTGTTTCCATCCCCATTTCCAACTTTTGCCACTTCATAGTCCCACGCTTTTTGTATTGCGTCACCTCATAATTAGAAAATAAGGTAAAATTTTATCTTAGCTTAAGTATGAACCATATCAATTAATTTAAATTAAACTTTACCTAATACATCGGATCGGTGCTCTGGCAAAGGTGCGTAGAGATCAGTGTCCTTTATATCACGAGTATAACCAAGTTTGAATGTTTCTAAAGTCCATCTGCAACGTAGGTATCAATTTAATTGTAAAGCATTAGATAATTCATAATGTAAAATTTCAATAACATTATGATATTGTACCCAAATGTTAGGATTGAGAAAAAATTTGCTTTATAGCGAGGATTTAAATGGCGTGTCTGTTTTGGTCCAGTGTCCATTTTGCTATAAAATCCATTAGGTCGTGGTTTTATGTTTGTTGTATACTTACATCGTTACATCATTAGAGGCTTACCTCAAGTGTGTCAATCAATTAAATATTTATTTACTTTTGCTTAACTTTAATTTTACCATTTTAACTATAGTAATTTCGACTCTGTAGGAACTAGGTCCATGGCTCTTCTACTATGAATTGGCCATAAAATAATGCCGAATTGCCGATTACGTAGCGACAGTTCAACAATCCTTGAAGTATTTGAACTATTCATATGGAAGCATCAAACCAAACGGCGAGATAATAGGCATTGCCAAGATTGTGGGTCAGAAAGACATAATGCTTACCGTAGCCGTAGAGTACCTACCTAGACGATACGTTTATTAATGGAAAATAATGCTTTTGATAGATATTATAGTATTGTCCATCATATTAAAGACCGCAGCTTGAGAGCTTACCCACTGATCATGTAATCTTTTTAGGGTCTCGTAGCCGAATGGCAAAAAACTGAACCCTTATAGTTTCGTCAAGTCTGTCTGTCTGCCTGTCTGTCTGTCCGTCCGTATGTCACAGCCACTTTATTCTGAAAGTATTAGCATCACACCGCTGAAACTTGGTAGGTAGGTGTATGCTCTTTACCGCTTTCCGATTCAGGTACAAAAAATTTGAAAAAATGATATTATAGGTGGCTCCCATACATGAAACTAAAACCAAAAAAATTTTTTTTACTCAAACCTATACGTGTGGGGTGTCTATGAATAGGTCTTTTAAAATGACATTAAGGTTTCAAAAACAATTTTTTCTAAAAGTCTAACGTTTGAGATATAAACGCTTCCAAAGTGGTAAAATGGGCGTCCCCCCCATCTAACTTTTGAACTAAGGAAGTGAAAATTTTGAAAAAAATATGTAATGTAGATCTCAACATAAACTTTCAACGAAAATTGGTTTGAGCGAAATCGAACTTGCACTTTTTGAGATATAGTACATTTTTATCAACCGCAAATATAACTTTGTCTTTCATACAAACACTATGAAAAACAAAGTTATATTTGCGGTCAACAAAATATTGTGGTATTTTGGCTAAGTGGAAGCAAGAATCCCTAATTCAGTTAAAGTTGGCACGGAACCCTTAGTGCGCGAGTCCGACTCGCACTTGGCCGGTTTTTTAGCTTACCTATCATCTGAAACTTAACCCTTTAACAGCCGACTATTTCGATTTGTCGTATAATTTACCCGTAGGTACTCAATACGTGATCGGCTGTTAAAGCGTTAAAACTGACCGACAAATTGACACTTTTGTTCTATTCTATTTCAAAACAACTTCTATGATACCAAGAAGGGCGGGCTACTGCGTGTCGTAATTTACACGTTGATAACGCACTTACTTTGTACCGCCCCACGTGATTTCTTTGCGTACAATCAACAGGAAAACTATGTATGTAATCAGAAATGAAAATGCATAAGCATGTAATGTAAGGCATCTGCAAACTCTGGGACAATTCTTTTACTGAAAATAACTTAAAAAAAACCGTTTTACCCCTTGCTGCAAGACCACCATTATTAGGACCTTTAAATCAAAATTGTATATAAATAATACGTATAAGTATTCTTAGGCCTTTTGGCTCGAGATATACATAAAATATATATGTATGCTTTTGCTGTTATTACGAATGATCAATTAACACACAACAACTTTTTTCGGAGAAGCAAATTCAAAACAAGCAGGCCGATTAAAAACTTGTGTGCGTGTCTGTACATGAGTAGGAATAAAGATACAGGAACTGGACAAAAAGCACCTGCTTTGTGGTGCAATAATCATATCTGTCACCCTGAACAACTATTTAAATGAAGGCGATACATGACCTATGTATTTTATTTACAATATGCCAGCACTTCACCTGGTTTCATTGGCTATTTTGGCAACCTTCATTGGGGTAAGAACTTTGCCATCTCTCTCCTTATGTTTGTGACACCTGCCTTAACTTATCTATAAGGATATTTGTTCTGATAATATTTTCTTGCTGATGTATCAACAACTGTAACAAGTTCTTCAGAACTAAACAAAAGACTATTAATATGAATTTTGTATTAAATAAGCGTTGTCTCGTTACAGTTGTCCGAAGGCCAATGCTATGGGCGCGTTACGGTCACACCACCACCACCGCAACCGGTCGTGCCAGTGGCGCCCTGCTGCCAGTGCTCCGATGACGTAAACTTGTCCACCCTTCTCTACCTCGCGAAGGCGAACGAGAAGTCAGCTGAAGACATTAACGCGGGAGAAATAATCAACAAACTCATCAATGCTTTAATATACGCAACTACCAACTCTAACAGCGCAGGAGGAGGAACTGGAGGTACCAGTTGTGGATGTAGTACTTCTGGAACTGGGGGCACTTGCGGATGTACCGGTGCTTGCACGTGTGGCAACAGCGGATATGTTCCTCAGTACCCTCAATATCCTCAGCCGCAAGCTAAACCAACCGGTAATCAGAAACCAGCGCTCCTCGACCTAGGCTTACTGAATGGTGACGATTTACTTGACCTACTTGTTGCTGGTCACAAATTACTCAATTTGGATGTCGGTGGAAAAGGAGGAGGTGCTGTTACAAACTTAGTGAACAGTTTACTTTAAATAATAAACACTTGCAAAAAATGTGTGCCTTTAATTTTCGCTCTGTAAATGTAATGAAAATGTTACTAGCTTTCCAAGATTGCGTAGCCGAATGGCTTACCGAAACCCTGTGCACTATTTTTGAATCACTCGCTTCAATATGGCGAGTGATATTCGTTCGAATATGAATTATCAGTCAACGTAATTATTTTGGAACGAAAATCACTCGTAATATTGACGCAAGTGATTCAAAAATAGAGCCCCCTTAAAGTTTCGTTAAATCCACTGAATAATATAACTATTCAGTGGTTAAATCCGTCTGACTATCCGTCAGTATGTCACAGGTCACAGCCATAAAATTAATATTCCCCAAAAAAATTAATAGTAAGCATGTATTTTATAACTGTTACTACTGTGTACTGTTCACATGCTAATTATTTATTTACAACAATCAAATTAAACGATGATGAATTTATTATTTTTTTAAATTGATGTTAATGTTAAAGACAAGGCAGTATAATTATTTCTTCCTTTGCTTAGTGTTCGAATGACAGCTGTCAATGTCAACGTCAATTATGACACACAAACAACGCGGCCAACGGGCCAACAGAAATTCGTTGCAAACTTGAAAATTGTTGTAAAAGCTACTACTTATTTATTTTAAAGTGAATGTTTAGTGATTATTGTTTTAATTAAGTCTTATTTTTGTTTAATTGGTATTCATTGCAAAAACGTATTTAATGAAAACTATTTTGATAAGGAATAGGAAATGTTCTCGATGTCATCATGACTTCTGAAATAGAGAATTTGAAAACAAATGAATTTCTACGAAGACGTAAACTGAGACTTCAGCAGGTTTGTTATCCTATTGGTTTTTATTTTTTTAATTAAAAGGCGGTACATATAAATTGCACAAGTTATCTCAAATATATGAGTGCTTTATAGGTCAGAGAACAATCAAAGGATATAGCTAAAAAACTAAGGCAGCGTGCTAAAATAGAACAGTCGCGGCAAGATCGTGACTCTGAGAAGGTTAAAGAATATTTACTGCACCAGGAAAAGTTAGTAAAACGATTAGAACAGCTCTACGCACAAGGAGTTAAAAGTGTTGGAGACAGTCATAAAAAAGCTTCAGTAATCGCTCAAAATGGTAAGCAACTCTTTGTCTTTTATTTGTGAATATTATGTCTGCTTTTTTTGGTTTTAGCCTTAGATGTAATGTTGTTTTATTTGTTCTCTACCTTATTGATTAAGGTTTGTGAATAAATTCATTGTAAATTTTCAGAGGTATCACCAGAAAAAAGTGATTTATCAAGGCTTCGTGGCAAAGAAGCAGTTGCTGAATTAAGAAGAAAAAAACAGGAAAAACTTGATGAACAGAAAAAACTGCTTGACAGGAAACTATTGGCTAGGTAAGGCAACTTGAAGAGATGTTAATATAAATAGATTTTACTAAGTAGTTTTAATGTTTATAATATACATATTGATTTTGTCAATTCTTTACACTTTCAGAGAAGCTGCTAATGAAATTAGTCGTGAGAAATCATCCAGTGTAGCTAGTAAATTAATGGCAAAAGCTTCTACAACTAAACTTACTGAAGAAACTGACCAAGCAGCTGTTGATGCTGCAGAAAATAAACAAGAAAGTGTTGATGCACAGATCTCCAAGCAGAATAAGAATGATATGGCAACTCAATGGGACTTGGAAGAGTCACCCAATGATTGGCAACCTAACATACCAGCTTTATCATTACCGAAAGATGACAAGGAAAGCCTAAAAGATTCCAATGTTGCAGCAGAAAGCAAGTCAGACAAAAGTAAACGAATTGACCTCTTTGCTTTGAGTGCAGAAATGCCCTCAAGCTTGCGAGGTGGTGGTACTAATATACAAGAGGAGAGACCGCCAGTTAAGCCATCTGTTACACTGGTTAGTGAGTACTTGCAAAGTAGAGCCCTCAGATTGAGAGAAACTGATACCACAGGGTCCAGTAAAAAACAATCCGATGACTTACATAATTTGAAGCAAACAATATTACGTTCGAGATCATCAAGAATAGAAGGTAACAACCTAACTAGTAATACTGTATGCCATGTTGTTGATGAGCAAGTTATCCCAGTCCCCGCTTGGCAAGCAGAAAGCAAGTGTGAATTCTGCTTCCATAGCACTTTGCACCATAGACATCAGAATAGGTGTAGACAATTCACAGCTACTAATTCCCAAATAAACGAGATTTTTAGCCCCGTAAGACCTGCCCATCGAGAATTTCAACCCACTCCTGTGTTACGTGGGAGTAGCCCATTTAGGAGGAACAAAGTTTACCCAAGATATTGTAAACATACAGGTGATTGTAATCATAAAAATTACCACTCGTTTTGCAGTAATATTAACCTTCATCAACAATCATCTTTTAATTCATCATCATATCTATTTCACTGCTTTTCAATCTAGGGTAGTAATGTGTTTGTTTAGAAATTTATTAAAAAAAAAAACTATATTAATATTAGAGGAATATAATAATACCTCACCTTGCAAATCATTATCATCGTCCATTATGGTATCAAGATTGTATATCTTTAATTGTATTAATTTTGATCATGTTTTAAACTTAACATTTTAGCTTTTGCTTATTAAATATTTGTTGTATTTTTTTGGAACTTTGTTACCATAGATTTATTGTTTTGGATAATTGGTTTTGTTTAAATTCTCATAACAATTCATATTAATTTGTACCCAAACTTGTTTTATCATACCTATCTAATGATTTATTAGACCTTCCACATTATTATTTTTTTTGAGGAAAAGTAACATCAATCAATCAATCAGCCTGTTGCAGTCCACTGCTAAACGTAGATGTAGGAACATAATTGCAATTTAGTTTATTTTGTTGAAACTCATACATCATGCAGTGTGTCAGTCTTAATTATTAACATAGTAATTTAAATCATGCATCAAATGTAATACTGTTTGTGTTTCAGTAATAAATAAATAAATATTTAAAAAAAATACATATTTGTTGTGTCTCTTTTAGGAAAAGGACATAATAAATCTGCAGCTTCGAGTGGTCCTGAAATAATTTTAACTAAGAAGAATTCAGTCACTATGTACAATCACTCTACAAGAGACTCCAGAGATGTGCCTTGTACTGACACAGGACTTGTGGTCAGAGACAATCAAAATGACGACGACGCCTACTCACAGGCTCTGAGGGAAGCGAAAGGAGACAATTCGAAAGAGAAAGAACATCAAAAGAAACTACAAGAGATGAGAAGCAAAGTGGCAGTGACTAAAGAAACAGTTGAAAAAGAGTACAATGATACTATGTCGTTTCTCAAATCTCTACCTAAAGAAAAGTGTAGCAAGCACATGGTATTTTATACACTATTTTATTTCAAGTATAATTATTATATTGAGTTCCTTAAATTAAAGATCATTTGTATTACAGAAAACTGCTCATATGGATGAAAGGCGTCAGCAAATATTGAAAATGAGCCGCCAGCAGAAACTTCAACATGAATTCAACAAGATCGAAAAAGAATGCAGAAGAAACTGTGCTCAGGTAGGTATAATATTGCAAAACTTGGATTAGCTAATAATTTATCTGTAATATTTATCAATCAGCTATCAAAAAAACTGACCTAAATAAGATATCATATTTTTCATTGATGCTTTGCTTGGTTGCCTGGTATAATGTATGTGTGACAGTATAATGTAATAGTAATTCATAGTAACTTGTTTCTTTTTAGATTTCTAGAGCTAGACAAACTACGCCCGAAAAATCAAGACACAAATCTAGGTCCCCATCAAAAGATGACTTAGATGACGATTTCAACTCTAAGGATTTGCAATATTCTTGGATGCCTGTTCCAGAAAGCGATGGAAGTCTGGCCATTCATACTATACCAACGAATTTAAAGGAAGGCAAGTCGTCAAATACCGTTAAGTTCAGCAAAGTGGACAGCTACCACGAGTACCGCTCGCGACACAAGCACACTCCACCAACGAAGGACACCACCAACCAGGAAAGATCACACAAAAGAGTTGAAACTGTTTTGGTACACAACGATAATGATTCTACAGATTACTCGTCTATTTCATCAGAAACTAGCTCTGTTACAAATATAAATCTTGAGAAAGAGAAAAACAAACAGACAGACCGAACGATTTCAGAAGCAGACAGAATAATAGTATATAAAATTATGGACAAAAACGCGAAAAAGAGAAAGAAGCGAAAATTAATAGACGATGTCGCGAAGGTTTTGAAGTCTATGAATAAAGATAACGCAAATGAAGATGATAATAACAATGAGGATGAAAAATCAGGCAATAAACATGTTGAAATAGAGGTTCAGAATAGTGTTTCTATTGATCAAGTTAATGAAGGTAAAAAAAATAACTAATGACGTAATACATACATCATAAAGTTCATTTGTATAAGTGCCACAAATTAATGTATATTATTGTTAATTTCAGGTGTCTATAAGGTGGTGAATGAAAAAGGGTAAGTGTGTCTATAGATTTGTATTTTTTCCTATTTCCTCTTCCTTAATCATTTTCTATGGCATCCTACAGACTGTCTTATAACGTCACAAGCTGTTACACTGCTAATGTAGAGATGTGGCAGACGGGGGCCGAGCATAAGCCGTGGTGGTGATTATTATTTGATTTGTTCATTTGTTAAAATTTTAAGTATTTTTTTGTACACGGCATTGTTTAAGGTAATGGAAATCATTGGTTTACGTCGTTTAGTTTTTGTCTTTCATTCATGTGAATAGTACTTTTTTGTCCACATCACATAGACTTTAGTAAGAAGTACTTATAAACTATTATGTGTTATCTAAATTCATTAAAGTCTAATATTCGATTTTGATTTTCAGGGACAATATTACATCGTTAAATTTCGCCGAGAAACCGCGAAAATGTTGTAGATTTGTCTTGACTGAAGATGAACTAAAACATGGGCGATTGTGCTGCTGTGGTAAACAAAATAGGCCTGACCAACAGAGCGACAAAGGTATAATTGAAATCTACATAATATTAAAAAACAATATTATGCGAGTGTCAATATGTTATAAAACTGTTATGAAAATGTTCCATATCCAGTTTTTGGAGCAGTTTTCAAAAAAATCTTTTACTGTACAAAATATGAAAGGATAAAAACAGTGATTCATTTTAAAAAAAACCTTCATAAAATATGAAATAATTACCTACTTTTCTTGTAAAGAACCTGCTCTATTTTATTTAAAATGAAAATGTTGTTTCCAGGTACAAATCTTCACTGCGGAAATGGCGACATATCGGCTAAACGGTATAAGTGTTTTTTAAATCCTATTATTTATTAACACCTATTATAAAGGTAGTTTAAAACCTATTTTATTGAGCTTATATTTTTGTTTTTGACTAATTTTGTCTTTTACAGAAACGCAAACTGCCTGGGAAAATGCGCCTGCTCTACTAGTACCAAGTCAAAAGATCCCAGTACTTCGGAAGTCCAGTGCTCGGCAGCTACTTCAATATCTTCATTTAAGACCGCAACGACCGACAAAGCGTTAGGTGCGCTGCCTGATGGCGGCTACATTAAGCTGATTGATGATGATGGTCAAGAAGCAGGGAAATTTTTCATTGGCGCCACTGGTTTCCTCCGAGACGACGATTATGAAGTTATAATACAACTTAGAAAGAAAGAAGCTGCTAAGAAAGAGAGTGAAAAAGAATCTACAAAAAATTCAGAGGTTACTATAAATACTCCACATTCAACTGATGACTTGAAAACTCCTACACAAAATGAAGATTCTACAGTAAAACGTTTGCTACGAGAAGTCTCTGACAATGAAAAGATCGATGAACTATCAGCAAGGCTATCGCCGCGATCCTCAAAAGCAAACACAAGTAACATTGACGATAATGGGTCCAATGACACAGACAATAAAATTAAAATAACTGACTGTCCTTCTTCAAATGTGAATACAGAGTCAATAGAAAACATTGCCAAGCCGAAGGAATTTATTGACAAAGGCGTGTACACATCATCCCAGCTGTCATTTGCTATACCAAGCGACGTCCCTAAGACTGATCCTATCTCCAGGCCTGCCACGTCTACTTACACACAAACTTCCATAGATTCCCCTAATGTGAGACCGGTGTTCATGCACATGAGTTCCTCAACTTCTACGGCATACATGAGTCCGCCTGAGATGGTTTTGCCGAAATATCTCAAAAATAACTATAATTACAAAGGCGATAAATTAAAACTGAGAGATAAAGATGAACACTGCAATAATGAGAATTGTAAAAGTAAACGATGCAAATGCCGCGTGACAAAATCATCAGTATGCAAAAAGACAGGAAGTGCTCATAGAAAATTGAGCACACCACCTAATACCGCCAGAAACAATGACGAAAGTGGTAATGCATGGGACCAAGACTTTGAGCCCGACGTGCATAATGACCACAAGAAAAAGTGCCGCAAATTGGATACCAATAAGCACTGTCATGGTCATAAAAAGAAGACTAACACAACTTCGCAAAAATTGTCGTCGCGCAATATGGTAATGCGCGTGACGTCAAGCAAAACGTCTTCATTCAAAACAAAAATAAATCAAAAAGTTCAAAAGACAGACTTAAATCCCCAAATTAAGAAGTATGTCAACAGATTATTACAACTTAATAAAGAAGGAATCAAAGCGATCGAAGTCGCTAATCATGAATGTAGCTCGGTGACCACGCCAGGGAGTTCAATTGTTGAAGTGCCGACCAATATCAATTCAAAAAATTCGGACTTGCAACATAAAATTTCTCTAGAACAGATAAAAAATGATTTGAGACAGAAAATTTTAGAGGAATATGTTAAAGAAAGTACTTGTAATAATTCTGTACAGAGTATACTCTGCAACAACCTGAAGACTAGGTCAGGAACTTATAAATTTCCAAAAAAGAGATCAGTTCATAAGGTTAAATCTTTAAATATATCTAAACGACTTATAAACACTAAAAACGCTACTGAAAGTCAGAGTCCAGTGGCCCGTAATATAAAATCTAATCTTAGTACATCATCTCCGTCTTCTGCAAGAGATACTGTTAAGAAACACGAGCCGAAAAATACGAACTCACGTAGCAGAAGTTCACCGACTCCTAGACAATATCACAAATGTGAAGTTCCAGGAAAGAATAGAAAAAAAATATCTCGTGATTCGACATCAACAAATAATTCTATTGAATCTAATCGCACCAATGACAACAATGGTTACCAAACGGTACTTAAATCAAAATTTGTTTTACCTTTTAACAAAGCCACCGCCATTTCACCGGAATCTGAAACAGATATATTGCGGCGCCAAAAATCCGATGCAGTTGCGGCAACAAACTCTACCCAGACTAGCCAAGATCTGGATAGTGAAATAAATCTAATGAAGTTAGCAGAAGACAAGCTTCAAAATATGGAGAAAATTGCAGATTTGACTGAGAAATGCACTAAAAGGTTATCAAACCTAGCAAAGGTACTTGAAGAAGTGCGAAAGAATAAATCATTAGCTTACAGTCAAATATCTACATCGGACACTGCATCTGACACGGAGCAAAGAACTGATAAAAATAATGATCTTAATTCGAAAGAGTCGTCGGATACAAAATCTGATATACCTTATAAAATTGAACACAGAATTGACACACCACCGCCACCGAAAAAAGATGATGGGGATAATCTATCCGACACTTCAGAATTTGTTCCTTTTCTGACCAATATTCCTAAACCGACGGAATTCAAATATCCTGTCTCGCCGACGACTAATGATAACCAGTCAAACATAAAAACTAAGCCATTGGGGAACTCTAACGTTGATAACTTAGGTATCAAAAGTAGAGGTAAACCTCCTCCAGCTTTGTCTCGTATCCATTTAAAACATGGTCAGGATATCGTCCCTCATGAGCTATCAACAGTTGTCGAAGTTGATTCGCCAATGAGTGTTAAGCTTAAACATTCCTCACGAAATAATACCAACTGTGAAGCACCAGATACATCTTATAAAAATAATAACGGTAGCCACGAAGGAGGAAATAACAATAATATTTCGACTAATACAGACCACAAAGCTAACCCAGACTTATTACTGAATAATAATAGAATCAATGTGTCCCAACAAGCAACAAAAAGAATGTCATCGACAGACTCTTCTGATGATTCAAAAATTCAAATGATGGATTTAAAACAGTTCAATGAACTAATGCTAAAACCTTTTATAAGTATACAAGAATTTGCTAAGCAATGTGACATCGGGGCTTTGGATGATGGATCTAATCTTGAAGATAATCCAAGAGATGATATGATGAACGATGAAATGAGTTCGTTGCATTCGGATGGAAGTTTGCCAGATGTAATTGCTGAGTTGCTAAAAAGAAATATAATCTCTGAACCCTTTAAATTTGATACAGTATCGAATGTGAATTCAACTTCAGTATCTTCAGAGTCTACACTGTCAGTGTTGGCTCTGTCTAAAGTGCGAAAGGACAAGAAAAAATCTAGCGTCGTGTTTCAAAACAAAGAAAATGTATCTGAAACATCTGACACTTTAAGTATTTCTTCAAACCCGGATTTAGAAAATGCCTTTAAGAAACTCGGAATGGGCTGGGCGTCCTCTACTCTCAAGAAAACCAAAGAACGCTTGGCCCTATCCTCTTCATCAAATACGTCGAGCTCCAGCTTGGCACAGTTTAAGTTGAAAACTTTAAATAAACAAGATATTCCAGCATTGGTGACGGATTCTGTGTCGTCAGTGACTAAATTATCAAGGAAGTCACAGCATGAAAAAGACACGTCTCAAATTTCTAAGAATGCAGAACAGCAAACTTCTTTCTTGAATTCGATGACCGTAAAAGAGTTCTTGACGAATGAACTCGCTAAGAAAATTACGTTCACCAATAAATCTAATAGAAACGACACTGAAGAAGAATTCGTATCTTTGTTCGAGACAAAAATGCCTGACGAAATGAAGCACATGTCGCAGACTATACGCGAAGAACGCTCAGTGGACAGCGTGCCGAGTAATAATCGTGCACGAACTTCGACGCCTGTGCAGATTTACAAATCTATGACTTACCATTCGAGCTCCAGCTCAAATGTATCCAATGGCCTATTTAGTAACGCAGACGACTTATCTTCAGTGAAAGTGACTTCTAATTCCATTCGTAATCATTCCACTTCAGATAAGGATGACTTGACCATTCCTAATTGTAGTTTAAAGACGAGGAAAGCCTCAGATTGTAGTAAAAGTGACTAACTTTTTGTCAGATAATTTATTTTTACTCGTGTCGTGAGCATTGAGAAGAGTTATTTTTTGTATATTTCTGTTTATTAATAAAATCAATGTCGTTTTAAAAATCTTTTCATTTTAGTGTCGTATTTAATCTTGAATTTGAGAGGTAGGTAGGTAAGGTATGTGAGAATGTCCGCCTGTCGCTCTGCCAGGTAGAATCACGTGAATCATAGGAAAAATTCGACACGTGTAGTAGCGTCACCACCACTCGCCGTTGCTTCTAGAAATAACGCATAAAGGTGATTGCGCACTTGCCCGTATTAATTTTATTGTTCGAAAACCTTTTTTGATAATAATTAATCTATTTCTTCGTCGCACCGCCTTTCAAAGCCCAAATAATCAATATTCTTTTGTTGTATTTGTTTGATGTTTTTGCCGACATGTTTGGTTTATATCAACAGATGATTAATACAGGATGTAACAATGGTCTTATCGAAACCGAGATCCACGTATGTATTCCCATTCATACGATCATTTTTCTCAAAGAAACCATACCTGGGAAATGAATGACGCGTAACTTTGACAGTCAAAGTGAAATTATTTTTCGGAGATTTTTAAATAAATCTTCTTTTAGTACTAACAATTAGTGTCTTTCTCTCAGAAAATTTTTGCCTTTTGTTGCTACACCCGATATGTATCTAAAATATTTCTATCTATGCTAACCCTGGTTTGCGCAAGTTGACCATAAATGTACTGCCTACTTATTATGATTGTGAAATGTTAAGATTTTTGAAAAATATTATTTTTGGACAAATGTACGTTGCTTTAAAAGTAATGATGGACTAAAATTTGTTTGTAGGAGCTGTGTTGTTTAGAGCGGTGCAAATCTAAAGGCCGACTTGCGCACAGAAGGATTAGCTTTGTTCTTGATTAAAAATCATGACATGATTCTGTCCCATAGTTTATTTACGTTGAAAAAGACAGGGCGATAATTTAATCCGGAAAAGAATCCGCAACTAAGCTAATCCTGACAAGTGCATGTGGACCTGAGATCTAAGTTTAAGTTTGAATTGATGGGTTTTATTAATAATAGAATGTAGGAACTTAAATTTTCTGTATTTTATTATTTTCATTAAAAACAATAAATTAGCTCTATAAACTTATATACAACTGAATGTACATTATCACAACATAATACATGACATCAACTTATTCTATTACTAATGAAAATAAGATCTTATGCCTAGCATTTGAAATTTTATGATTATAACAAAAATAAATAGTGACTGATCCACTCATAAACATACACCATTTTTGTTTTTAGAAGTTGGAAAGTATATCCTTAGTATACTATAGTAGAAGGCAGTATGTCATACGAGACTGGGGTGCAGTATTTACGAGTACTCTATAGGAATCAACTCAGTTAAATGGTAACATAACACCAAATTAGAAAAATAAAACCTGGCTAGTAATTAAACTTTCTCAACATAAACATTCTTTCAGGTAATATAATTTGTGATTCTATACACATTACCTTAGTTAAATTCCATAAACTATATAAAATAAACATCACAGATAATATGACCTGTGCATATTTTCAAGTGCTGTATGTGCTTCAAGTGCTCAAAATATCTTTTTCAGAATTGAGATTAGTTACAAGATTCTATTATGAGTAAGATACACTAAATACCAAAGAAATGTTTAGTATTTCAAGGTGTGTATGTAATGTGCAACACCACAAGTTATACAAAAGACAATTCACAACAAGATAACATTGATAGAATGTTTATAAATACCTCGTGTTCAATAAGTTAGTCATTAGAGGGTTCATTTCAAGTGAATGGTGTTGCTGGACCTTCCTTCATAAGAACCTTAGAAAGAGATGTTCATAGGATTTTGCAGAAGCTTGTTTAGTCATTCAAGAAATAAATAAGTAACTAGTATGTAACCAACAGACAGATGTTAAAATAACCCTCTATACTTATATACTGTTATAATTTTCCTAACTCAGTATAATTACTATTCTTTTTTATTATCCTTAAAGAGATGTTCTTTGGCCAATGTGTATGCAAGCCCAATAGTGAGAGCAGACACTACTGTTCCCTGGGCAGCTACTCGCAACTGCATTAGAAACACACTAGTACTCATTTTTCCCTTTTTCTTGTATGCATATGCTCCCCATCCACAAACACCTATCAAACCCATGATACCTGAAACAAAGGGCAAAGGTACATAGATTGTATAAGTTAGGGCAAGGGTGGCCTTTGGTTCTATTGTGTACAAATTATATTGTTGCAGGTACAAATTAATAGTATTAATATTTTACCAATGATCATGAAAGGTGAGTCCTTAGATTTCCTCGCCAATCTATCTGCTTGAGATTCATCTTTATATTCGAATATTGGTTGAGAGTTGGCCATGGCTGCTGAAAAAAGAAGACTAGGTGATTATTACAGCAAGGTATAATGCAAATGTATTATATTAAGTATGAGACTAGCTCGAAAACATATGCCTCAAGAATTGATAGAAGGTGTAAGTAGGTAGCTGTAATCTAAAAAAAATTAAATTATTTAAGAAAGATAAATTACAGGCTAAAATTGGAGTTCTGCATTTAATACAAAATTACGTGACTAGTCAAAACTTATCAATAAACAGTATGAAAATTAACTTACTAATTCTACTGGAACGAAGTATCAAATATTATATAATTTTAAATTTTTCATAACATTGCATCACAAACTGAAAGAACAGCACCTTTTTCTAACCTCTCGTAACCTTGAAATTGACTCGCAGTCGTATGTCATGCTGACTGACATTGACGTTCGTTAGCGACCTTTTTTTTTGGCTAGCACGGCTTGTGCGTGCATTTTGCCGACGAGGTTACAAATGCCTGTCCCACCCCAAGATGATGTAATTTTTTTAAGATGACGGACTAAGAGCACAGGTGTCAGATTCAAATTTACTGTCACTAACATCAAAAATGTATATCATCATATTTTTTTAAGTTTTTTTATGTTGCATGTCTTAGTTTTAATTTGTTCTTGTTTGTTATTAATAAAATATTTGATATACATGTAACATTCCTGACTTAGGTACAAATGTCAAAAATGACATAGTACGACTCAAAAAAAAGATTATTTTCTAGAATGAGTGAACAATTAATAATGATGTTACTTACACATTCTACGGAATCGTTCTATAAACCTCTTAATCGATACATTTAAAATCGATTTGTCAATATCGATACTTTCTTATCGATACATATTAGTCGATATGATAATTATCTTTCCTATCAAAATTTAAAAAAAACTTGCAAGGCAGATGTTATGATGAGGCAAAAAATAATAGATTTTTGCGTTGGTTTCATCAAGATCATTTAATTTGAGGGATAGATAAAAAGTAACCTATGGTAAAATAAAAGAACAATGTAAAGTCCTCATTGGAACCTAATATAAATCGCTAGGATAGAAATACATCATGCAGACACTTTTTCAAGCAAATGTAGCCATAATATTATGGTATACAAATTACATGACAGCTGATATTTGCCGGCCCAGGATAGCTATAATAAGTATAAAACATACGCAGGGACACAGATCCGACACGCAGAGACCTTACTTAGCTATATATTTAAACTAGCTTTTGCCCGCGACTTCGTTCGCGTGGACTTTAGGTTCGTCCCGTCTAGTAGCGCAAAAAATGTGTTTTTTTACGACCTCACATTAGAAACCTCAAAAATTGTAGCCTATATGTTATTCTGATGTATATAAGCTATATTGTGGTAAAGTTTCATTCAAATCCATTCAGTAGTTTTTACGTGAAAGAGTAACAAACATCCATACATCCATACATCCATACATCCATACATCCATACTTACAAACTTTCGCCTTTATAATAGTAGTAGGATTTACTTACAAATTTAATAAAATTTACACACATGTAGCTACAATTATGACGAGGATATGGATCTGTATCCAACAGGTATATGCCATTCTTTGATTTTTAGTGATTATATTATATATTTATATCTGTTAACTCAGTTTAGCTCCATACAAAACATATTTACAATTACACAGTAATACACTGATCCGAAACTGAAGAGATATTCAAATAAGTTTTCATGAGCCCATTATTTTACATTAAAGCATACCTATATTATAATAATTATGATTTACCAAACACCTTTTAATAATAACTTCGTTTAGAGGTTGCTCGGATCCCTCTCCCTTTATAAGTGATTACACTCACACTCGGCCGTTTTCTTAAAAATAACCACAAAATAACCACCTTAGATTGACGGCTAAGTAATTAATAAATAATTGATATTATTTTAATGAGGACAAAAACGGTAAACATTCATTAAGTTTGACTATGGCGTACAATTTCAAATTTTAGCATGACTTTGTCGTACAATTTCAAATTTTTACACATGACTATGTCGTACAATTTCAAATTTTATGTCATTCAAACTTAATACCTACTTCTTGGTCCCTTTTAATTTGTAGAAGTTTTTCTTCTTAAATAATTAATAAATAACCATTGTCACAAAAGGAGGTCTGGACTAGAAACCCCAAGGCGCCCAGTGCAAAAGAAATGTGTCTCACTTGTATGGATATAAAAAAACCATTTTCTTCTACTAGTCGAATATTGTAAACAATCTTGACATTTCTTTGTAGCGAAAATATTCCTTTTAAAACAGCCCGAGTGTTATCTCCTGGTTGTATCTGTAAAATATATTCATATTTGTTTTTTTTCTAACAGATCTTATTGTTAAGGTGGGAAATCGTCATATTAAGAATAATATGACGTCATAAGGATAATTTTATGTCGTAAGGATAAAATTATTAATGTTATTAGAATATTTATTTACATACGCCAGGCAGTAGTGTATTCTCGTAGCATTTTAGGTACACCTACGAAATGTCTGGATTCGAAGTAAGAACTTTGCTCTCTAGACAAAAAAATACATCACCCATATACATAACTTGGGTACAAACAAACGCTCATGCTTATCTCACATCACATCAAATATTTGCGGGATTCGAACCTGCGACTGCCGCTGCGCAGGGCATGTAGCCTGGAGCGCGAACCACTTCACCCAACATCATGACCTTATTATAACTAACTAACTACCTGCATCCTACATACAACACAACTACGCAATTTTCTTTGTTTAGGGTGGGTGGCAATATCTTAACGCCGACTGATTGTGATCACCCAGTTGACAATGTTATAGCAGTCAATCAACAGTTCACCACTCACCACGTATGGGTAGCTTTTAACCAGTTAAGTACTATCTATTACATTGCACGCGGTTGCCGCCATGACAATCAAGTGCTCACGCTGCTCTTCTTAGTATGAAAGCGCGCACTTTCGCGCCCCAGTCCATGTCCTGTTGCGACCTAATATGAAAGTGCCCAAATAGAACCATACTACCTGATTATGGAGTAGAATCTTAACAAATACATTTCAGTCTCCAATTTAAAGCTATATATGCTTTTGGTGGTGGCTCTAAAACCAAATTGACATTTCTGCCTTATAAATTGTCTCTTTTCATGAAAATTTTATGTTTTCTCCAGCAATGTATTTTTGACAAAACCAAAACGATGTAAAACTGACAATTTCACATAAGTCAAAGTGGCGTAAAATAAAATAAAACGGCCATAATCAAATTAGGCAAATGATACACTTGCGAAGTAATTTGTCTATGGAATAATTACAATTGACTTTCACTCATTCTCTATAGTTAATCGAAGAAAACCAAAAAATCTGTCCGTTCAGTAATGACAACTGCTAAGCTGGTTAGACACAAAAAAGAGAAATAATATGACTGACATTAAAATGTGACAGATTGCTAAAAAAAGGCGATGACAGATCCATTTTTCGGCGTACTATTGAGCTTACGTCAGCCTGGTCCCACCCACAAATCAACCCAGAGACCACCTAGAGAAATAAATAATAATGTTACGGCTGTTAAGCGATTGGTTGATTGACTAGCGTTTTGGTTTACATACTTATGTCGCAGGCAAATTGTAAAATTCGGTCGTTTACTAATATAGCATCGTCAGTTTATAAAGACTAGCAGTTATGCAAAATGCCGAATGAAAAATGTATAATGCCGTGCCATTATACAGGGTGTTTGGTAAAGTTTGTTTTTCTCACTTGTCAAATACTGTACACAACTTTTATACAACTTCTAAAATAATATCAGTGAATAAAGTTAATTAACTATTTGATTTAAAACAATATCCGTTTTGAACGATGTGTCATGATTTTTAATTAAAAATGTAATATTTGTCATATTTTTGAATAGTAGTAGTTATTTTTATTTAATATTGGCAACACTGCTCAGCCCCGCCAGGCGTAGTGGGGTTGAGTGGTGGGGGCCGAATCAACGGAGCGATGGAAGCGGGATGCTCTGGCGGTTCTCGTCCGATCATCGCGAAGTGAAGTGTTGTCCGTTATTTAGCGAAGCACTGACCTTACTTGTAGCGAAAATGATTATTGTGAAATTATTGAATAAAGGTTTGTTATTACTACGACTGGAGTTTTCTTGAAACTTCAGAAGCGGGATAAACCAAGGTATGTACGCTCACATCTTTTGAAACGTTAAAATGAAGGAAGTTTTCAAGCAGTTATTTTAAAGCGATATTTTCATGAATTATAAGAAAATGATTTGAGTATCGAGTCAAATGAAGACTGATTTCATACGATGCCGAATTGGCGAACGAGGTGTCTATTTTATGCATGTGGTCGAGGCGACTCTTCGACCATGCATTTGTAACACCTCTTACGCTCATTATACGTGGTCGAGGCTACTCTTCGATCGTATATAAGTTTGGCTCGTTTGAACATTGAGAAACAGTGAGACACGCAGAAAAATAAAGATAAGCTACGAATTACTGAGGAAATAACTGCTTGCTTACTATTTTACCTTGATTTTAATAAATAACTATATGATGTTATATCTTACAATCTTTATCGATATTTTAAGAAAGATTCACTCTAAATACAAATGGATTATCAAATGGATGAGTAAACTATTTTTGTTTACTCGATTACTATGAGTGAACCGTGTGGGTTCGCTGGAAAAGTAAACTATGTTTGTTTATTAAATATGAAATTAATGAAAGTAAATGTGAAATAAAATGAAATTTGTAATTTATTTGCGTGAGAAAACTGTCACATTTTTGGTGGGATTCAGATACAGTTAAGTTCTTTTTTTTTACAAACTATTCAAAAATAGCATGCAAATAATACGGTAGATTCACAATAAATAAAGTAGCAGAATATCACTTTTTATTACTAGATCACTGTAAATGAACCATGTAGGTTCGCTGGATGATTAAACTTTGTATGTTTGCAGGATTATTATGAGTGAACCATGTAGGTTCGCTGGATGATTAAACTTTGTATGTTTGCAGGATTATTATGAGTGAACCATGTAGGTTCGCTGGATGATTAAACTTTGTATGTTTGCAGGATTATTATGAGTGAACCATGTTGGTTCACTGAATTGTAACTACATTGTACTAAATGGTAACAGTCTGGTCTTGATGGACTCCACTGTATTTTTGGGCATTGCACTTGACTCAGGATTACAGTGGAGACCTCATATTGAAGCCCTAGCTGTGGGGCTGGGCTCAGCTGCCTTTGCAGTTGGAAGGATTGGGTACCTGACTGATGTTGAAACGGCGAGGCTGGTATGTTTTGGTTGCTTCCACAGTATTGTGTCTTGCGGTCTTCTCTTGTGGGGTTCTGCTACGGACATTGAAACCATATTTATTTTGCGGAAAGGAGCCATTCGTGCTATTTATGGACTTGGTCCTCGTGACTCCCTGAGAGAGGTCTTTGGGAGGATCAACATGTTAACTGTGGCTTCTCAATACATTTTTGATAGTGTAATGTACGTCCGTAAAAATTTGGATGATTTCATGAAGAGGGGCGACATTCGCCCATACAGCACGGGAAGTGAGCGCAAGCTTGTCGTTCCTAACTTCAGATTGGTTAGGGCTAGTGATTCGTTTATGGGAAATTGTATGGAATTCTTTAATAATGTGCCACGCAGTCTTGTCGAGTTGCCGGTTGATGAATTTAAGAAGCACGTTGGAAGCGCGCTTATGTCTAAGGGGTATTGTGGGGTTCGGGACTATCTGGGCGACGCGAATGTGTGGTCCGTCCGGCCTGCACCGACTGATGTACTTGCCTTTGGTGGTTTCGATTTTACGGCGGCTGGTGGTGGCTGGGTTTGTTCCGGCGTTTCTTCTCGGCACTTGCCTAGTTGTCTGTGTTCTGTCTCGAAGCGCTGGTAGGGCCCAAAAGATAAGGAGACATGTTTCGGCCCTTTCAGGGCACATTTATTTTTATTTTTTTTCACTGTATATTTTGACGTTCATAAGTGTCATTTCATGACCTAAATTGAAATAAAGATTTTGAATTTGAATTTTGAATTGAATTTGAATAATTAAACTTTGTATGGTTGCAGGATTATTATGTAGGTTTGCTGGATGACTAAACTATGTATGTTTACTGGATTACTATGAGTGAACTTGGAGGTTCGCTGGATGAGTAAACTATGTATGTTTACTGGATTACTATGAGTGAACTTGGAGGTTCGCTGGATGAGTAAACTATGTTTGTTTACTGGATTACTATGAGTGAACTTGGAGGTTCGCTGGATGAGTAAACTATGTTTGTTTACTGGATAACTATGAGTGAACTTGGAGGTTCGCTGGATGAGTAAACTATGTTTGTTTACTGGATTACTATGAGTGAACTTGGAGGTTCGCTGGATGAGTAAACTATGTTTGTTTACTGGATAACTATGAGTGAACTTGGAGGTTCGCTGGATGAGTAAACTATGTATGTTTACTGGATTACTATGAGTGAGCTATGGAGATTCGCTGGGTCAGTAAATAGTTTATTTATATTTATTAATTATGGAAACACAAACGAAATAAATATTAAGTTGAAATATACGAGTAAGTTACATTGGCATAATATCACGTTAAGTTTGCATTCCGATAATAGCTAAACGCACCATTTTTATTTGGTAGTTGTTTACAAGAAAACCAAAATACTAACATATGCTGTAACTATGCAAGTTTAATGAGAAATACGGATTAAATAAATTATATAGTGTTACTATCGAACTAGTTAAGCTTAAAGTTACATAATATTATTTAGAAAAGAATTGAATATCCAAAAATGAAATGAACAGCAAAGGTCACACACAATCACTTTTTGGGAAACTTGAACTTGACCTATTGATCCCTTATAGGTTGACAACACTATATTTATTGAAATGATTAATAATGTTCGCTGGATTTTACAATGATTTAGTCAACTATTATGGTCACTAGACTACACATTAATATATATACAAAATATATTGCTGATTTACTAAGTTTGGAATTACCCATGATTTGAGTTTATTTTTGATTAGTAACCGTCTTAAGAAGTTTTAACAATTGATACAGTTCATAGTCAACGAAGTCAATGAAGTTCGTTAAATTCAGCTGTTTGTATACTGTTTAAATCAAACACAGTAGGCATAGAGTGGGTAACTACTCAGAGGAATTTATTTGGATTTCAGGATGCCTCGTTAAGATGATGATTGGAAAACGCCGCGCTCAATATGACCAAGGAGGAGGCAACGGATGAGGAGGAGTCCTTCAACATCGTCTTCATCGAGTGAAGGAAGGAAAGAACAAGGAAGTCACGTAAGCAGTCTAGAAAAATGGGAGTCCGGTTCGGTGAAGGATCGGGAATAGGAGTAATACAAATATATCTAACGAAAATAGCGGTTTGACATGTTTTAACTGTGGCTGACATGGACATAGGTTTAAAAATCTTTATTCTCATACGAAATGACATTTCATTTATGAGTTGAGAAAAAAAAATCTTATGTAATTAGCCGGTATTCGACTCTAAATACATTTTTAGCTTATTTTTAATATGTTCATACTTTCACACTCTTTTATGGGGTTTGGTAGTGTATTGAATAGCTGTGCTCCCTCAAACAAAATAGTGTTATTTCCATAGTTAGTTCTAGGCGCGGATAGTCCTTCCGCTGATATACCTATTACGAATGCCCGAATAAGTACTTTAGTTAACATCCAGGTCTCAGTCCCACACGTGAGCATAGAAGAATTCACTGATTATAGATTCTGGGTTTTGATCAGCTGGGTTTTCCTTTTTGAAAGCGAAGTCAAGTTTAGAATAAACCGCCGACATATGTTTTATTTGCTTATGAAGTACCTTTATTTGATTATCTTTGCCCATGCGGATTTCCTGTTCCAAGTACACGTACCTTGTCTACCTATTCCATGGTGTTTTGATTAATGGTTATATTGATGTTGTTACCATCTTCTAAGTTCTTATTCAAACCAACTTCCCCCTAGAGGCTTCACTTAGTTCCTGCATCATTATTTGCAGTTATCAGGGATTGTCTGTCAGTGGAACTATGATTATCTATGAGCCTAAAGTTATTCATTTAAAGTCCTCCCGTTTTTCCCAGTACAGTTTTTAAAGACGTCTGCTGGAACAAGGGTTAATTGCCCTGCGTGGCATTTTCGTATAAATTTTTGATTAGATTTACATATTAACGATCTATTCAAGAGTTATTATATAATGCCTGGAAAGCGGTCCACGATTCTTCACTATCAAATGACTTATTAGGGTCGGTAAATCGATGAAGGCATCTGGTATTCGGTTACCATTTCGATAACTGTTGCATCGTCAAAATGTGATCCATGGTACAGATTAAAAACCGAACATCTTCGATAGGTTGATAAAAGAATCAAACTTGTTGGTGAGGCAAATAGTGCCAAAATTTGACATGAGTTTTAGTTCAGTTATTATTTATTAGCATAGTTGCGCTTAGTTGAGGAAGTCAACTTAATGAGCGGTAATTGCTTAAATTCGCTTTGTTACCTTTTTCTTAATAGCGATATGCATAGCTGGGCACCGTTAATCAAATAGTTAACTTCGTTAATCGTTAATCCGCTACAAAAAAAGTTAGCTTCGTTAAACGTTAAAGCGCTACATTTCGGAAGAATTAACGCAAGTTAACGTTAATCGTTAATCCGTTAATATGTGTAAATTTTTTTTTTTTATCGTTGCGTTAGTGAACTTATAAAACCTGTTGGTTTAGGTTCTGGAAGTAAACAGGTTAGGGACAAAACGAAATACATGTGTGATTCAAATGTGTAATTTAATCGTCGGGCATTTGGTGCATATTTTCCTTCATGCAATGGACATGCTGAAGTTCTCATCTGGGTGCCAATTCCGCTAATTGAGTCTTCACTGAGTTGTGCATCACTTGTACAACGATAGTGCTTTGATACACCTTGCTATTCTGACAGCGGCTGCTGTAGTGACTCTATCGTGCTACAGTAGTGAGTGGTTTTCTGCTAAGTAATTTGACAGCTTTTTGACATTGATTGATAATTCATCATCATCATTATCAGCCGAAGGACGTCCACTGCTGAACATAGGCCTTCCCCATGGCTTCCCACAACGACCGGTTGTGAGCGGTCTGCATCCAGTGCGATCCTGCGATCCTTACAAGGTCGTCTGTCCATCTTGTCAGTGGACGTCTTACGCTGCGCCTTTGGTCGAAGGGCCTCCAATCTAGGACTTTTCTGCCACAACGGCCATCAGTTCGACGCGCTATGTGCCCTGCCCACTGCGCTTGAGCTTGTCTCCTCTTTTCTGATTCGATCTCGTAGAGAAACACCGAGCATAGCCCTCTCCATCGCTCGTTGTGTGATTTTGAGCTTCTTTATGAGGCCCATAGTTAGAGGCTGGTTGAAGACTTTTGTCTTCAGACACTGAGGTAATTGAGATGAGAAGACGCTCTTGCGCAGTTTCCCGAACGCTGCCCAGCCGAGTTAGATTCTTCCATTGACCTCTTTCTCAAAATTGAACCTACCTTGTTGGATTGCCCAGGTAGACGTACTCGTCAACAACTTCGAGAATTGAGTTCCCAACAGATACCGGAGTGGGTACAACACGGGAGTTCGACATAATTTTCGTCTTTTCCATATTCATTTTAATACCCACTTGTTGATACTCGGTCAAGGTCTTCGAGCATAGTGCCCAGATCATCCATGCCACAACGACTATAGTATAGTGACTATAATATGTTATCATCGGCAAACCGGAGGTGTGTGATGTATTCGCCATTGACATTGATGCCGAATCCTTCCTATTCCAGGAGCTTGTAGGCGTCTTCCAGTGCCGCAGTAAGCAGTTTCGGAGATATAACGTCTCCCTGTCTTACACCTCTTCGCAGTGGAATCGCCCTCGTATTCTGTTCATGTACTCGGACCGACATGGTGGCGTTGTCATACAGACACTTTAACACCTCTATAAACCTTAGTCTATGTGGCACCGCTGAAGAGACAGAAGCACCGCCCAATTTTCGATCGAATCAAAGGCCTTCTCATAGTCCACGAACGCTAAGCATAGAGGCATATTATACTCCTCTGACTTCTGTATAATTTGCATAAGCGTATGGATGTGGTCTATGGTACTATACCCTTTTCGGAATCCGGCTTGTTCGGGAGGCTGGAAATTATCAAACCTACGTGCAAGACGATTCATGATGACCATTGGGAACAGCTTGTAGACATGGATCAGGAGTAAGATGGGTCTATAGTTCTTCAATAAGGTTTTGTCTCCTTTTTTGAAGAACAACACCACCATACTCCTGTTCCATGCCTCAGGTGTGATGACCTCTAGCAGCACGGAATTACACAGCTTCTGAAGGATTTTGAGTACCGGTGACAAATACCCCTTTTATAATATTTTTTTTAAAATTTCAAAATACTGGATCAAAATTTATAAAAATTACAAACTAAAAGCGATCCTCGTTTTGATGTTAAAATGTTTTACACCCGTGGAAAACAGCCGATCAATTGTAGTACTTGAGGGTATAGCAATATTGACAGAAAGTGTCATTTTATGACCTAAATCGAAATAAAAATTTTATTGTATTTAATTAATAGATTTATGAATATCTGTTCCCCGAGTTGAACGAGTCTTTTGATTTCATGTCCAGCCACATTTGAATGAGACTTTTCGCTTTACTCGTTAGAGAGTTGGAGCTTTTTGGTTTTTCAATAGACTGAGTGACAGAATTATCATACAAATTACTTGTCTGCACCTGTTTTTCGCGCCGCGCCGCGGTGCCGTGCGGTAAACAGTAGGCATTGGATTAACGATTAACGGACTTAGCTTTATATTAACGGAAGTTAACGTGTCCGTTAACATTTTTTGAAGTTAACTTAAAAGTTAATCCGTTAATCAAAATGTTAACTTCGTTAATTAACGATTAACGGATTAACGAGTTAATGCCCAGCTATGGCGATATGATATTAGAACATTCCCATTCTTTAGACATCTTCCCATATTGAAGAATTGACAGTTAGCCCTTGTAAGGAAGCGCTAGCAATAGTTATATATATATTTTTATTGTGAAGACCACAGCTCTTAATGATGATAACATAAAATACAAAGACAAAAGACAAACTGACGGATTGCTGTGGTCGATTATGTTAGTAATTCTTGACGGTTCTGGTAGGGGCCAAAGTTAGGGGTCTATTCCAATGTGATTACAGTAATTTGGCGAAGTTGCAGTCCTAGTGAGGAAGAGACGTTAAACGTGCTATTGCAGGATAGTTAGGGCAGGATTGGGAAACGAATTCATATTGATTTAGTTTTGGTCCGACGCGTGAAATTTTGCTTTTGGGACAGGTGATGTGTGACACGACTATTTCCTCTATAACATATAAAGAACCTGGGTGACCGGTATTTTATTTAAAATTAAATGTAAAAAGTTTGGACCCATCAGGAACCACGTGTCTTACCCAACTGAACTAACGTTGACCCAACTGAACATTGATAGCCAAATTTACCTTGATATTCAAATGATTTTGTAGCGAGTTTTCAGTGCCTGAAAACACGGTGATAACATCATTTGCTGAAAATGAAACCTATCTATATCGATTTTTGCCTTACAAACCCCCTATTTACAAAATTTCATTACAATAATTGAAGCCATTTCCGATATTTAAAATATGTACAAGAATTGCTCGTTTAAAGTATAAGATAATGTAAAATTGGTATGAGTTATACTATAATGTCAAACTAAACGATTGTTTAGCTCTCAGTTAACATAAAGTATTATGATAAGAACAGTAAATGCAGGACTATTATACAATATTTCTATTGTATAATAATTATTTATACACTATCGCATCAGACCGAATGTCATGATTTTAAACAGTCAGGCACCGGGATTTCAGTTGAATGTTGTTGCGTCCCAGATAACGTCGTTGGGGTTTGAGATATATATTAATGTACAAGATAGTTTTAAGAAAACTTTGTTATTACTGTACATGTTCTTCATTAGTAATTATTAAACTAGATGTATGTCGCAAACATTCTTATTAGTTATAGGTATTATAAGTTTCAACTTATTTTGTAAATTGATTACTGATAAGATTAAATTTAATGTGAGGATAAACTGAGCAACAGCCTTGTCAATTAGGTATTGTTATGACCCGTGCGCCGGGAGGCTGCACGTTGTAGGATGGCCGAATGTCATGATTTTTAATTAAAAATGTAATATTTGTCATATTTTTGAATAGTAGTAGTTATTTTTATTTAATATTGGCAACACTGCTCAGCCCCGCCAGGCGTAGTGGGGTTGAGTGGTGGGGGCCGAATCAACGGAGCGATGGAAGCGGGATGCTCTGGCGGTTCTCGTCCGATCATCGCGAAGTGAAGTGTTGTCCGTTATTTAGCGAAGCACTGACCTTACTTGTAGCGAAAATGATTATTGTGAAATTATTGAATAAAGGTTTGTTATTACTACGACTGGAGTTTTCTTGAAAGATGAATTACCCATGTTTATTGTGAGTATTGTGTTTATCTTATTTTAAAATAATTTCGTTAAATAGGAATATCCAAAATTGTTAACAATAATTGACAACCAAAGAAAAATGGACTTTACATCATGTGAAAACTTGGCTGTTTTGCGTTTTTTTATGTTTTTTAGGAAAAACATTAATAATTAGACATATCTATCAATCATGATGTTTTAAAAACAATCATGTGTTTTCTCCATATTATTACTATGTTTATGACTTTTTCAACATCAAAATCACTTACACAAGTTATCTAGTTTTTAAAATTTACCAGCTAAGTTAATAGAAAATAATTTTCTTTGACATGACTTGGTTTTGAATAAACATCAGTTTAATAAGTCAACATCAATTGACGATCAGCATTTTGCCGTGGCATTCATATTCTACTAAGCCTGCTGAAATATGTTACTCATTTTTCTTGTACTTAGGAAACTGAAATACCCTAGAAAATTAAATGACCGATGTAGTTAGAATAAGGAATTTAGTGAAGAGTACTGTTTAACTTATTCCATATTTATTTAAAAAATATATTTTAAAACTTATCGAATTTAATTTATCTACTTACTTATGAAAACTTATCTCGCAATATTTGGTCCCATTTTCAAAAATTTATATAAGTACATTATACAAACAGCTTGAAATATAGCTTGTTTTATCATTATCCAAAAACACTTGATCCACTTACTTCCTATGATTTAAATATTAAAAAAAAATACAAAAACCCTTTCTTTACATATTTACCAGCGGTTCTCCGCGACTTGTTCTGCGAAAAAATTATGTTTACATACATCCATCAAGGCAAAATTGTATTATAAAAAATATTGAGTACACGAGATATAGTGCAACAGAAAAACTTATCCAAACACTTTACATCTTATCGTAATTTATCTTTAAAATACATTATCCGTCTTATAAACACATTATAAAAGAAATCAAAGCCTGGAGTTTACGAATAATATCTTCTTACTTCAGCTAATATAGTCTCATAGGAACTTTCATCAATAATTATGAAACGCTTGGCGCGTCGACTGAAATAGTAAATGTCACCAGTGTAAATATCAAACCATAATGCGTGAATGTGTAAATCGTGTTTTTCTAAGCGTTTTTTTAACATTCCATAAGATGCGACATTCTGCAGTTGTTGGAGAGTGTTTACCTAAAAATTAATTTGAACTTTAATAATGATCCCAGTAAAAAGTTATTACATGTTATATAAGAATGAATCACTCTTATTGGTCTGTACCATAGAATTATTAATATTAATTTTATGGTCTGTACCTGCGAAAGCTTATCTTCAATATTGAATTTGTTATCGGGATCAATGTATGCGACAAACTTTCTCTGTGGCGTTTCAGAAGTAAAAAGCATGGGTTTGGTAAAGTCTCCGTTCATATCAAGGAACTTCTTCAAACTGGATTCAGCGTGCGAACATAACCATGACTTAAGAGGAGATATTCTTCTCTGTTCCTAAGAAAAGCAAGAAGTAAAAAGTCATAAAAAAACATTAAAAAAAACAAAACGTTGCTCGATATCAAAGAAGTTGATCAATCTTTTAACAGCTTTCGTTCAGCAGATAAACGACGAGAGTGCGACGCGCGCGAGTGCAATAGATTAAAATCTATCAATAGGATAAATCCTACTATCATTCTTCAAAGTCACGAAATCATAGTAATAAAATACACAATCTTTTTCTTTTACAAATGTTACCTTTAGGATACAGTAAAAAAAAGGTGTACGCGTGAATTGTATTTAGACAAATCTAGCTGAAGTTGCGATAGTTTACATTTGAGTTGTGTCTTGTTTTAACCTCTGAAGGACGGCAGTGACTTTTTTGTCACGTTTGGTCGCCCTTAATATTTGGCTGCCCTACGCCCGGGCCCACTTGACCTAAGGATACATCCACAACAGTTACAGAGTGACATATATCATAACAAAGCATAATAGACCGAAAATACTAATATAAGAATAAAAATACATTATGATGATGACGTAACTTACTGTGCAAGATTCTTCTTTACTTTTTAGTTTATACAATAGGTTCATAGCTTTGCAGTCGCTATGTCCACACACAATGATATGCCTTATATTATTTACAATACAACCAAGTTCTAATGCTGCAGGTTCGCAACTAGTCATTTCGTCGCCAAAATATTGAGAATGTGGTATTACATTTCCCGCATTCCGAACTAGAACAATAAAACAATTTATTAATTTCTGCAATATATACAAAATAAACATAGCGAAAATGCTACATACCAACAAACATATCTCCAACACTAGTTTCCGTAAATCTTGTTGGTATCATTCTGCTATCCATACACGTGTAGAAGACTGCTTTTGGCTAAAATGTAAATAATATTTTTTTTATTAGGACCAGTTATTTCCATGGATGGAATATGTTTTTATTTCCACTAAATATGATGAACTCATAAAATTTTATGAAACCAAAATACGCGCACAGGTGGGATGATGAACTCCTGTTCAAAATGCACACTGTTGGTGTCCACGCGGCGTCTATAGATACCTAATGTTTCAAAACGGTGAAATTTAAATTTATTGTTATATCACGACGCACATCCCCTTTATTAAGTTGATTCTATGTTTTACCAATGCAAAAAATATATGTTTATTATTTGAGCAGCAGAATCTCACCCCCTGAATACCTACGGCTATTTAGTTTTCACCCTGTATAAATTTATTGCTTTCCATCCGTCTCGCGTGCGTCTCGCTACTTGGTCACTTCCCTATCATTATTGTTAGAAGTATACTTTTTTCATTTTTATATATTTAATTTTATGTTTGTTACATACGTAAGGTTAGGAGAGCTTCGTATCGTTTTATGTGACACAAGAATGCCGATAAAACCAAAGGCAAGATCTACAAGACAGCAGTCAGACCAGCCATGACATACGGTGCCGAGTGCTGGGCCATAAAGAAAGCCCACGTACAGAAAATACACGTAAGTGAGATGAAGATGCTAAGATGGGCGGCAGGTGTAACCCGACTCGATAAAGTGCGAAACAAGCACATCAGAGGAAGTTTCAAAGTCGCGCCCATAGCAGAAAAACTCACCGAGAGCCGAGTGCGATGGTTCGGACATGTCATGAGACGCCCAGAAGACCATGTAGTAAATCGGGCCTTAGCACTGCCAGAAAGCAAGAGAGGTAGATGCCGCCCACTGGCCACCTGGCGGTCCACGATTAACAAAGACTTAGAGCTTACAGAAACTGATATTTCGACAACCCAGGACAGACAGTCCTGGCCCCGCAGAACGAGGAGAGCCGACCCCAAATAATGGGAAAAGGCTAGGACTAAGAAGAAGAAGACATAAGGAGAACCAAAGCGTAAATTTAAGTCTTGTTTCATACCTTCATTAGTTCAAATTATTCTATTAATAAGAAGACATTTAAAAAAAAATATAAATAATAATAATTACATAACTCTTTCTTTATTGCACAACACAAAGTAAATTACAGTTTATAAGCTCAAAGTAAATGGCTAAAAGCGATCTCCTCCAGACAACCTTTGGGTAAAGGAATAGACTATTTATAGGAAGAGGGAGTTAATGTAATATAAAAGTAAATCAGTTTTGTTGTGACAAATATTTTTAAATGAACAATGGCAATGACTGTTACATCATACATATGTTACATGTTAGGGCAATCCTTTTTTAGCATAACATAGTCCATATCACTAACACTCATTTATTACTTAATATTTTTCACTAATAATTTATAAAACTCTGCAAACATTTATAAAATTCCATGGACACCTTAGCGTTCTTGGGGTGCCGGATAACCTCAATTTTTTTGTCAATGTTCCATGGATTTCTTATCGTTCCCGATTGAGTATTCTACAATTTTTGTATTTAATTATGAGAAACGTCTTTGAAATCACTATTATCACGCATAACATCAATCATACATGTCGTATTTCCACTGTTTTTCCATCACATTTTCACTTAAGAATTCACTATTTGACGCCATTTTTCTTTAATGCTCAATAGCGACATCCGTGGTGCGAAAAAGAACTGAATTCTACATTTATCTCGTTCTCGGCATTATGTATATATAATGCGTTTCGGTTGTAGATTAAATGTTGTGGCATTATATATTATGACTCGGCATTATACATTTTGCCTTCGTTATTTTGCAAATCCGCGAGCGTTTATAAACTGACGACGCCTTAAGTAAATGGACGAACGAAATAAACGGAATTAAACGATTTAACAGCGACATGGTCGACGGTAATGTTATTACCATGCTTGTGTAATTCCACGGAACATTTATTGTAAGTCGCATCTCGCATCCTCTCGCATCGCATGTACGGACGACAGCACGTCAGCTAAACACTGTGCTGTGGCACACTGTGGTATCTTTTTGTGTTTGAATAAGAGCTATTTTTCAACAGAAATGTATAGTCTGATGTGCTGGCCACTGTACATGCGGTTCTGGCTGGCGGTGCAAACGCAGATAGTCTTTGGATAGACAAAAAAAGTACTGTCATCTCATCTGTCTGCCAGCTAGTTGTCAATGTCAAGTCTGTCCAGTCTGTCTGACTGACTGTCTGTCACTCACCCAAAATAAAAATAAAATCTGTTTTTCATTTTGATTATTGCGTTCAATAATTTATACTTTCGCCTGCAGATAAATAGTGGCACATCACAACTAGAAACAGTAGTTTTTGAATGAAGGTTTTCTTTACGCCCTAAAAGTTATACATACTGAAGAATAAGGAAGGTCGGTCTCACTTTTTTACTTACCGTTGGGTTATCTTTTACTTCTTGAAATTGTTTCACCATGCTTGCTCGGTCCAAAACTCGATATCTCATTATTCCTCTTAGTATTTTTTCCATTCTTAACTACGTAACGATCTTTCATTAAATACGAAAGTACAGAAATTACAAAAAAAGTATGCAAACACGTCTCAAGTAGGGCACTCGGTTCGAGATTGACATCTCTGACCTTCATAAAGCTTATCGTAAGCGCCGCTACCTAGTTGAGGGGTAGGGTCATCGTACACACATTTTTTTTATGCGTAAGAAACTAGATATAAGATAGCTGACTTTATCTTAAGTCTGTAGGTATGTATGATAATTACTTTTTGATAAAATGCTTAGAATTATTAGGGACTGAAACTAATGCTTTACTCATATTTCTCTGATTGATGAACTCCTTTGTATTCTTCCAGATGAATGCTGACAGTGTCATAGGAGATGGAATACCAAAACAGGCAGGTCCAGTGCCCACCACATTGCCAGCCAATCACCGCTTTGTAGAGCCTGAGAAGGCTGTTAAAACCATCACAGATATGGCCATTTGGGAGAAATCTGAGGCATACATGGAATATACTGGCTTTATCGCTACTCTAAATGAAGCAATAAAAGGAAAACCTCATTCAGTTGATTGTAAGGTATCCGAAAATGTTAACAAAGTCATGAATATGCTTGAGAAAATGGATAAAATGATAGGAGAATTTCCCCCTGTTGAACAACCCCAGAGGTTTGGTAATACTGCATTCAGAGAATGGATAGCTAAAGTCAAAAGCAATACAACAATGCTACTTCAGGAAATGTTAGAACAAAGACTGCACTTGGCTATACCAGAGATTAAAGTGTATTTGGAAGAAAGTTTTGGCAATTCCACCAGAATTGATTATGGAACAGGTCATGAAATGTCCTTTGTTATGTTTTTGTGTTGTCTCTATAAAATTGGAGCTCTTCAAGCCGATGACAATGTAGCAACTGTATTTATGATATTTAATAAGTACCTTAATATTGCAAGAAGACTACAAAAAACATACAGGATGGAGCCTGCAGGCAGCCATGGTGTGTGGAGCTTAGATGATTACCAATTTATACCATTCATATGGGGAAGTTCACAACTAGTTGACCAACCAAAAATTTATCCACCAGTCAAGTTTCTTGAAGATGATATTATTGATAAATATGCTGATGAATATATGTTCCTTTCATGTATTAAGTATATCAAAGAAGTGAAAACAGGTCCATTTGCTGAACACTCCAATCAATTATGGAGCATAAGTGCAGTAGGATCTTGGCTTAAAATTAACCAGGGACTTATCAAAATGTACAAAAAAGAAGTTTTAGCAAAGTTTCCAGTTATTCAACATGTCTTATTTGGATCCCTTCTTCCAATTCGTAGATTTCCAATCAGCCATTGAATCCCACTTCATAATATTCACCATTATTTTCTTAATGGTGCACTTGTGCATTTGTTTTTTTTTTTGAGGTGTATATCCCATACATCACCAGTATTATACAGAGTGGGGTTTATTATAGACAAGTTTCGAAAGGAAGGATGTAATTATTTAGGTTCTTACCTAAAGCAATATACACAAAATTTTAGAACTGAATAAAATGTAGGTATATTGCTTAACATTGTGATATTTAAAAATAAATTGCAGGTAGATTTGGAGATTTAAAACAAGCTAATGAGAAGAGAAGAGTAGATTTATGAACTTAGTGTTCCACCCACTTCCACTATTAACATAGATTTTGTATCAATAATAATAATTCGTAAAAATCCATTATGTACCCTATTAATCTGTGTGGTAGTGTGCTTTAACTTGACATGAAAAAAAAAATATGTTTTAATCAGCATTTACTACATATCTAATGCTTTCGGAGAAAGTGCAACAAAATAAAATTGTAATTCGTCATTATTGTTTTAATTTTTAACAATTAATAAATACCTAAACCATACCTTATTTTATTATAAACATCTACACAT
The DNA here is from genome assembly GCA_963584085.1 of Pyrausta aurata. Lineage (NCBI taxonomy): Eukaryota > Metazoa > Arthropoda > Insecta > Lepidoptera > Crambidae > Pyrausta > Pyrausta aurata. Next base: position 4,810,683 of record OY757254.1, on the reverse strand, counting down.
CCCTACATACTTGCTAACTAAATATTATAAGTAGGACTACACAATTCATATTATAATGTGAGTATTACCCAAGTGACTTATGGTAATCCGTAATACCGATAAATAGTATGCATTATCTTAGTACTGGATTAAATCTCCATTCTGTCTCTGGCAGTTTAATGTTGACAGACAGAGACAGAAACTAAGCTAATGCTGACATGCGCTAGGCCCTAAACTACTTTCGTGGGTAGAAGGAGAGTAATCAACTAGATTATAGTACATACAGATATCTGGCGGCCAGCCGCGTATAAAACCTTATAAAGCAATTACCCCGAATAAACCTAACTGATTTCATCAATGATTATGAGTTGCGGTTGTCACTACTTTATTTGGTATGGGTTTCTTGTTAAAATGGTTGTTGTATAAGGAGTAGATCATTCCCGCAGTGAGTGCGCCCACCGCCGCACCCTGGGCGATCACTCGGAACTGCATTAGGAACACGCTCGTGCTCATGAGGCCCCGGTGCTTGTATTTGTATACGCCGTAACCAACTGAAGCAGCAAGGCCGGCGATCCCTGAAATAAACATTTAAATTGAGTCTGTGGCTGTGATGTGAATGAAGATCAAAGTACGAAACGAACGGTGCCTGAATGCGTGATATGAATCAAACTTTTCAGGGTTCCGTCCGTTAATCTGATAACTCGACTCTTTAAACATCTATACAGGTTGGTGAATATTATGCTACCTATCTCATAGATTATATGAATTCAGTTTTTTATTTTCACGAAAAATAAAAGCATAAGTATTTCCTTTCAGCAAAACTTTCTCTTTTGCTCCAGCCTGCAGGTACCATATACCTAAAATCCACCCTCTTCTCCATCCTACTGCATAGCGGAGCTTATCTATTTCCTTACCGCGTCGACCCTGATTCAAATTCCACGTTAATAAACAAGTTATTTTTAGTACCAGGTTTAAACCAAGATTAAAATTAACCGACCAATTAAAAATGATATTGCACGTCGTCATTGTTTTTAAATTGGTCAGATAATACTTAATACGGTTCTTCAAACTACGCAACTCATCATGTCTGAAGTTGAAAACCATGTAAGAAAAGTTGGGCAATATAAAAATATTGATATTACTTACCGAAAATCATGAAAGGAGATTCCTTTGATTTCCTGGCCAATTTCTCGGATTGAGATTCTTCATGGTAGTCGAAAATTGGTTTTGTATCGGCCATCGTCAAAATCTGTAACGTGAGCACGATTGAACTGTTTTAGTACTGTAACCTTATCAAACACTGCTTCGTAATCTTTAACATAGGTATTCATCGAGTGCTGTTATCTATTAGGCATTGAATTATTATTCGTACCTAACCTACCTAACTTGTTTGGTGAATCTTCTCGTGGTAAATGATATGGGCACCTTGTATCTTTAACATGAGATAGAATCAGAAGCGTCCAATATTTTGTATTATTAACAGCTTAATTTTATTTGATCCTTTGGTTAGTCCTAGGGAATTGACATCATGGATAAGCTAAACACGTGTTTTACAAATACTAAGCGGTGTTGTATAATAGTTAACAGCCATCAAATAACGATATCTAAAACACATTTCAGCCTATCTACTGATAAAGTGTGTGTGACGCAGTTACTACGTTAACGTCAACACGCAACGACTATGAGGAAAATAATCTTTGAATTACTCACTATATTTCTGTAAGTCTCCGGTACTCGTCGCTGGCTCAGGTCAAGACAAACTGCGAACACTTTAGTTTTTCACTTTGCGCGTCGCTGGTGTGTGCACGGCACGAGTGATTCATAATTTTATTGAATCGTGCGGTATCACAGTAGCTCGACCGTGTGCAAAGTAAATATTTGTTAACTATATCTCAATCGAGATCTTTTTCGATTGTTAATTGCACCGGAACGTATAATAATTCAACATTATGTATTTCCAGACTCATTACTAAGCATTGGTACAATTAGGTATACAATACAACTAAATAGACCTACTGACTGTAACTAGGACTGGTTCAGTCGAAAAATGAATTTATTAGCCTTTCGCGTCAACTTCATGTGTTGCTGTCTATTGAGTGAAATACTCGTGAGATAATAAGCTAGCATTCAATGAAATGCATTGTGTCAGCGAATAAAAAACTTATTAATTCTTTTCTCTACAAAGAACTGCAGGTCTAATAAATTCTACCGTCAGTTAAGAAAAACAGTAAGACGTATGTGTTCTCACTACAGGAATTATACAAGACGTGTAGGTATGTAACTGGTTGTAAATGAGTAAACATATATAACTAAAATTTAAATATTTTTATTCTCTTATAGTAATAGATAAAGAAATCACTGAACAATTTCTGCTTTCTGAACAATTTAAAATATTTTTTTATAATAAATTTAAAGAACATAACTATTGAGAGTATTATGGAGACTATAAACAGGTGTGTTTGTGATTACGTAGACACAAATATGTTTAATGAGTCCGCGATAAAGTAGGTATGTTTAAAGAAATAGGATAAGTGAAGATGATGATGATAGGTAACACTAAATAAAATTATCGTCACCTGTGCTATACATAATATTTATTTATATTAAAGCCCGCATAAATTGTCATAACTATTATTATGTCATAGTAGTATTTATCATCTTAAATTCCGCATTAACAAACAAGTAAAAGAAACGATTTATTATTTAAGATTCGACTACTATGAATGTGTGTGTCAAAGAAACCTCTTTGAATACAGATTTTAAGTAAATCGCGAGGATCTCGTGATGTATGGAATGTTAGAGAGATGATATAGAGCCACTCTGGTGGTTGTTGCCAGTAGTAAAATCAATCACCAATCAAATGAAGCGTTCCTAGGTCGGCATATCCATCAGCTTTCATTAAAATTAACAATCAGAAAAAAAACAAATATTTGAATCAGATAAGAAGATCGTGCTTGGGCACAAGCTTCCATAAAAAAAGTGAAAACGTTTTCCACCCCCTGAACGTTGTCCGATTTTGTAACATTTAATATGTTTGAGATATTTCGAAAAACTTTGCACGTACGTCTTGATTTTAAAAATATTATTTTTCAGTAAATACTTATAACATCTAAACATTCACATATTGTAAGAAAAAAAAAACGGATCAGAATTTCGTCCATTTTAACAAATCCAGCCTTAATTTAAAAAAAATCTAAGACGTACAAGCTTAGTTTAGGATGTATGAAAACTAATGAGACCAAATTTGTGTCATTCCTTCCATTCATGTAAACGTTTATTCGTTTACGGGTTGAAAACGTTATCGCCCGCAAGCATATTTCGACCGTAGGCCTTCGAAATGTAGGCAATTTCGCGCTGCGTTTCACCTGGACGCGATTCATAGATAAAACCTAAAAGTAGGAAAGAAAACGTAATACGATCAGAAACTGGCATTAGAAGGATACACCAACCAAAGTCGGGTGGTCGATTGAAACTGCTAAGGATTACTTAACACGTTTCGGGACAGTGAACGCCTACAGGCGTGAAAACAATAAAACATCTATTGTGTCTGGAGTAGTGTCCGGAACTTGTTAATTATACCATCAGTATTCTTGATCGAATATACTCATATAAATAATAAACCGTAACTTTAATACTTTAAATAATGAATTATCTCTACACCAGATGATCGGATAGCTCACATCAAGATCACTTAGGTACTACTATCTGTATTCAAGTAAGGCTCAATGAAAGTCTTGCTTTGGCAAGCATTCAAATTGTGCTAAGCACATATACCTACGCACCTTCACCACTTAAAGTCGTTAAGCCACTTGCCGTAACTACTTTTGATAATAAAATATCCGTCAATCGATGTCTATCGGCTTGACTCTTGACATGTCTCTAGGCTTATATCTCCTCTCCTCCATATTCAATTAAAATCACAGGACAATCAAAATTCATATAATGCCCAATCGCATAACAAACTTACTTTTGGATATGATTCCTGGCAATATATTCAGGAGAAACTGCCCTGGAGCTCTATTTTTGAATATCTCGCTTCAAGATGGCGAGTGATTTTCGTTCGAAGATGAATTAAAATTTAAAAGTAAAACATAATAACTCGTTTTCGAACGAAAATCACTCGGAATAATGACACGAGTGATTCAAAAATAGAGCTCCAGGGCAGTTTCTCCTGAATATATTGCCAGGAGGAATCATATCCAAAAGTAAGTTTGTTATACGATTAGGCGTGAATGAATTTTGTTTGATGATAAGCAGAAGCATACATTTTATATTTTCGTGAATTAATTAATGATGTGATTGATATTGTGGCCTTTTTTACGCATATATCTTACAAAGCTCGCAAGTGGCTAAACGATTGCAAACCATTACACAAATCTCAACAAACTAACCGCAAATTCCATTATAATCTAAACTTGTTTGAACAATAAAGAAGGTGATTGTAATACAGCCACTTTCTCTACCATCAACGAAAGAACATGCTTGCATTTAACTCCAGAGTCCAGACCAAACCAAGTGCGACTAAGACGGAGTCGAAGATGGAAAGAGCTTTATTGTAAAAGGTTACGTTACATTATGCGCTCATTGACACTATTGATACGTTTATTCTGATAAATAGTGTAGATCACCCATTTATTACATAAATATAGTACCAGACTTAGAATAGTTCTGAAATATTTAATAAAGTTATTCAATATGGATGAATACTCTTCTAATTGGTTGAGTAATTTAAGACCGGTTACTAAAATTTACCGACCCTCGGTCTCTACGCTTTAAATTTGACGTGCGTACGTTCAGTCAAGCTCTGTAAAGTTTCATGAATTTTCATACTATAATTTAGCCGATAAGAGAATGCTTTTACGTTTTTCATTTTGACACAAAATGTATGAAAAAAATGACGAACTTCCAGATTTGGTCAATTTTCCAATACATTTTTTATCAAAATTAAAAACGTCAAAATAGAAATCTCTGTGCGGCTAAATTATAATGTCAAGCGCGACCAACCAACCAGGAGGTCTACTACGAAAAACGAATTCCGTCAATACGAATATCGTTTTTCGGATCCAAAGGTTTTTTAGTATGGAATCCCTACTACGAAATGCTTCGGATCCGCAAAACGATTATCGTATTGACGGATTTCGTTTTTCGTAGTAGGCCTTCAGGACCAACGGCTCAAGCTCTGTAACCGCCCTTTGTCTTGATCTAAACCTGGTGCATTTTTTTTTACAATTTGGTAAATATCCAGTTTATAATGGAATCATTCGATCTCACATGTACCTTCAAAGTTTAGCTATACCGAACTATTGCGCGTTCGTTCTCATTGATACTGCGGCGCGCTCGAGGACACTTTCTCTAGTTTCTCGAAGTGTTTCCGCGCGTTGCGAATGTTTATGAGCGTCGCCTCCGAAGGGATCTTGGGGTCGGACATCTCGACCATCACGTACGTGTTGCTGGTGAAGCCGTCTATGAACGCCGCGAATACGCTGTTGCGGACCTGTTGGGGCGAGATAATAAATAAATGAATATGCGCCAAAAATACCAATTGTCTGGTTTTGAAGTAAGGATTTTTTATAGTGTTACGAAGTACCAGACAACAATTATGACGGGGGTGTATCCAATAAATACTTAATTACATGTTATAACATCCATGACTTAGGTATAGATATTGCCATCCACGAAGCGCGCGGGCGACATTCGTTCTTATCATTTTTACCACATGTGTGCAAGCTTTTGTCAATATTTGCTAATATAATAATTAATATAACTGTTAAACATTTAATATTAAATATTTTAATATTTGTAAGATGGCCGCACCCCTCGTTTTCCTCAATCAAAATTGAGTGGCGCGCGCCTTCGTGAATGGCACTATCTATACAAATGTTCGTGCTCATCACACAAACATGTGAAGTTAGATTTATAAACAACACACGAGTAGATGGTTGGTAAGGCTGTTTTGCTGCGTTTATATCGAAATGTATGTCGATTGTCGCTCTAATTCTGGTAGGTTTATCAAAAATCAAGTTTTTTATTTTATTCATTAACAAGTTTTTAAGTTTATAGCAATACTTGTGGGACGAAGCTCCGCACTTTTTAAACAATAATGATTCTGAACAACAAAGTTTCAAAATTAAGTTACTAAATGAAGTACTCGTATTATTAGTTCAAAAATCGGTTACACTGTGTGTGTTATACAGAACTACGATTTACATCTTGGTTTCGCTAAGGGTAACCGCTACTTGAATGGATGAATGGTAAACAGATAGATGTTCCTTTCAGATTTATAAAGGGTTTATTTACCTCTACTGTATTCAGCTAGTAACTTATGTGATGATTACGCGTAGCGTGTGAAGTGGCGCGACCACAGAAGATATGACAGTAAATGGGTCTTATATAGTTTTATTTATTTATTTTCATTCGTGGTTGTCACTGGTGGTGGCCACTATCGCACCGGGGGGTAATTGTGTAAAGCAATCGTATTCATTTGACAGTTCAAATAGTACGATATGATCTGTAAAACCCTTTGTTTATTGCCGTTTGACAGATTATATGGTACGTTTTGAACTGTCAAATGAATACGATTGATTTACACAATTCCATACCTGATTTTGTAAAAAAAATAGCGACCTAAATCTCCGTTGCACATAAACAAACATCTACTTGATGCTCTAATACTCGCTACGTGTCTGTGTATCAGCCCTTTCCTACTGGTAGGTATGACATTAGATGCACATAATATGAAATCAGCTTTATTACATATGTGCAAGTATACTCATATAAGCTAAGGTCTCTGCCACCTGTATAAGCTAAGGTATCTGAACTTTGAAGTCCCACAAAAACGTTGGGACTTCAAAGTTCAAGCAAAATACGATGTGAGGTGCAATTGATTTTGGCTGATAAGGTGGTAAGGCGGCGGTGACCTCGATAGTCGTGACAAGCTACCTCCATGTAACTGCGCGGCAAGCTTGGGAACGGCAGCTTCAACTGTTTGACGATGTTGGACACCTACTTATTTATGTGGGACTCGGAGTTTGGATTAAGATGAATGCACAGGATTGGTTTACTTATTTATTCAGCGTCTTCTATGTATAATAACGGATGCAAGCCGTTATTATAGAAGTGAAGTTGACTTCAGACCCAAACTCCTCTCATGTCAATCATAACGTCACCTTCTGCATTCCTCTTTCAAATTCAAACGTTCTTCTCCTTTCTTGCTCTCTCTCGTATGTCATCTCATACGTCTTACGTTCCATTCCACGTCCATATCCTACATTTATTTATTATACCAACAGCGTTTTACATATAAATATACAGTTGTCCCACAAAACTATTTACATAGTTTGTCTGTGGGATCACGAGTCTCAACATTCTAAATTAAAACTTAAATACTAAGTTAAGTTTCCGCTCTACTCGCTACGTGAATCAGCCCATTACTACTAGTATCTAGAGTATAGTATCTTTCTATAGGTGCTTAACTGCTTACTATTAAAAAGTAAAGTCAGTTTTTATTTACTTGGCAAATATTTAAAACAAAATTAATTATTTAACATAATTTCCGAAGTTCTAAGAAAGGTGTAACCACCTAAATTGTACATTTACTCTAAAGTAATTTGTTATTCTAATAACCTATGTGATGTGCAATAAAGACTCTTTATTGGAGATACATTGATAGAATAAATCGATCATTTATTAGATCTATCCTATCGGAAGATAGAAATCTAAAGTTGTCTATCTATTGTTTACAATATTCGCCAAGCAAAAATAAACGGACTTTACGTGACACGCTACCTCCATGCTCTGGAACTGCGCGGCGAGCTTGGAGCACGACAGCTTGAACTGCTTGACGATGTTGGAGACCTTCTCGAAGCGGTGCGCGTCGCGGTGCGGCCGCCGCTGGCAGTGCGACACCACCAGGAAGGTCGCGCGCTCGAACAGGAGCACCTGGGGTGACCATTATGTGACATATGTATTTGGTTATGAAGTTTATGCGAATACTACTCATTCGTAAAGATGAACTAAACCATCATCATCTAACTAAACCATCTTAACCAACTACTTATTCGATTCGAATTATTTTCATTCGAATGCTTTAAAGTACCGTTACCATGAGTTTACGACGGTTTTACTCGCTAGCGACTACGTAAAAAAAATTCTATTGGAATATTTCACAGCGCCCCTAGCGGTCACTTGCAGAACTAAAATTTTCCGAACAAAAAGTTACGTCGTCGCTATCGAGTAAAACAGTCGTAAACTCATGGTAACGGCGGTACAGACAGTCTACTGTGACCACGAATGCTGTAAAGCATTCGAAACGTCAAGAGTTTAATTAAAAATAAATGATCGCGAAATCAATCCCGTCTTTTAATCAATGATTATGTGATAAGTTATGTATAATGTTTGATAACATATAAGGCACATACAGATTATTAACTAGGCTACAAAAGACAGGCGACGCGCGTATGTCCACTGATAAGTAAGGCGAAATCGCCGACACTTGTCGCCTAGTAAATCCGTGCCTTTATGTATTAATTTAATTAAAGAAATAGCTCGCAAATAAGTATTGTAGTAGGCCGAGTCCCAAAATAGTGATGAATTATAGTTTATGTATTCTGTGTAAGCTATTTTCTACAATATCTATTTAGTAGTTTTTAGCATGAAGCAGTAATAAACTTTTGAGAATTTTATAATATTAGTAGAATTAGAGTCAATCTTTGTTTTTATTACTTTATTATTGATATTGCCTGTACTTTAGTTTTCCGGACTGATCGTTGGCTGACTCATTGTTTATATTTTATTTATTCTTAGTGGAGTGAATAATGTTACCACAATCAACATGGTTAGGTTTCATTTTTAATCAGCAGTAAATTGATATGAAGCTTCAATAACATCAAAACACATGCAGTATTTATAATAACAAACCTCATCTGCATCCACTATAGCAGCAAACTGTTTCAGCGATGATTCAAGTGCTTTGACATTTGGTATTAACTTGTACACTATACTTGACCACGCCCTGGAAACAGTTATACAAATAAAATTAAGTATTTCAAATAGTAAGAACAACAAAGTGCATCTTAACTAGAATATTATGTATAAACCGAAGTAATTTTAAAGTACATAGTATTTGAACGCTAATATCCTCCATTTAATTAACTTTTTGTTAATGTTACTATGAATGTATAACTGTGTCATAGAATAGGTTACAATAGAAATTTAATTGAATGTATAGTATAATGCAATAAGGTGTATTTTAATGAAGTATGATGTTTTGTGATATTGTCCTACAGTCAAAGGTTTTTATTCTACTTTTAGATAAGTATGTCTAGGTTACAAAGGCTAATCATCATCGTCATTATAGATAGTGGTCATCCACGAAGGCGCGCGCCGTTCATTTTTGATCGAGGAAAGCGCGGGGTGCGGGGCGTGTGGCAAATATTAAAATATAAAATAATATACATTTAATCATTATAATAAACGTTTTATCATCAAATATTGGCAAAAGCTTGTACAAATGTACTATAAACGATTAGGACGAAAGGTGGCGCGCGCCTTCGTGGATGGCACTATCTATATCAGCTTTAGAATATCCACTGCTGAAAATAGGCCTCACCTATTGGTTTATCACAGCAACCAGCTACATGTGGCCTGCAGTAATCATCATCCTACATCAAAGGATAAATTAAACAAAATACACCTTTCAACTCACTTGTATAGAGTTTCATCCCATATACTAGTTCTGAAACAAGTGCACTCTAGAGGCTTAGAAAGCCTTTTGAGGTCCTCTTCCCTCTCTCTAAATATTTCATCTCGCTGTTCCTCTGACACTAAATCCATTTTGTGTACAAGACAGAATATCCTAGCTTCCGGAGAATTCTGCAACATTTCGAATGTGGTTTTAAATTTTTACTTAGATTTACTTGTTTGTAAAAGGTAATCATAAAACAAATCTGTACAATGTCAAATCTATTCAATAAGATAAATAGTTCTGCAATGTTCTTTACCTGTAAAATAGCTTCTAAACATGACTGATAATAGTGCATATCTTTTTCCATCTCCCTACTCTCCACATCAAACACATATATTAATACTTCTACATTACGGAAGATATTGTCTCTCTGTGATGCAAAGTAGTTCTCCATGAAGGCCTCCTGCCCCCCACAGTCCCACAGATTGAGAACCAGGTTCCCGAGGAACCGTACATGTGAGTGTTCCACATCAACTGCAAAAAAAGTTGTGGTAACCAATAACATATGCCACCAAACATGAACATGCAACTTCCCAAATAATTAACCCAAACAGCCCTTCATTCATTACACTTACTTGTTGCTCCTAAGCGCCTCGTGTCTCTTGCTATGTAATTAGCAAATATTATGGACCTCATACTTGTCTTTCCTGATCCACTTTTACCCATCAACAGTACCTAAAAGCCACAAATAAACAAATGTATTCCATAATGTTATTACTATCTGTTGTGATTTAATCAATATTACAGAAATTTGAATGCATCATTATGAAACATTTTAACAGAACATGTATTACAAAAATATGTGATACCTTTTTCTTCATGTTGACTAAGTTGTACTGGGTCAAGGGTTCAAAACTTTAAATTGGAAGAATTCGATTTTATTATTACACACTCAATGAAAGTATCTAAAATAATATAGAAATATAGTTTTACCAATGGTAAACTAAATAATAACTTTATTCAAGTTAATTATTTTTTTAGTAAATGTAGGCGTAAATCATGAATCGTCTCACCAACACAAATGACAGGTTTTATTAGACTGACAGTGACAGTGAGTGAGTGTCAATACTGACAGTGACACTCAAAACAGGTTTCTTTTTTTTTGGTTTAGGTAAATGCATACTTATCCGAGCCGAACGCGCCGAACGAGCCGAACGAACCGAATTTTTGAATTCTATAAATGAAATCTCATGAAACCTCGCACACTTCTCCGCGCCGAATCATCTGAATCTGGAGGAACCTCAGGAATCCTAGACAAATTCGGATGATGTCATCAGATTCGGCGCGGATAATGCGGACGACTCGGACGAATCGCCAGGACATCTTCCTTCTCCCACCTTTAGCTGTAGTCGTTGTCTTGTCCATAGAATGTAGTATAGTTTAAAGCGAAGATTTTTTTCTTTCTCTATGGTCTTGTCACTCTTAGCGCTATCTCATGCATGACTGCATGAGACAACGTTCGCGGTCGATTATTTCCTAAGATTATTTCGGCGCGCGCGGTCGATTCGTCCGGCTCGGAACTTCGGACATGTTTCGCGGTCCATTATTTCGGCGCGCGCGGTCGATTCGTCCGGTTCGTGCACAAAGTAAAAACCGACTTCAAAAACAAAATCCACTAAAAAGTCTTAAATAAACTCTTGAAAGGAAAGGACTCCATTTTAGGCAAACCGTTTCTCTTTGGAGTCGGTGCCTCGGTGCCCAGATAGATGAAGGTGGTGCTTGAGATAGTCGTTCATCAAAGTGAGAAGACAGCCAATGCGATGGCACCGACTCCAAAAAGAAATGGTTTGCCTAAAATGGAGTCCTTTGAAGAGTTTATTTAAGACTTTTTAGTGGATTTTGAAGTCGGCTTTTACTTTTTTTTTTATAAAAAAAATATTTGCTTATTTTTAGTTGATAATAGAGGGGGAGAGTGTTGCACCTTTTGACTCTGTTGTTTTATAAGCTACTAAGTACCTTTCATAAGTTCTGGCGTCTTAATCACTGAACTCTTAAGCGTTAAAGAGTTCCACTATCAGCTCAGCTCCACAAAATAGTGACTATCAGCGTAAAGACATTTCAACATTGAAATACTAGCACAAAAAATACTATACGTGCCTTTTAGATTTGAGGGTTTCCCTCGATTACACCAAGACCCCATCATCAGATCCGGGTTTAGAACATACATACAAAAAAAACATAAGTCGAAAAGCCTCCTCCTTTTTTAAGTCGGTTAAAAATAATAATTTAAGCAGTGCATTTCAAAGACAAAAATGCTCTAAATACCTATGAGTGCACAATATTTTTAGCAATAATGTGCAGTGCAGTGTTAGATTTTTTTAGAAATTTCTGCTCTTTTCTGGGGCCACTTATCATTGCTCAGAAAGAGAAGATCAGTCAGACTCAGACTTTAGTAGATCAAAGCAGCTGCAGTCTGCACAGTAAAATTAATATTCCTTTCCAAAAGGGGTAATATTTCTATGATCCTGCACAGAAGACTGGCAGGACGGCATGCATTGCATTTGCATTGCAGGCGAAGAAAAAAAAATCTGAGGTGTATTTTTCTGTCAAAGTCATGATGTGTGTGTGTCACATCGCTAGGTGACATTCAATCAAATCAACATCATCATCGTATTTTGTACAAATTTGACAAAAACGGCGACGAAATTTGGTGAAACGTGTGATTTTCTCGAAAAAGAATACTAAAATGGGATCTGGTTTCGATTAAAACTTCATATCACAATGGCTCGTCATCGGAATGTTCGTAACAGGAGTTATTCCGACGATTACGATTACGATGATCTCTACGGGCATTCCGTAGAAGAAGAAAGCTGTTTGTCACCAAGTGATGCTGAGCAGTGGATGTACGATCGTTCCAGAAATCAACAAGCTATATCGTCATTTTTAGACAGTCATAATGATATTCAGGAGGAGGCCGAGGACGAAGTATATGATGCATCACACCCCGCACTGGAACGACGCGATTCGGTAGATCTTCGGAGTCTCAATCTAAACGAGGAAGAAGAGGCTCAGTTAATGTCCTGTCTCGACGAGTTGCGAAATGTCTTAGGTGACAGTATACCTGATAATGTACTCATACAATCTGTACTCAATCATAAGTTTGATTTCAATAAAGCCTTAGATGAAATTCTTAATAATAAGCAGAGTAAGGACTGCGAGAGGCCTAAGGAAGAGCCTGTGAAACCACTACCTATTATTAATATTGAGGCAGCAAAAGATATAGTGTCAACAACTACAAAAACTCCTAAAGTAATCACTACCAATTTGGAGCCTAAAGCTAAGGGTGTTGTTAAAGGGTTTAAGATCACGTCTAGCGATGGAAGTTCCAGCAGTTCTCAGACCCCGAGAGACCAGTCGCCTGTCGCTGAGAGAGGGTCCACCCCAAAGCTTGATGATGACAATAAAATTGTAAATGTCAGGGTAAAAGACAGTAAAATTGACCCAAATAAACAATACACAGATGAAAGAGGCTCTGATAAAGAGCATTTGTACATTGTTGTGATAGGCCATGTGGATGCTGGGAAATCAACACTTATGGGACGTCTGCTATGTGATCTAGGAGAAGTCAGTCAAAGGACATTGCACAAGTATGAGCAAGAGAGTAAAAAGATTGGAAAACAAAGCTTCATGTATGCTTGGGTATTGGATGAGACTGGGGAGGAGAGAGTAAGGGGTATCACCATGGATGTTGGAAGAGCACAGTTTGAGACAAAAACAAAGAAGGTTATTATTCTTGATGCTCCTGGACATGCTGACTTTATACCTAACATGATTACAGGTGCTGGTCAAGCAGATGTTGCCTTGTTGGTGGTTGATGCCACCAGAGGAGAGTTTGAATCAGGATTTGAGCTTGGTGGTCAGACGAGAGAACATGCTCTACTTGTCCGTTCTCTTGGAGTGAATCAACTTGCTGTTGCTGTCAATAAGTTGGACACCACAAATTGGTCTCAAGACAGGTTTAATGAAATCACAAAAAAGCTTAAAGCATTTTTAAAACAAGCTGGCTTTAAAGACTCTGATGTCACATTTGTGCCTTGCTCTGGTTTGACAGGCGAGAACTTAATCAAACCTCCAAGTGAGCCCGAACTATTGAAATGGTACAAGGGACCGTGTCTTCTAGATGTAGTTGATAACTTTAATGTGCCAGAGAGGCCAGTATCCAAGCCTTTAAGAATGTCTATAAACGATGTATTCAAAGGCACTGGCTCAGGGTTTTGTGTCGCTGGACGTATTGAGAATGGAATACTCAACAAAGGAGACAAGGTTTTGGTATGTCCAACAAAGGAAATGGCTGAAGTTCGTAGTTTAAGCATCAATGATTTGTCAAGTAACGTTGCTTTTGCTGGAGACCAAGTTAGTGTTACTATCTCAGGGATAGATATGCAAAATGTATCTGTTGGATTTATACTCAGCGACCCTGTGCAACAAGTCCCAGTAACATCACGGTTTGAAGCTCGTCTCGTAGTATTCAATGTTAAGGTACCCATAACAAAAGGTTTTCCTGTTTTGATACATCACCAGTCTTTAGTGGAGTCTGCAAACATAGTAAAGCTGAAAGCATTGCTAAATAAAAGTACAGGAGAACTCTTGAAGAAAAAGCCTAGATGCTTAGGAAATAATTCAGTAGCTGTTGTAGACATTGAAGTTTGTAGACCGATTTGCGTTGAGCGTTATAAAGATGTAAAAGAACTTGGACGTGTGATGTTGAGGGTGTCTGGTACCACAATTGCAGCAGGCCTTGTGACTGATATTTACAACACCTGATTAAATATTTGCTGTACTGTGATAACAAAGTTATTACAATATGCATTATCATGAGATGCCTTTGCTGTTAGAGACAAATCGCACAACACTAATGTTACAGAAATGTAAAATAATGTATTGTGCTATGCAAAAACATAGTTTTAATTATTAATTAATTTATTGCAATAATGAAAATAAAGATTTTGTCGCAGATATAAATCATTTTTTATACCTTTATTATTTACAATCTGAGAATATTATTTATTATGTATTTAATTCACATGAATTTGTTGATGTTGTCCATGGTATAACAGGCCCTAAGTAAATAATAAAGCACAATAATAAATGCATTACACAATAAATAAATGATAATTATACATTAATAATTAAATTTAATATATATATTTACATGCCATATAAAAAAGGTAGAACGTGAGTCATGTTTTTTAAATAAATCTTATCTTTTTAGGGTTCCGTAGCCGAATGGCAAAAAACGGAACCCTTATAGTTTCGTCAAGTCTGTCTGTCTGTCTGTCTGTCCGTCCGTATGTCATAGGCACTTTATTCTAAAACTATTAGCATGACACAGCAGAAGCTGGTAGCTGAAGTTCGTTCAGTAGGACGGTAGGTAGGTCTATAACTCTTATTTGGAGAGACCTCGGTGCACTTGTGGCAATACGCCTGGACCGGCTTGATAATCTTTGTCTGGTACTTCGTACGTAACACAAGGAAGAAAATTCCTTGCCACGAAATCAGACGATCGGTGTGTTGTCTGGCGCATATTTATATTTATATGCCTAGACGCCTACCGACTACGACCGAGTACCGACCGACATATATATATAATAATAATAACGAACTGGGCCCTGTTTAATAAACATTACAAATTGTAAATTGTAATTGTAAATTACAGGCTACAATTCTACAAGTTTCTGTTTAATAAAGAATACAACTTACAAATTTACCATGGTGGAAAATCTACAAAATTGTAGAATTGTACCTACAATTTTACAAGTTTCTGTTCAATAAACATTTTCTCTCTACAGGTGACAATTTACATATTTGTAGGGAAAACTGCTTTATTGAACGCATAATTGTAGTTACAAGCTTACATATTTTGTAAATTGTATTACAATTCCGACAGGTAGACTCGCCTTGTGTCAGAACTTTACAATTTTGCCTCAACCTAACCACAGATAATATAATAACCTAACAAATAAAGAAAATTTGAATAAATATAAAGATAAATACAGGGTAAGTGACTTGAAGATGGGTGCAAAGCTTGGAGGCGAAAGTAGTATAGACCATTTAGAACCATTTGAGCCATGGTTGTCTTAGACGAATTTCCATTTTTTTTTAAATACTTATTATGTTTTTTTAAAAAAAAACTAAACTTTTACTATTAATTGCTAATAATGGCAGTATTTACTTTACTTATCATTAAAATTACTAGCAATTAATTACAAAAGTTTAGGTTTTTTATAAAAAATGTCTCCAATTTTTTATTTTTATATCGTAAGTAAGTTTTTCAATAAACCCACCGAATAAAATATCCTTATTCTCATATAGAGACACCATCAATTTTTTTTTACTATGTCCATGACTTTCGTTACGAATTAAACAAATAAGAAAGTACTTTTATAAATCAATGCCACTAAATGTGATTTATGAAATCTACCCCAACAAAATCTTACATTTTATGTAAATTGTAACTTACAACTACAAATTTGTAACTACAATATTGTCATCGAATTTTACAGGCGTTTTCTACATATGTAAACGTTTATTAAACAGCATTTATAATTACAATATTTGTAAGGTTTTTACTTGTAGATTTTCTACATATTTGTAAGGTTTATTGAACAGCACTTGTCATAAAACTAAACAAATATGTAAGTTATTTACAAAAATTGTCGGATTGTAATGTTTATTAAACAGGGCCCTGGGCCCTGTTTAATAAACATTACAAATTGTAAATTGTAATTGTAAATTACAGGCTACAATTCTACAAGTTTCTGTTTAATAAAGAATACAACTTACAAATTTACCATGGTGGAAAATCTACAAAATTGTAGAATTGTAGCTACAATTTTACAAGTTTCTGTTTAATAAACATTTTCTCTCTACAGGTGACAATTTACATATTTGTAGGAAAAACTGCTTTATTGAACGCATAATTGTAGTTACAAGTTTACAAATTTTGTAAAATGTATTACAATTCCGACAGGTAGACTTGCCTTGTGTCAGAACTTTACAATTTTGTCTCAACCTAACAAATAAAGAAAATTTGAATAAATATAAAGATAATACAGGGTGACTTGAAGATGGGTGGCTGGGTGCGAATCCTAAGCTTGGAGGCGAAAGTAGTATAGACCATTTAGAACCATTTGAGCCTTGGTTGTCTCAGACGAAGTTTCACTATTTTAAAAAAAATACTTATTATGTGTTTTTATAAAAAAACCTAAACTTTTACAATTAATTGCTAGTAAGTAATGCCCAATTTTAATGATAAGTAAAGTAAATACTCACTTATTATTAAAACTGGCCATTTTTAAAAGTTTGTTTTTTTATAAAAAATGTGTTTCTAACTTTTTATTTTTATATCATAAGTAAGTTTTTCACTAAACCCACCGAATAAAATATCTTTATTCTCATATAGAGACACAATAAATATTTTGTTACTATGCCCTGCCATGACTTTCGTTACGACTTAAACGAATAAAAAAGTACTTTTATAAATCAATGCCAGTAAATGTTCATGATTTATCAAATCAACCCCAACGAAATCTTACATTTTATGTAAATTGTAACTTACAACTACAACTACAATATTGTCATCGAATTCTACAGGCGTTTTCTACATATGTAAACGTTTATTAAACAGCATTATAATTACAATATTTGTAAGGTTTTTACTTGTACATTTTGTACATATTTGTAAGGTTTATTAAACAGCACTTGTCAGAAATCTTAACAAATATGTAAGTTATTTACAAAATTGTCGGATTGTAATGTTTATTAAACAGGGCCCAGGTGCCCTGGCCGGCGCGGCGCCCGACCTATCGCCACTCCATACCTTACCTACCTACCTACGCAGCTACGTGACATCGTTTATTTTATTACGAGAAGATGTGTTGTTGCTACGTGCGTGATTGATAGAAAATGTACCAGTTATACGGCAAAAGTGATAATAAGTGACATTCTTAATCGTGTGATAAGTGAGAAGTGATGATGATGATGTGCATCGAAACTTACATTTTGTGTTAGATTGCGTTAGATTACCGTAAGTCCGTAGCTAACAACAACATTCCTGTGAATGGGTTATTTATCGATGAATAAGTTAAAGACAGCTTTTAATTTAGAGAGCTTAATTATTGTTTGTTTGTTAACTACAAGCATTATCTACGAGTATTTTCATTAAATTGCGAGTCATATCCACCCACATAACATAAACCTGAAAATTTGTAATAGGTAGATACTTATGTCTTTAAAAATAAATTGTTTTATCAATGTCCTATTTTCTTTATGCTTATCCACTTCCTTAGCCTCCTCTCCTTAAACCAAAAGAGTCATTTACTTATTGTCTCTTTTGGGGTTTAGGTAGGTAGGAGAAAAGACTCATGTTTTACTTAAGAATAACATCTTTAACTGTTTATGTAGGTACACACACGCTACACGCTTTTGTCTTAAAAAAATTTGTCTTGCCTGTTATTCATTTATTTGGCATCGTTTATTAACATTATTGATAAGGTTGTTGTGTCTGTTATAACTTTGGTAGTAGGAAAAGGAGATACTACAACTTTAAAGTAAGTATGAAAATCTATCACTAATTGCATGAACCTCCAGGCTATTCATTTAATTTGCACTGCTAGTTAAAAAAAATCTTTCATTTAAAGATGATAATACCTAGACTAGACGCATAATTAGGTAGGTCCTAGACCAGCTGATTCGTGTGTCCAATGAGAGAGAGAGACGACGATAGAAGACGAGCCTGGGGGCCTACTCCGTGAGACGTTGCACGTAAATTTCGGTTTCGGCTATAGCCATCTCGCTTGCTCACACGTCATCCTGGTAAGGGTGACTGAGACGACTAGAGTCGAAATCATGGAACTGAGCAGGTACCATCGGTGCGTGTGTTTATGAATGACGACCGCGGCTGTTCACTATCTGTGTTGGTGCTTGTGTGTGCGTAAAGCATGTAAAGCGGGATTCGTTATTTAATTGAATTATTTTGTTAGAAAACATAACTTTAAAAAATCACTATAAAACATATGTCAATATTTTGTCATCGTGTTCTGTATGATGTATAGATACCCCTCGTTGGCGGTCGATAATTGATTTCGTTAGACCCTGTATACAGGGTGTTTCATGTATAATTTTTAGGGTTCCGTAGCCGAATGGCAAAAAACGGAACCCTTATGGTTTCGTCAAGTCATAAAAAGTCATAAAAATCATAAAAGTCGTTTATTTTTGCATATAGACCCACTGGGGGCACTTATACACGTCCCAATATAGACCCTACCACAGCTTCGGGACAATTGTGGGCTAGTGCTGAGAAGAAGCTGCGCAAGAAACTCAGTCACTATTGTCAATGCCTCTTTTCAAAAGTTTTACAATGTTTGTGGTGATCATGCAAGTCCATACATTATTATCTTTTAAATAATCATCTACTTTATAATACCCTTTCGTCATTAGGGTTTCTTTAATAACAATTTTAAATTTAGTAATCGGTAAGTTAACAATGTATTCTGGTAGTTTATTGAAAAATTTTATACATTTCCCCATGAAAGAATTACCAACCTTTCGAAGCCTGAATTGTGTTGTAAATTTTTGCGTACATACATTAAATTTTCATAAATATACTGAGAGGCTACAGTTAATATTCTAATTTCTCGAAACACCTCTTTTAAGGAATCTTGAGGTTTTAGACTATAAATAGCACGCACTGCCCTTTTTTGTAATACAAAAATTGATTCTATATCAGCAGCTGAGCCCCACAATAAAATTCCGTAGGACATCAAGCTATGGAAATAACTAAAATAAACTAACCTAGCTGTTTCTACATCAGTCAAACGCCTAATTTTCCTTACAGCAAAAGCAGCCGAGCTTAGTTTCCTTGACAAGGTCTGTATATGAGGACCCCATTGTAGTTTGGAGTCTAAAGTGATACCCAAGAATGTTGTGGAGTCAATGGTATCAAGGGATTTGTCTTTGATCTTAACCTGAGTTGGTGCCTGTCGGACATTAGGCATCGTAAACTTAACGCATTTTGTTTTACTTCCATTAAGAAGTAGGTTATTAACAGTAAACCAATGTAGTAGGTACTTGTGAAAGAGTATTGTTTACATCGTCAAAATTACCTTTACCTCTTGGAATTTTAAATATCAACGAAGTATCATCTGCAAACAATACTATGTCACAAAGATTCCCTACAAAGTGCGGGAGGTCATTTATATATATTAAAAATAAGAGAGGTCCCAAGTCTGTCTGTCTGTCTGTCTGTCTGTCTGTCTGTCTGTCTGTCTGTCTGTCTGTCCGTCCGTATGTCACAGCCACTTTATTCTGAAACTATAAGCATCACATAGCTGAAACTTGGTAGGTAGGTGTATTTTGTTCACCGCTTTCTGATTCAGATACAAAAAGTAAGCAAAAATAATATTTAAGGGGGGGCTCCCATACATGAAACTAAAACCTAAATTTTTTTTTTACTCAAACCTATGCGTGTGGGGTGTCTATGGATAGGTCTTTTAAAATGATGTTGAGGTTTCTAAAACCATTTTTTCTAAAAGTGTAAGGTTTGAGATATAGACGCTTCCAAAGTGGTAAAATGGTCGTCCCCCCCCCCCTCTAACTTTTGAACTAAGAAAGTGAAAATTTTGAAAAAAATATATAATGTAGATCTCAACAAAAACTTGCAACGAAAATTGGTTTGAAGGAGATCGAACCAGTAGTTTTTGAGATATTGCACATTTTTATCAACCGCAAATATAACTTTGTCTTTCATACAAACACTATGAAAAACAAAGTTATTTTTGCTGTCGCAATATATTGTGATGTTTTCTTTAAGTGAAAGTAAGTGGACCCTGAATTCAGTTAAGGGTGGCACGGAACCCTCAGTGCGCGGGTCCGACACGCACTTAACCGGTTTTTTAAAGATATCGTCTAGGTGCATCATGAAAAATATCGAAAAAAAATTTTAACTCCTAAACTATAAATATTTGTATAACATACATGGGGGTGAAATGAATAGGTATGGTACTCACCTATTACCACGCATCGGCTTGACACGTTACATGAAACACCCTGTATATGTCTTTATACAATAATATACCTACATAGATACATACTTACCGTCTCGTTCTTACCGTCAAAAGTATTAGACATGAAAGGACATGACATGACGGGTCGAAACGCGAATAAAAACTTGAGTTGCTATTACTGTTTTCGGCTGTATCGAGACTCATAAGCACACAAGCACGAGTCATCGCGTTTAGACCCGTCATGTCTTATATCTTATTGCCAATAATTTCAGTTGATGTGTAGATACATATTTTTTTTTGAAATGATTTGATACAGCGCAGCGTGGCGCACTGGTGCTTATACTTACATACATCCCGACTTATTAGTTAACAACATCATTTTATTGCAATATTTGCAATGCAACGGTAGGTATGTTGTTATATTCTAGTAAGATTGGTCAATCAAAGATCTATTTAGAGGCAAATCATTGCTTTTCATCTTATTCATTGATAGCCATTTTATGTATATTATAGAGAAGTCCTTTAAATTTCTCGGAATACAAAATCCTAAAGTAAATAGGTCGAGTTCTCTGTCGCCTAACCACTTTAAAAAAAAACGCTTGCACATACGACACTAAAACGGGCGTTTTTAAGTATATTTACTTATTTAGTTTACCAGCAATGATACACTGTTCATTGTAAATATAGTACATTAAAACTATCTACTTCTAAGTGTACATTTTTTTTAAGGTAAACACAACATGCAATTAATTTGTTATGACAATGTTTATTTCGAACAGAAGACGACGCAAGGTGCAATCAATTTTGGCTTCTAAGGTGGTTAGGCGGTTATCAATAAAATATCTAATATGTATTTTGTACTATCTTAGGCTGCATGTGCTGTGCATTGTATATTTGTAGTATGTCAGTCCGTCAATACATCACAATAGTTTATGTGTTGATAGGCAACGCGCCATATTTACTTTGCAATGTGTTAGGGAACATGAGTGGTACTTATATATAAAGTAATCGCGATACCGAGAATTCTACGATTCCAACAGTAGGTACTTATGAGATTATTCTGCATAAAGCTTGGTCTAGTTTTGTGTTTTGTCATGTTTTTTTTACCAACAATATGTACTACACGATTCTACCGGTTTTTTATTCAAGTGATTTATTTTGTAGTGTTTTGTCACTATTCAAACTTAGTAATATAAATGGCACTTGTAAAAAAACTGTTTCAGACGAGGAATAGAACCCTGTGTCTTACGCTACCCGAGCGCATGCCTAGGTATACCACTCTACAAGTGCAACTTTTAATATACAGGGTGTCCCGTAAGTAGTGGTTTAACCGAAAACCGTAGATGGATGAGGTCGTCAGGCAAATTTTTAATGATGACTCAAATTATTTGCTGATTGGGTTAATCCGTTGTTTGAGTTTTATCTGGTATCATTTTCATGACATTTGATAATTTGAATTATGAAATGTGAGCTTTTATTATTATGATCCTGAGAGAGGTAAAACATTAAGCATTTTTTTTTTCAAAAATATGCCTCCCTTGCCAATGTATTGAGTGTAATTTTTTTTCCACCCGGAACGTAGCACTATTATAGTATTAATAGTATTTTGTAATTTGCATTAATTGTAGAAGTTATTAGCTGTTGGGCACAAACCGTCCAGTACATTTTTTTTGAAATATTGACATTTTCTGACAAAACTATTGAAGATATTGATGAAAAAATATTTTGGCTACATAGTTCAATTATGCAAGAATTACAATAATTCAGAAAAACATTATTTTTCGCTATATTAAAATAACGGTGACAAGGAAAGTGACGTACTTAAGTCGAATTTTTTGAAAAAAATATAAATTATTGAATAACTCTTAAACCATGAGACTTTTCTTAACCCATGTTGGCCTATTCTGATATTTCTATAGATGGGCGGGTGGGTAGAAATCCGGTGGATATTTATCCAATTTATTCCCACCCGGTAGGTAAAAATTGATTTTTACCTAATTTACCCAGGTGTTTATTAACACGTTCCGGGACAGTGCCCGCCTACAGGCGTGAAAACAATAAAACATCTATTGTGTCTGGAGTAGTGTCCCGGAACGTGTTAAGAATGCTGGGTATTTATTAAATTTACGTTGAATACTCATTGTTTTGAGTATCAGTTGGCTGTGTATGAATACCTAGACCTACAATATTATTAGAAATATCGTTTATGTTAAACAGTCAGTCATCATATTCACTTAAAATCATAAATTATAGGTATTATTCGTTTCAACATAATCGGATAATGTTGAGTAGTATGAACAACCGTTTTTTTTTAAATTAGTATAACTTACAAAAGGACATAGACAAAAGGAGTTATCTTAACTTTGCAATATTTCACTTGATGACGGAGTACTTGGTAGTGGTGACAGCACTCAATGTAAATCTGCATCTCGTCGTTTTTTTTTGTTTTGCATCAGTTGAGTTTATTATATTTTGAGCACGTTTAACACTTAGACATATTATTTCTTAATTGCTAAAGCATTCTTGTATTATAAGTATTACATAACAATAAATGCACTCTACGCGATTTTTGTAAGATTTGTAACTCAATGTTTGACAATACTAAATTCGTCGTCGGTCGAGAAATTGTAAAAATAGTTATTACTAAGACTACGCGCAGCTTTGAGTATATACTCAAAGACGCGCAACGACATTTCATTCAAAACTGGCAAGTTATAGCCAACGGCGATAGAACTGCGCACGTGGCAATCCCAGGTAGATAAAAAAATAAAAGGAAGAGTTGGATAGGTATTGTTTTTGTTTGCATACTTATCGCTTGTGTGACTATGGCCATTGTGTGATCGTAGAGCTGACAAGTAATGAATTTACTGAGCACTTCATTTTCTTTTTAATGTGTTAAATACTCTCGTAGTCTTTTCAGAGTAACTCGTTGACGTGACCTTTCGTAAAACGCTTTATAGATTACACATCGATACGCTAGGCTGCATTATTGCAGTAAATGTTGTCGATAAGCTTTCTTAAATTTCAACCACACTATATGTATATATTTATAAAATTAGTTCTTACTTAATTCTTAGATCTACAAATACACATAATGTACTGCACTGAATAAAATTTTGCCCTGTAAAACTGTTTAACCTTGCCAAAATGCAGGTACGCACTGTATTTGCAACTAAATGACAGTTTTTATTGGATTTAAATAAAAATATACCATTTTTATAGTTCAATATTATAAAATACTTGAAAAGAAATTGAATTGCACCATAAAAGTGACAAACTTTAATAAAAATATTTCATTTAATTTTTAAAATCATGCTTTAATTTATACCCGGTATCAATTGGAATCGGGTGGGTTAAAATAGCGTGGATTGGATATTTATCCAGTGGCTGGGTTTATATCCGGGTAGGCGCCCATCTATAGATATTTCTGATAGATCATGACCTCATCCATCTACGGTTTTCGGTTGAACCACTACTTACGGGACACCCTGTATAATAATAACTTTGTATAGTGACAAATACACTACAAAAACAAAACAATAAAAATACAAATTGTCTTCATTCAGCTTAACCGATTGTTAAATATTTGTAAAAAAAATATTACCTTTGGATGGATGTTGAGAGAGCAATCTCGCAACATTGATCTCGTAAAATTCAACAGGCTTAAATTACATGTGACGGTGGCTGAGTGGTATAGGCATGCGCCCCGATAGAGTATGTCGGACACGGTTCGATTCCTGCCTGACACGATACAGTTGCTTTTTACAAGAGCAATTTATATTATTAAGTTTGAACTATTCAATTCACTATAAGCGTGCGCACAAAATACTTAAAACGCTGAACATTGAAGTTGTTTTGGCGCTTGTCTACTGTAATATTCACATTTCCGATCTAAACTATGTATATTATGGAGAAGAGCAAAAATATATTAAGAAGTTCGCTCAATAATTTGTTTAGCTTAGCACTATGAAAAGTGCCCAAGCGTTATTAGGTATAATGTATTATTATTGTGGATTTTATTACTTCTGGCTTATGCTGATTTCATATTTCTAATGAATTAGGTATCTTGGTGGATCTGCATTTAATTCACCAC
Organism: Pyrausta aurata; assembly: GCA_963584085.1. Lineage (NCBI taxonomy): Eukaryota > Metazoa > Arthropoda > Insecta > Lepidoptera > Crambidae > Pyrausta > Pyrausta aurata. Next base: position 4,785,866 of record OY757254.1, on the reverse strand, counting down.
TGTATACCTAGCCGATAACCCAAGCTGTTTGTTTATAATGCATTTACAACGCTACAAATACTTATTAATATAAGCGGGAAGAGCGCGGTTGATATGCAGACCGGCACAGTTTTTCACATTCAATTAGTTAAAGTTTGTAATGATTTTCGAAACATAAAATCAAGATAGCATTAAAATGTTTGAGAAAAGATAATTTAGACGTAAAGGTAGGCGAAAATAAAGATATTCCCCTATATTTTGGATTCGGATTTTAGTTCCCTTTTCGGCCGTCTCCAAGATAAGTTGGTCGGCAAGCAATCCCGATACGACGAACGTTTTATTTGCGGCAGGATGACTCAGCCCAGCCTGTATAAGACCAAGCGTTCTCCGATAAGAAGCAGTATTACTTGGTATGACTCGCATGAGCATTCGCAGCTTGTTCAATTGAAAAGGTTTAATTTTTGATTTAACTAAGTGATAAGATTTTCTTCTAAGAAGTGAATTTCTCAAGTAAGTATCTAACTATCTTGTATTTATAAATGAAGTGTGTTTTAGGTGCACAGTTTAGTTTAGACATCTAATTATCAACGCCATTCATATAAGCAATTGAGCATGCATAATGCGTAGTTGTTGCTTCGCATATTGTTGATCATAAGGACTTATTTGTACCTTATATTCAAAGGTACCAGAGTGGATCATATTTTTATTACTGGAAGAAAAATAAAAAATGCTTAAGTACTCTGTCCCAGTTCGAAAATTAATCTGGGTGAACTTGATTTGCTCGGCATTTTAATGTAAAGAAGACTTCAAAACACTAATAAAAACAAGTAAAATATAAAAAAAAAACAATCTGTTGTAGTACCTGGATTCGAAACCAGGAACCGGATGTCCAAATCCGAGACCACCTATATATTTTTGTATTTTCATGAAATTTTAGACCTATTTCAGTGCCTAAAAAAAGGTGATAACATCAATTTCTGAAAATATAACCTAGCCGAAACTCCCGTTGACATTATTTCAACATTATTTTACACATTAAAAGGTTCGTTAGTACCATCTTATTTTCTTATTCACAAAGAAACATGGATATACATCGAATATCGCTCATCATAGTTTAGAATGAAACCCTTTTACTTTACCTATATCCCGAGCTATAATAGAAAGATATACTTATTTTCCGCCCCGCAAGCCCTTCCTTTCCCTCTTCGGGTTATGTTTACGGTTTGCAGATTTTAGCAACACAAACGTTAATTAAGTTGAAGGTTTACAAATTCAAAAAATACTACCAATTTGCCTTCGAAACGTGGTTTTTACATTTTTTTATTGCATTTCGTGGTTGAAAAATACTACGTTTAATCTTTACAAATCACCACTCGATAGAAGCCGTGATTGAAGTGTTTCCTTTAATCAAAGTTTCATTATCTTATCATAAGGTTTACCCATTCTCAGGTACCTAAATCAATGATCCATAATCTTTTTTTTTCAGATGTCGGTGTTAACTAAGTTGGTGGAGTGTCTACAAGAACTGAAGGCTGTGGACTACGCGGACCCTACTAAAGCTCGATTTATCGTCAGTAGATCCGAAAATGTTTTCAATTATATTTACCAGACTGGTTTGACACAAAAAACTTTCACTACCGATGAAAAAAGGACCCTTGGAGCTCTGTTAGCAGAGGCCATCATTGCTTTGCAAATAAATATCGAGAGCACCGCTTCCCTGTACAGAACGAGATTAGACAATTCTGTGCTGGTGAAGAGATCTGCGATTCAGTTTTTGATAGACGACTATTCACAATTTCCGGTAGGAAATTCAACTCTAGCCGTAAAATTGCAGGAAGTCGACATCAATGAAAGTGTTGAGATACTCGATAAAGTAATTAATAAGTGGCAGCATATGACTGACTCTGACTTGGGCCCGGTCGACAGAGAAAGTGCAGGTGCAAGAGAAGTGCCGGCATCTCATACCTGGTGGTCAGAGTAAAAAAAAAGCCTGATTTCTTTTCAAAATGAATTTCTTATCAAATATAGCAGATTCCATCCCTGTCGTAGGACATGTGAAAGGGATATGTCACTATGCAGTAGGGGACAAGGAAGGAGGAAATAAAGCTATGTACCAAGCCACCAGGACTTCAGCAGTCCTAGGAGGAGGCGCTGCGGGATGTCTAGCAGGCCCAGGCGGAGCCGTACTCGGCGCTATGTACGCAGGACTGGCTACGGATGCCGTGGCTTCCGTAGCAATGGATGAATCACAAGGAATCGTTAAAGGATGTAAAAATATAGCTGAAGATCTCAAAGATGGCAAAAATCCAACCGGTTCCATACTTAGCACAGGATTTCAGGTAGGGATGGATGGAATTGGTGGTTTAGGAATGGGTGGCGTTTCTAGTGCGGCAAGTCAAGTTTCAGAGAAAGCAGTGGCGAAAACAGTGGAAAATGTTGCAAAGAAAACAGTTGAAAATGTTGCAAAGAATACAGTTGGATCCATTAGTGAAAAGGCTATTGAAAAATCTGTAAAATTGTCCGGAGAAGAGATGTTGAAACTAATGACTAAGAAAGTTTCTGAAAAGGCGGTTAAAAAAGCTATACAAACAGCTGCGGTTCAAGCAGAAGTCGTTTTGGTTTCAGCTCATATTACCGTACAAGCCAAGGAAAGAACTAAAAGAGAAGAAGAAGAACGGGCACGTGAAGAGATGGAGCGAAATAGAAGAGAACGTAGAGCTAGAGAAGAAAAAGAACGTAGGGAATAGAACCCTGTGTCTTACGCTACCCGAGCGCATGCCTAGGTATACCACTCTACAAGTGCAACTTTTAATATACAGGGTGTCCCGTAAGTAGTGGTTTAACCGAAAACCGTAGATGGATGAGGTCGTCAGGCAAATTTTTAATGATGACTCAAATTATTTGCTGATTGGGTTAATCCGTTGTTTGAGTTTTATCTGGTATCATTTTCATGACATTTGATAATTTGAATTATGAAATGTGAGCTTTTATTATTATGATCCTGAGAGAGGTAAAACATTAAGCATTTTTTTTTTCAAAAATATGCCTCCCTTGCCAATGTATTGAGTGTAATTTTTTTTCCACCCGGAACGTAGCACTATTATAGTATTAATAGTATTTTGTAATTTGCATTAATTGTAGAAGTTATTAGCTGTTGGGCACAAACCGTCCAGTACATTTTTTTTGAAATATTGACATTTTCTGACAAAACTATTGAAGATATTGATGAAAAAATATTTTGGCTACATAGTTCAATTATGCAAGAATTACAATAATTCAGAAAAACATTATTTTTCGCTATATTAAAATAACGGTGACAAGGAAAGTGACGTACTTAAGTCGAATTTTTTGAAAAAAATATAAATTATTGAATAACTCTTAAACCATGAGACTTTTCTTAACCCATGTTGGCCTATTCTGATATTTCTATAGATGGGCGGGTGGGTAGAAATCCGGTGGATATTTATCCAATTTATTCCCACCCGGTAGGTAAAAATTGATTTTTACCTAATTTACCCAGGTGTTTATTAAGAATGCTGGGTATTTATTAAATTTACGTTGAATACTCATTGTTTTGAGTATCAGTTGGCTGTGTATGAATACCTAGACCTACAATATTATTAGAAATATCGTTTATGTTAAACAGTCAGTCATCATATTCACTTAAAATCATAAATTATAGGTATTATTCGTTTCAACATAATCGGATAATGTTGAGTAGTATGAACAACCGTTTTTTTTTAAATTAGTATAACTTACAAAAGGACATAGACAAAAGGAGTTATCTTAACTTTGCAATATTTCACTTGATGACGGAGTACTTGGTAGTGGTGACAGCACTCAATGTAAATCTGCATCTCGTCGTTTTTTTTTGTTTTGCATCAGTTGAGTTTATTATATTTTGAGCACGTTTAACACTTAGACATATTATTTCTTAATTGCTAAAGCATTCTTGTATTATAAGTATTACATAACAATAAATGCACTCTACGCGATTTTTGTAAGATTTGTAACTCAATGTTTGACAATACTAAATTCGTCGTCGGTCGAGAAATTGTAAAAATAGTTATTACTAAGACTACGCGCAGCTTTGAGTATATACTCAAAGACGCGCAACGACATTTCATTCAAAACTGGCAAGTTATAGCCAACGGCGATAGAACTGCGCACGTGGCAATCCCAGGTAGATAAAAAAATAAAAGGAAGAGTTGGATAGGTATTGTTTTTGTTTGCATACTTATCGCTTGTGTGACTATGGCCATTGTGTGATCGTAGAGCTGACAAGTAATGAATTTACTGAGCACTTCATTTTCTTTTTAATGTGTTAAATACTCTCGTAGTCTTTTCAGAGTAACTCGTTGACGTGACCTTTCGTAAAACGCTTTATAGATTACACATCGATACGCTAGGCTGCATTATTGCAGTAAATGTTGTCGATAAGCTTTCTTAAATTTCAACCACACTATATGTATATATTTATAAAATTAGTTCTTACTTAATTCTTAGATCTACAAATACACATAATGTACTGCACTGAATAAAATTTTGCCCTGTAAAACTGTTTAACCTTGCCAAAATGCAGGTACGCACTGTATTTGCAACTAAATGACAGTTTTTATTGGATTTAAATAAAAATATACCATTTTTATAGTTCAATATTATAAAATACTTGAAAAGAAATTGAATTGCACCATAAAAGTGACAAACTTTAATAAAAATATTTCATTTAATTTTTAAAATCATGCTTTAATTTATACCCGGTATCAATTGGAATCGGGTGGGTTAAAATAGCGTGGATTGGATATTTATCCAGTGGCTGGGTTTATATCCGGGTAGGCGCCCATCTATAGATATTTCTGATAGATCATGACCTCATCCATCTACGGTTTTCGGTTGAACCACTACTTACGGGACACCCTGTATAATAATAACTTTGTATAGTGACAAATACACTACAAAAACAAAACAATAAAAATACAAATTGTCTTCATTCAGCTTAACCGATTGTTAAATATTTGTAAAAAAAATATTACCTTTGGATGGATGTTGAGAGAGCAATCTCGCAACATTGATCTCGTAAAATTCAACAGGCTTAAATTACATGTGACGGTGGCTGAGTGGTATAGGCATGCGCCCCGATAGAGTATGTCGGACACGGTTCGATTCCTGCCTGACACGATACAGTTGCTTTTTACAAGAGCAATTTATATTATTAAGTTTGAACTATTCAATTCACTATAAGCGTGCGCACAAAATACTTAAAACGCTGAACATTGAAGTTGTTTTGGCGCTTGTCTACTGTAATATTCACATTTCCGATCTAAACTATGTATATTATGGAGAAGAGCAAAAATATATTAAGAAGTTCGCTCAATAATTTGTTTAGCTTAGCACTATGAAAAGTGCCCAAGCGTTATTAGGTATAATGTATTATTATTGTGGATTTTATTACTTCTGGCTTATGCTGATTTCATATTTCTAATGAATTAGGTATCTTGGTGGATCTGCATTTAATTCACCACTGTATACCTAGCCGATAACCCAAGCTGTTTGTTTATAATGCATTTACAACGCTACAAATACTTATTAATATAAGCGGGAAGAGCGCGGTTGATATGCAGACCGGCACAGTTTTTCACATTCAATTAGTTAAAGTTTGTAATGATTTTCGAAACATAAAATCAAGATAGCATTAAAATGTTTGAGAAAAGATAATTTAGACGTAAAGGTAGGCGAAAATAAAGATATTCCCCTATATTTTGGATTCGGATTTTAGTTCCCTTTTCGGCCGTCTCCAAGATAAGTTGGTCGGCAAGCAATCCCGATACGACGAACGTTTTATTTGCGGCAGGATGACTCAGCCCAGCCTGTATAAGACCAAGCGTTCTCCGATAAGAAGCAGTATTACTTGGTATGACTCGCATGAGCATTCGCAGCTTGTTCAATTGAAAAGGTTTAATTTTTGATTTAACTAAGTGATAAGATTTTCTTCTAAGAAGTGAATTTCTCAAGTAAGTATCTAACTATCTTGTATTTATAAATGAAGTGTGTTTTAGGTGCACAGTTTAGTTTAGACATCTAATTATCAACGCCATTCATATAAGCAATTGAGCATGCATAATGCGTAGTTGTTGCTTCGCATATTGTTGATCATAAGGACTTATTTGTACCTTATATTCAAAGGTACCAGAGTGGATCATATTTTTATTACTGGAAGAAAAATAAAAAATGCTTAAGTACTCTGTCCCAGTTCGAAAATTAATCTGGGTGAACTTGATTTGCTCGGCATTTTAATGTAAAGAAGACTTCAAAACACTAATAAAAACAAGTAAAATATAAAAAAAAAACAATCTGTTGTAGTACCTGGATTCGAAACCAGGAACCGGATGTCCAAATCCGAGACCACCTATATATTTTTGTATTTTCATGAAATTTTAGACCTATTTCAGTGCCTAAAAAAAGGTGATAACATCAATTTCTGAAAATATAACCTAGCCGAAACTCCCGTTGACATTATTTCAACATTATTTTACACATTAAAAGGTTCGTTAGTACCATCTTATTTTCTTATTCACAAAGAAACATGGATATACATCGAATATCGCTCATCATAGTTTAGAATGAAACCCTTTTACTTTACCTATATCCCGAGCTATAATAGAAAGATATACTTATTTTCCGCCCCGCAAGCCCTTCCTTTCCCTCTTCGGGTTATGTTTACGGTTTGCAGATTTTAGCAACACAAACGTTAATTAAGTTGAAGGTTTACAAATTCAAAAAATACTACCAATTTGCCTTCGAAACGTGGTTTTTACATTTTTTTATTGCATTTCGTGGTTGAAAAATACTACGTTTAATCTTTACAAATCACCACTCGATAGAAGCCGTGATTGAAGTGTTTCCTTTAATCAAAGTTTCATTATCTTATCATAAGGTTTACCCATTCTCAGGTACCTAAATCAATGATCCATAATCTTTTTTTTTCAGATGTCGGTGTTAACTAAGTTGGTGGAGTGTCTACAAGAACTGAAGGCTGTGGACTACGCGGACCCTACTAAAGCTCGATTTATCGTCAGTAGATCCGAAAATGTTTTCAATTATATTTACCAGACTGGTTTGACACAAAAAACTTTCACTACCGATGAAAAAAGGACCCTTGGAGCTCTGTTAGCAGAGGCCATCATTGCTTTGCAAATAAATATCGAGAGCACCGCTTCCCTGTACAGAACGAGATTAGACAATTCTGTGCTGGTGAAGAGATCTGCGATTCAGTTTTTGATAGACGACTATTCACAATTTCCGGTAGGAAATTCAACTCTAGCCGTAAAATTGCAGGAAGTCGACATCAATGAAAGTGTTGAGATACTCGATAAAGTAATTAATAAGTGGCAGCATATGACTGACTCTGACTTGGGCCCGGTCGACAGAGAAAGTGCAGGTGCAAGAGAAGTGCCGGCATCTCATACCTGGTGGTCAGAGTAAAAAAAAAGCCTGATTTCTTTTCAAAATGAATTTCTTATCAAATATAGCAGATTCCATCCCTGTCGTAGGACATGTGAAAGGGATATGTCACTATGCAGTAGGGGACAAGGAAGGAGGAAATAAAGCTATGTACCAAGCCACCAGGACTTCAGCAGTCCTAGGAGGAGGCGCTGCGGGATGTCTAGCAGGCCCAGGCGGAGCCGTACTCGGCGCTATGTACGCAGGACTGGCTACGGATGCCGTGGCTTCCGTAGCAATGGATGAATCACAAGGAATCGTTAAAGGATGTAAAAATATAGCTGAAGATCTCAAAGATGGCAAAAATCCAACCGGTTCCATACTTAGCACAGGATTTCAGGTAGGGATGGATGGAATTGGTGGTTTAGGAATGGGTGGCGTTTCTAGTGCGGCAAGTCAAGTTTCAGAGAAAGCAGTGGCGAAAACAGTGGAAAATGTTGCAAAGAAAACAGTTGAAAATGTTGCAAAGAATACAGTTGGATCCATTAGTGAAAAGGCTATTGAAAAATCTGTAAAATTGTCCGGAGAAGAGATGTTGAAACTAATGACTAAGAAAGTTTCTGAAAAGGCGGTTAAAAAAGCTATACAAACAGCTGCGGTTCAAGCAGAAGTCGTTTTGGTTTCAGCTCATATTACCGTACAAGCCAAGGAAAGAACTAAAAGAGAAGAAGAAGAACGGGCACGTGAAGAGATGGAGCGAAATAGAAGAGAACGTAGAGCTAGAGAAGAAAAAGAACGTAGGGAGAGAGAAGAAAAAGAACGTAGTGAGAAAGAAGAAAAAGATCGTCAGGATAGAGACCGCAGAGCTAGGGAAGAAAGAGAACGTAGGGAGACAGCACAAAGGGAACGAGAGGAAAGAGATCGACAGGACAGAGAAAGCAGAGCCAGGGAAGAAAGAGATCGCAATAGTAAGAAAGAAAGTGGATGTTCTACGGGTTCTGGACCACCTTCACAACCACCTCAGGGTGATAAAAATAGTAATCCAGGTGAAAAAGAGGATGTAGACTATTTTTCCAAATTAAAAGATTTGTTGAAGACACTTCTAAGTCGCTTAAGTCAAGCTATTCGAAATAAAATTAACAAAATTTTCAGAAACCTTCACGATAAACAAATTGAATATATATCAGAGATAATAGAAAGACTAATGAAAAGTGAAATATTAAACGAGGTGGTACAAATTGTGGTAGAAATGTTATCAGATAATTTTTCACAAGATATATCATTTGAAAATTTTATTAGCCTCCTGGAGTTTGTTGCGACTTACTTTACTGAAGAGGTGAGTTACCGTACTGTCCTCTTCAGAATGTCCGAAACAATATCGAGACGATGCGACAGATCCATACCAAAAATGGATACTGAAGTCCTCGAGTGTACAATACGTTCCGATTTAATGAATTTAGAAAATCTCGTTCAAATAATTGTGGAGCTGTTTCGAACGCTCAGTGCTGATATCGAATCAGAAACTGCAGGTCTCCGTGCTATATCTCCAAATTTTCGAAATATTTTCTCGGCTGTGTACCATTACTACAAACACAGACAAGTTCCTGGTGACGGCACACTTTCCGTTAGGGAATACTTTGATTGGATTAGACTTCTGCTGCGAGAGCTTGGAACAAGAGCTGATTACACCAGGCGACTACAACTCCAACAGACCACAAATGTGAGGGGAGTTGTTGTCTGTGATATGTACGTCTCTTTATTCGGCAGGCGGGTGAGGGTCGTTGTTAAATTTCAAGGGCGTACAACCGTGCTGTCTTCATGCTTTGTTGTAGAAATTATATACAAGGGAGACAAAGAGGGAACCGTTATTGTTAATTATTATAATTTTAATTTGTGATAATTTTAAATATTATATTATTATGTTCACCAATCAAGGTGTTGATAAGTACGAGTGCCATTGTTACAATTTGAATACATGGAATATAGTATTATGTATTGCTTTCCGATGATAAGTAAGTAGTTTCTGTGTAACGCTATTTTTATATTAATGTGCATACTACGCAAAAGATTAATTATAGGTCTCTCTTTAAACCAATAAAGGGTGCGTGGTAATTCCATACATTCCCTTGGAGGGTAAAAGTAGATCTTGTCATATAAAAAATTAAAAATATAATGATCTCTAGCGAGTTCACGTGCATAACATAAGTGTTGAGAATTTGAGATGTTAGGTAGGTAAGATCAAACGCAAAAATTGCATCAAAATGAGACATTCACTTAGGATATCGGCTACTATCGGCTAGGGTACATGATAAAATAATCTATTGCAAATCAACCGATTCTTTCTTCTTCTTTTACTTCTGCACGGGAATGCATTGAATTACAAGTCACCCTGTATTATCATTATTTAAGTAGTTTGAAGTGTCTAGATAGAGATATCGACTTAATTATTAATGTTTCTAGTGATTGATTAATATTATTGCTCCTTGCTATAAACAATCGACGTAACGTAGTACAATAATTTACATGATGTGAATTGTAACTTAGTTTTTATAATAAATGCTTATTTAATTATTTTGGGTTAGAAGCCATGGAACTCATGGATAATCATTAATTTTATTATAATATACGTAACGTAGGTAACTATCATATTTTTGTAATGCGTTTTAATACTTTTCTATAGTTTTTTGGCTTAAGTAAGTTTAGTAAGTGATATCCATTAAGTTATAATTTTACAACCTACCTTACCTATCCTATTTCTATAAATAAAATACGCACTTGGCCTGGCTTTTATATTTGTTTTGAATTACAATTTCGTGTGCACCGTTATTTATAAAGATAAACGGCAGTACATCATTTTAAAGATGTACTGCCGAAAAACAATATGATTTGTATTGGATATTGCGTAAAATTATGTTCCCCAAATTATAAGACAGCTGCAGTTGTGGCGGTGTCGGCAGTTGAAGCTTTTCCCGTTGCCGAATTATGTATACAGGTTTTTGTGTCGCCCTTGTAAAATTTAATTTCCTACCCATTTCCTAACCCATCACTTCTTAGTACGATTTCTTCTAACCCTCCACTTTTAAATTGGTTCACCGATTTCTATTACTGATTAGCTTACTGATTTCTTTTTACCATCAATTTATTTAGAGAAAGCAGGATATTTATATCTCTCGAGTTTTTGATTTCAAAAGCAAGATAATTCATTTCGCTGGTGCTTTGTGGATTGTAAAACGTCCTTTAATTAAAAGTTGAGGTCTTTCGAGTGTTTTGAAAGTTGTTTATAATTTGCTTGACTGAAGCGAAATTGTAGGCACAGAAAGCACTTTAATGTAACATAACGCCTCTAAAGAAGCTTACAGCAATAAGTTTTGAGAGAGTGGGTTTGCATCTGTTTGTTTTAATTCCATTTACATTTGAGTTGGAAAATACAATTAAAAGATCATACATTTTAGTTGTAAAGATACATACAATTTTGGATGCTTTTTAAACGTACAGGGTGCGTATTGCGATGCAACTTTAACATTTAAACAGCTCTGCTTTACTGTTATTCGTATTGTATAGATATTATTATTTTAATATTACAACTTAAATATTATTATTCATTCAGGTACTCCTAGCTGTGTCGATGAGGGTTATTAAACATGACATGATTTCGTAATTCTTCATAAAAAAATCAAAAGAAATGAACTCGGTCTCTAGTAATTTATAAGTATACCACCACCATCTTCCTTCAAGTTGGAAGTATTGATGAGAAATGCCTTAAGTACTTAAAAGGTTCGGAAGCCCACATTTCCACTTCATTGAGTCATTTAATGAACGGAAAATTAACTTAGATCATCGCTCTTACAACAGCAACCAAAATTAATCTGCAAGGTACGAGTACAAGTTGAGCATAAAAGTCCTCAAACAGGGTTGGTTATTTTGTCAGGTTACGAATGAAAGCCTATTACGTGAAACTAGCTACCGACTCGTAAGTAGTAGAATATAAATACTTTAGAGACGCGATCGAGAGCGAAACCTCAATTCAAAAGTAATTTCTGGATATAATTTAGTTATTGGTGGAAATAATTCAGCGGTTAAATGACTCTTGCAAAAAGGAAAAAATTTGTAAAAATATTTTGGTGCTGAATAAACGTTTTTTCTTTCTTTCTTTCTTGCCTAAAAATGATTTAAACAACTAGTAAATTATCTAACTTGGACACAGGATCACTATATGAAACTTATTTACAAATAAAAACATACAAAGTTAAAAAAATAAATAGGACTACAGTCAAGGCGTATTTGCTGTGGTCGTATCGTAACACAATGACTAAAAAGTATAGTAGCATGGTAGTGTTGTGGCTATGATTGTTTTTTTATTGTCATTAACTTAAATGACAATGCTGAGTTATCGTCCGTGGTTCTTGTGAGAATACAATGTCGTGTGAGCTGTCAACTCTAAGAGAACTCTCAGCGTCCGGCGAATCTCGACTCTCGAGTACCTCTCGGTCGCACTTTGCTGATTAATCAAGGCAACAAAGCGAGACTAGTACTAATTAGTCGAGGGCGTTAGCTACAGGTCACCTGCTGACCGCCTCTGATTCTGATTATAGTAACTCAATAAGCCGCTTTCACAGGATTTTGGCATCAAGAGCCAAACGCACTAGGCCTCGATTCGAGGACACGGTCTGTGACATTCACCAGATAACTCTGTGGTGCACATCCCAATTGAGTTTCAGTTTACAAAGAGGCTTACAATTTGCAATTAGAAGCCGAACAGTTTCGATGGCTGGACGGGGCTCGGAGATACATTTTCGATAGTATGAGAACTTGGATAACGTTTTCTAGGCATATTCTCATAAGGTATAGCTGCTTATTTCACATTCACCCTTTGAGACTTATGTATCAACTGAAATTATGAGATGCGTTATGACGTTTTTAGATAAATTTAAAAAGATATTATGATCTCTCTGCAATAGTGAGTTGTTATTACTACTACCTACTTAGAGAGAATCTATGCTGAGCAAAAAATATATCGCAGCAACTCGATATATTCCTTGCAATTTGAATGTCGAATTTGAAACCGTTTGTATGCGTTAATACCAAGTGGCGTCATATCATTGCGCAAGAAATCTGTTTGTGGTGTCAGTTCCATACGCTAGTAATAGTAGTTCAATGCTCTGCAAGGTACGTATACCGTTTCAGACAGAGAAACAGTATGTAAGTCATACGTATATTTTGTGTCTTCACCCGATAATTTTCGGAGTAAGAAACTTATTGTAGCGCTATTAGTACGCAGAGCCTCAGCTCTCTAGTTTGAAGATGAGATGTTAATGCAAAACTAGTTAAAGTGCCATCTGCTAAGTCCTTATTACTCCGCAGTCTACGCGGGCGAACTCCATCGGGTAAATAATCGGGTAAATACATATATAGCTCAAACTAACCTTCGCAATGATTCCTTTGTGATTACTTCACAAATATCTAGGTAGGTTAGGACATTAGTTCAAGTAGAAGTGGTTTGATTGATTTAGAGTTACTTTAATATTTATTTATTTATGTATTGTTTTACAAAAGTTGAATTAAGTGTGTAAGTAATAACTATTGTCGTAGGTACCTTAATCTTTCTAATATGACAAATGCGAAAGTTTGTGAGGAACGATGTATGGATGTACGTTTGTTGGTCCTTCTCGCAAAAACTACTGGATGGATTTTGATGAAACTTTACAATAATATAGCTCATACATCAAAAAAGCATAGGCTATAATTCATAGTGATATTTTTTTGGATCCGACATTTACACGAGTAAACCGCTAATAAACAACAACAATAATAAAATCCTAGGGATTCTAGGAATCCTAATCATAGTAATGCTTGTATATATACTATTAGTTTCCGGTAAATCATAATTATTAGATCCTGAAAACACGAAATCCACTTAATGTGCCCATTTTTGGGTGCCTGGGATTCTGGATGGAGTGGAATACTGCGCGGGCGCGACCGTGTGAAGTATCTAATCCCGCGCTCTGACAGCCCCACTAATCTGGCTACCCACGCTTGCAACGAAACTGTTTTCCGAATATACCTAAATTAATTATCTCCACCTAATTTCCAGCAATAATTTTACCCACTTAATAAGTTACGGTTTGACCTTTTAAGTTATGTCATTTGTCGACCAGGGGCCCTATTTTTGAATCACTCGCGTCAATATGGCGAGTGATTTTCGTTCGACGTAGTGTCAAAAGTCATAGAAAAAAATCGTTTTTGAACGAAAATCACTCGCCATATCCAAGCGAGTGATTCAAAAATAGGGGCCCTGACCAGCGATAACCTCCTTAGCTAACGGAAACGTTCATCTACTGAATTGAATAGGCTTATTTAAAGATTGTTAAATGCAAAAGGTGATTAAGTCCCAACCCAACTACCCTATTTTGGCTTCGGTCCCAAATATTTTATTAAGCTTATTTAATAGGATTAGGACATGGTGTTACAGCCCCTGAATCTGAAAAGATGAAAGTAGCTAATCACGAGTTGAATTGAAATAGTTTTAGCGCGGCGGTTTTAGTATTTTATGTAGTTCCGCTAACGTCAGTTCTCGCCTTCTAATCTACCATATTCCTCCCTGGAGAATTGATCGATCCTCTCAATTCATGTTCGTTTGCCGGTTGGTAGATGGAGATCTAGCTAAGGCTGAGTGATTAAGCATTCTCCGAGGGGGCTCCTACAATGCAGAATAGGATGTACTTAGACACTCTACGCCGGTCCATCTCAATGCTTTACCTACGTCTTCCGGACTGAATGAATATCAAACATAACTAAGAGGAGAAAAATGCAAAAAGAAGACCAAGTTGTATAATATTTAAGTATTTAATTATTCTTTTGCATAATATTTGTCCGACCTGAATTGCTTTTGTTCGAACTCAGACTTTGGAAAGGTTGCAGATATAAAAATGCTAGAAAGTAAGTATTTAATTAACAATGCTTTTAGTTCTTAAGTGGTAGGTATTTTTATTTATGAAATATTAACTTTAAAAGCAAGATCTACTCTAGTATTGCAATTGGTATAGAGCGTGTGGCTTGTAATAGGGGCAAAAAAAAAAATTCTACAGAGTATACATAGTAGTTACCTTGGCCTGGCCATAGTACATACTGTAAAATGCTTTAACTCAGAGACAGTAATCAAAAGTTATGTTCCCCAATCAATGTATATCAAAATCGCTAACTCTAAAATAAAACCATTTAAATTTGATTACTGGTTACTTTGTAGGGTCTACATTTAAAATTTTTGCTCCTATTAAAGGCCACATCCTGTATATAGTTAGTGAACGAGAGTAAAAGTGTGTAGGTTTATATCACGCTGAAATAGCTGAACCCCAAAGATGATTTTTTATGTTAATACGTGATTTAATTTAATATATCACAATGCGTTTAATGGAAATGGATGCGCACCCGAAATTATCATCAATCACTCCTTGCGTATACCAAAACTAAAAAAAACATCTCCATGTTAATTTAAATTAAAGTACCTACGTCGGTTCTTGTTACGTGTTCAACGGATTTGAATGCTTCAATCAAATTAACTAGTTCAGCCTGAGTTGAGCACTTGCAGATGTGAAGTTGCGCGAACCGCCAAGTTCACACATTACATCACGGGCAGGAAATCTGTTATTGCCAACAAAGAGCCGATAAAGTTCGCCCGCATTCGAATTTCCGCATTGGCACAAATGCAATCCACCTCGCTGAAATTAAATTAAGAGCAATCCAGATGCCTCCTCAAACTTCCATTAAATCGATGATGATGTGCAATGTACACATGCCACTGAGGTTTAAAGTCGCCGTTTGATAAGAATAGAATTACATAATATAAATTTCTACATTTATACACCTATGTTTTAGAGACGTTGTACGGGCCGTACAGTACGGCTCGTATTCCATCACAACACAACCATAAAGTAATCATAACCTTTACTCAATTGTTAGTATTGAATATAACAAATCTACGTCCATCAATGATTTAACTGAATCAACCAGTTTTGTAGAGAAGAAAAATAATAAGAGGTATTTATATTGCGTCAAAGTTGTCTTTTAAACGAAGATCCAGTTTCTAGAGATACAGAGGTTTCACTCTGCTGACGTTGCTTGTGGGTAGTTTAGACTACTATTCGATGCCCTGTTTGTTTGCCTGCTCTGTCTGTCCTGTGACCCGCACCTAAGCGTGAGCGAGAGATACTAATCGAACCGAAAATGCGAAAATCTTTAGAAGATAAAGTGAGTAGGGCCTCAGGGTCGCCATAAAAAAGCAAGTAACAGCCCTAAGGCGGCAACTCTCCGTCAATACGGTTTTACGACCCAGCGAAAATTACCTTCGCACTTTTGTATTATAAAAGTGGGAAACAATTTCGACGTTTGCGCATCTTGAAGGATGCTTTATCGTTTTGTCGGCTTTGTTGCGTACTTTTGCTGGTTGTTGTATCTCGGAGGGAAATGTTTTTCACCGCTTCGGGGTCGGTCGTAAATATCACAGCCGTGTTCTCGTTCTATCAATACATACTTACAATGAATATGTATTTATTGGACTGTTCTTTCGTTGTGTGTGTTTGAGAAATTTTACCTTACTTATTACAATTAGGAAAATCTGCGTGATAAAGATATAATATAAACGGGCTGACTTTCTGGCCTTTCCGTATAATCTTGGCCGTGTGTAGCTGGCCCTAAGGCTGGTTTCCGGTAGCCGTTATTCGCACACGCATAACTAGAGGCAGAGGTAAAAACAAAATGTTTTCACCAAATGATTCGTATATCCTCATTTCAAGAAAGCAATTTTGAAAATTATTTCAGGTTTTTATTGTCATACCAAATGCAAAGATTTGTTTAGTGAGGTACCTCTACCTACCTACTTCGAGGCAAAAAAATTGTTTTGACCTCTAGTAATAGTCCGTGCGTGTGCCGAACGGCTAAACTGTACCTCGATTTGCGGTTTTTTTTTATCGAAATTAGGTTCGTACGCCGCTCGCCGAACACTATGCGTGATAAACAGACGCGCGCGCTTTATACAGGCTGACTTGTAATTCAATACATTGCTTTGGAGGGGTAAAAGTATCTAGAGCTCATTTGCAATAGATTTAGTCATAATGAAAAAAAAAAGGAATTGAACTCTAGCGAGTTCGAGTGCATAACATAAAGATTTACTACATCTTATTGTTATTTGAAGGAAGTGTTTATTAGTGTTTTTTAGATGTTACACGTATAAGATCATACACAAAAATAGCATCAAAATGAGACATTCACTAAGGAGCAATTTAAAAATAAAAGCACAAAAACTTGAATATCTTAAAAAGTAATCACTACCGGCTAGGGTAAACCATGAAATAATATGTTATAAATAAGCTCTACTTTTACCCCTCCAAAAGAATGTATCGAATTACAAGTCACCCTGTGGACCACAGAAAATTCAAAGTTCAAACGCGTGTGTCGTCGAGGTCCCAAAATCAGCGGCGGGCCCGGGCGGCGCGACTGCGGGGACAATTCGGCCGACTAATGGCTAATGCCAATGTATGCTATGCGTACCCCAACGACATTTTCGGAGAATATTAAAATGGAGTCCTTTCTAATGTAGGGTAGGTAGGTATTCATTACTCTAATAATATTTAAAATGAGTTTATTTAATGAATTCGTTGAAATACTTTCAATTATGCATTGAATGGAACGCATGTGAGCAATACCGTCATGTCATCACAGATTAGTAAGAGTAATGTCTAAAGCAGATAGGAAACGCTCCTTTGTGGGCACCTGAGTTAGTGGGATATTTTGACAGCTAGCTCACTACGGATGACATAATTTTTGACCGTCATTCAGTCGCGCGCGCCACCCGTCACCCGCCCCCTGTGTCGCCTCGCCCGCCAATCAGCCAGCGCTGCCGAAGCGCGCGGCGCGGGGCGGGCACAGTAGCGTTTCGGAGTGACGCCGGTCAGACGCGCTGTTCCGTGCACTAAAATATGAAAATGAGTAACGATTACATCGATACGGGGCGTCTGATCGAAGAAGTGCGGATAAGAAGATGTTTGTGGGATCCATCAGACCCAACGTACAAGGATAGGGAAGCTAAAAATGAAGCCTGGGAGGAAATCGGGCTGGAATTATTTGGAGAAAATTACAGCACACTAAAAGGTAAGGTAGTTATAAATGCATTTAGCTGCACATATTACATTTATAAAAGCGGGGTTGTACATTTTATCTTTCTCATTTGAATTGCTTAGTTAGTTATTTTTAAATCCGCACATCCGAGCGGCTGCTCCGATCGAACCCGATCGAACGTGTTCGATTCTCAGGTTCGATCGAATCGAAAGCAGTGCAAAATGGCAGACACGCGCGTTCGGTTAACCCCATAGCCCATAGATATGTTAGCCCACGTTAGCGAAGGACGGGGCTTCAATATCGACGGCCGTTCAGTGGCCTTACTCTGGACACAAAACCCTATCCAATGATTATAGGCTATAGCCATCCTTGTCACTCATACCAGGCCGTGTATGCGTGTGACAGGGATGGCTTATTGGATCGGGTTTTGTGTCGAAGTCCAGATTAGGGCCTCAGGCTAGAGACAATTGTTTTTTTTTCGTTTTCGCATTGTCAGTTGTCAGGTTGGCAAGGTAGCGTTGTGGTGGTGGTATGGTTTTTGACAGCCGTTTGATTAATGCGAAGGCGGTACATGCAGGGCCTTATTTTGAAATTATTTTGCTAAAGTTTTACGGACTAATCGCAAAATAATACTTACGCGATTAATCAGAAATTTTATATAATAATGAATATAAATTAATTTAAAAAAAAGGTTTTTTTTAAAATTATTACTAGATTTCTCGTAGGGTGAAGACATTAAAGCGTCGGTTTATCGATACACGTGATGAGTTGGCTTTTGGCTATTTATTGGAATTGGAATATTTTGGTATTATTTAAAAAGAGTCTTCCGACCCGAATCTATTTTTAAACAATATTCTAGAGTTTGTTTAAAGTTATCTGACTCCAGACCTTATTTGATTTTTTTAACGATTTTCCATAATATTAAGGTCGTCAATTGTACAATTCACAGTGCAATAAAGTTTAAATAAATTAAATAAATATTCCAATATCAAAAAACAATACTTGGCGAATCCCAAGCTCATCGAGGTTAGTCGGTGGTATGTACCTACCTAACGATAACCCGGCGCTTTATGTCTTCGCCCCTAGTAATGTTTATAGTTTATATCACATATTGCCTCAAAACTATTGAATAATAATGACTGAGCTCCTAACCGCTGCACCAAACGTGACGCAATAATCAGTAAAAGTATTGTTTGTTAGACGACACGTTTGGTGCAGTGGTTAGAGCTCCTGACTACTGAACCAGCGGTCGCGGGTTCGAATCCCGAAAGGGGCAAATGTTTGTGTAATGAGCACTGAATAGATAAATAAAGGTTTATCTATTTAGTGGTAATGAGCACGAACATTTGTACCTAAATCATGGATGTTATATGTATTTAAGTATTTATGGGTTACGCCCCCGTCATTATCGTTGTCTAGTACTTCGTAACACAAGGAATAAATTCCTTACTTCGAAACTAGACAATTGGTGTGTTGACTGGCGCAAATTTATAAATTTAAATTCATTGTTTACTGCCAAACAGAAGAACAGTAAAATTGATTATCTAACTTTTACTCAATTTTTTTTTCTGATGCAGATCGACAGATACGTCAGAGATGGAAATCTGCAAGAGACAATTATTTTCGCACAAAATCACATAAGAAAAATGCGAACTCTGGAAGTGCAACAAAACATACTAAGTATATATTTTATGACCAAATGAGGTACCTTGACGCTGCTTCACAAAATGAAGAAACCGAACAAATCGAATTATTAGATGACAATGAGTCTATAAAATCTGATGATTCGAGAACTGATACTAAAACTGTAATTACCGTATACAGCGATACCTCTAATTATCTTTCGTCGCAGGAGCAACAGGACCAAGATAGTCAAAATACGTCTCAAAGGAAAAAGAGGAGGAAAATTAATGACTCGCAGGAATCACATTTACAGCCACAGCCCACCCAATTTGAAACAGACCTAGTAAAGGCATTGAATAAAAATGTTCCCGACATAAGCCCCGACGACATGGCGTTTTTTAGTTCTCTTGGGCCTACTCTAAAAAGTTTTAGTACTCACCAAAAATTGTTATTTCGCACAAAGGTACTACAACTCGCTATGGACATTACAACTCCAAGTTCTAGTGCGGCAAGTAGTAGTTGTTCCTGTAATAAATAAATAATACATTAAATATTTCTTTTATTTACATAACTTACCAGTTTCTTTTCTTATCTCGGTTGATATAAAATACGATTCAGACTGGATCGTATAAGTAAAGTTTTTTTTTTATTTGAAGATTAATAATTCGACTTCTTGTAAATGCCCATACAATGGTTGAGTAAATCGAATAGCTTTGAAAACGTTGAATGAGTTGTATGTTTTAAAATCTGTTATGTATTGTACACCTATTTGAAAATTAAGTTTTTGGTGCAAACACTAAGCAGCCAAGTCTAACACACAGAACATAAAATTTTGACGATGTTAGCTGGTGGATGGCAGGCTTGCAGTGTCTCATCGATTGATTGGCAGGTCGATTTATTTGCGATCAGAGGCACTATTTTGAATCACTCGCGTCAATATTACGAGTGATTTTCGATCAAAAACGAGTTTTTTTGTTGACTTTTAATTCATCTTCGAACGCAACATCACTCGCCATCTTGAAGCGAGTGATTAAAAAATAGAGCTCCAGTTCAGTCAGCAGTCCGTGAAATTGTCTCTGCAGATTACGCATGTTCAATCAACTCAGTCGAGCTTTATTCAAACCACACATACCAGATATTGTAGCTCAATGCCCACTTTTCATCCAGAACTAACTAGTAATATCAGAGAGTTGACATAACGTTACACACAGCAAGTTTCACAAAGTCTGAGATCCCATTAGCGTTATCTGTTCACTACTTCTTTCTTATGAAATGACGCTCCACATTTGAATTATTCCTTGGTAAGTGCTTTATCGATCTTGAATAAGACAGTTAAAATTAATTAAGTGCGGTGGGGTAAGCATTTCCTGACATCGGCCCCCGTTTTTGCAACTTTTTTAATGATGGGTGGAAGAGGTCTTATTGTTTTAGAGTGATGATAAGAAGCATAAAGCTATTCTTTTTTTATAACCAAAATTGACTATCTAACCTTAAAATTGTTTTACATTTGAAATAATTTATTGGGACTTAGAATAATATAAACGCGTTCAACCAAACAAACAAACACAACACTGCACCTGTCTATTGTGAGTGCAGGCAGTTCGACATGGTTCTGTCACTCATTTGTTTGATTATCACCTAGCTAAAGTTGCCTATCACTTGGAAATATTTATTAATATACCGAGATATACTCGATATCGCTCACCATAGTTTACAATGGAACCCTTCTTACTGAGATATATAATATTTTATATCTCGAGCTATAATATGTTTTGGAGCGATTCGAGAACGATATATTTTTCGATTTCTTGTCTGACATAGTTGCTTTTACAAACAAGTGCAATTTGTAATATTAAGTTTGAGAAGGAGTGAAAAAACACTATAAAAATAAAAAATAAATATATAAATTTCGTTTAAGTACCTACCTACGATTTGTACATATACTTTTCGTGTTACTAATTGTATACCTATTTTTATTGACTTAATTAATTACCTCGTCTAATTTCGCTGTAAAGTGCCGTTCGTAACAGTAAATAACAGAGAACGAAGGGAAACGGCTATCCTTCTTCCTGAGCTATGGTTCAGGGCTGCTGGTTAATCACGGAGATTTGCATCCCACCAACAGGACGGTTGGGACCTAGTTACCTAACAATCTTACATTTTAACATTGTCTATACAGGGTGTAAAAAAAAACAAGCCATATTGAAGATTGCAGAAAAAATATAAAATTAAAAAAAAGTTTTATTTTTATTTTTTCTGTATTCTTAGACATACATTTTTATTTATTTTTTCTTTTGCCAATATCCAGTCCCAATGAAACTAACGAATGGATAAAAGCTTGATAGAAGCTGAAAAGTAGAGAATAAGCTGTATAATTAAGCTGGTTCAGCCTTAATGGAGCTCTTTTGCAAGACGTAGACAGCCTTTAATCAGACATTGGTCAGCCCAAGGCTGGTTAATTACGGGCCTCTTTGCGAGACGTAGACAGCCTTCAGACATTGATCAGCCCAAGGCTGGTTAATTTGGGTCCTCTTTTGGCATTTCAAGGGTTGTATAGCTATTATGCATTATGGCTTTTATGCAGCTTGGCTAAATCAGCCTTAGGTTCCAAATTTATCTTCCATTCAGCTTTTGTGCAGCTCATCTGTGCTACTTGGCTCGTATTTCTGATGTCCTAAAAGCACCCAATTAATAATATAATTATTTATCATATTATGTGGGCTGCGGACGGACCATATAAAATGAAATAAAGATGACAAAAATAGGTAGTCCATTAACAAATAATATTAAAACAATATTTATAGTCATTGCGTAACTAAAATCAGTTTAGAGATCTTGTTTTACGATGTTAATGTGGTGGTTCGGTTGCAACAAGTTTAAGATGCGCGTGGGCAGCGGAAGTTCAAGTTTCGGATGAAAAATGACAAACATAGGTCGGCCTCGGCTCAGACCACGCGATGATAAATACAAGACACAACACCTACCTTCTTTGCATTCGTTTCACTTATCGATACATTAAAAAGAAAATGAACAATTTCACAAAAAAAATTAAGCAATCTCGCAACATTGATAAGGTCACGCAGCCTACGCGTTAAAAGAAAGCACTTGCAAAATTCAACAGGCTTGTTAATGTGACCGAGTGGTATAGCATAGGCATACGCCCGGATAGCGTAAGACACGGGGTTCGATTCCTCGTCTGTCACAGAGTCACGGCTGCTATTTACAAGTGCAATTTATATTATGAAGCTTGTATAGTGAGGAAACACTATAAAAACAAAAATCAACTAAAAATGTTAACTTTGAGATGATCTTGTAATCACCATTGTGACTGCTGGAACATCCTTAATTCTAATATAAAATTTGTAGGGAAGACGATTTGGCTGTAATCATAAAATTAATATTCCTTTCCGAAAGGGATAATAATTATATGGCTGTAATACGTATTCTCACTTAGACATAATAAAGTTGTATTGTATTTAGCAAGAAGACAAAGTTGCACATTCTCATATGCCATGTATTTTGTATAATTCTAATATCTGAAGATATACTGATAAACTGGGAACAGGGCAAGAGAATGATGATGATGAATGATGTATGTATATAAGTACCCACGTAAAAAAAAGAAAAAAAGTAAAGTTAGCCTGTAAGCATCCCACTGCTGGGCAAAGGCCTTACCTCAAATATGAGGTAGTACGAGCCATACTCCACCACGCGGGCTCAGTGCGGATTGGTGGAGGGGTGTTTGCAAGGCAAGCGACCAACCTTGCTGTCAGATTTTATCAAGCCGCCCATAGGGCCTCTGACTAGGCTTAACGACTAATATCAAACGATAATAGCCGGGACCAACTGCTTAACGTGCCTTCCGAAGCACGGAGATGCTCGTGATATACGTCACTTATATGGTCGGAATGGTCACCCATCCAAACACCGACCGCGCCGTAAGTTGCTTAACTTCGGTATCACTACCAAAGCGCTGCCACCACTGCGCTACGAGCACCTCTTAGTAGTACCCACGTATTGACAATAAAATACCTATGCTTCCTTTTCTACTTATTGAGCAAAACTTCCATAAATTGAGCAATTGTAAATTCATAGTTAATGCCAGTAGTGCCTCAATTCCGCTAATTGAGTCGTCACTGAGTTGTGCATCAGTTGTACTGCGAGAGTACAATTGATATACCTCGCTATTCTGACAGCGGCGTGACTCCTTTCAAGGCTGCTGACTTTAAGCACACGATGTTTTAGAATAGCAGTACTGAATGACTACTGTAGTCTAACACTAGATGCCGAAAATACGTGAATCGGGGGCAGGTCGAAGATCGCAGCTTAGGCGAAGATGTCTGATACAACTTTTTCGTCGAGGCTACGATCCTCAGCATTGAAGGAACGACCCGAGAAGGAGGAGGTATTCAGTATCTCAGCACAGGTGCAGCGTATGTAAGCACAGTTTCCATGCGCGCAACGAGTCCCGGGCGCACGATATTAATATTAGAACGTAATAAATGCATGAGACGTGATAGCAGGACGCTAGGGTGACCAGGGGCCCTATTTTTGAATCACTCGCTTCAAGATGGCGAGTGATTTTCGTTCGAAGATGAATTAAAAGTCAACGAAAATAACCCGGTTTCGAACGAAAATCACTCGGAATATTGACACGGTGATTAAAAAATAGGGCCCCAGGTCCAGGTGAATACTTTTGAGCAAGAATGTTAACGCATGATGTTAACTACAAATGGAAGATTATTAAAAGTTGTGAATTTTGTAAGCGGTTTTTTGGAATCATTCTTTATTAGTTTCATCGATGTTTTTATATTTTTAACTTATTCAATAAGGTTATTCTCGAGTCGTTTAATAAGGGACGGTTGAGTGATTGATAGATAACTCAACTAATGGTTAAAATACGTTACCATTGGTCGAATAATTACGATTATGCGTGGTTATAACAAGTAATACCTTACCCGACCTTAGCTTTTGTGACATTTGATTAAGGTATTTTCTCTTTGAAATACGCTCAAACGTAAATATTTAACCGCTGGAAACGATATATAACCATAAGTTGATAAACAGAATCAGGACGTTATTTGCATTAAAAACAGTATACTTTGTTAACTATCAGTCACCAAACCGGCCCTTTTTTACGTTACTGCATAGTTCCTACCTTTGACGAATAATTCATCCAAGGTTCCTACATATAATATCAATATCATATTTGTTAGAGCTAAAGTAAATAAATCGAGACAAAAGTTCATTAAGTGACCATATTTGCTGTGGCTGCCACACCTTTAACCTGAGTATCCACACCTTAATATTTCACTTTAAGGCTTTTTAATAAAGTTATTCGATGGTCTTATCACGTGGCCATTAGGATAGTTTTGTTTTATCAAAACGCTTTAGGGCCGGTGCTTTGTTTACATTTTAACAAAAGCAATTTAGCAAATCGAAGCCTTTACTTGTATCGTTTTTCATGGCAGTGAAATTGTGTGAAGGCAGGGCGGAAATGGCCTTTCAGCCCGCTGCGAATCAAGCCCGGAAATGGATGTTGGAACACTGACAGCAGATGCCTTTATATTGCGTTGCGTTTTTTTTTCTGACGAGTAAAAGTTGGTATTAAGTAAAAGTAAGCTTTGGTAAGTACTACCGTATACTGTATACGACTATAATAATTAAAACTTTTATTTAATAAACTATAATATTTTTCTATTTCACTTAGCTCTTCATTTTCTACTTACAAAATACCCCTTCCTATAAAACCCATAATTTCTTTACCCAAAGGTTGTCTGGAAGAGAGCATTAAGACCGCCTAAATTGTATATTTCCTTTAAACAAATTTGTAAATTCACAAATTTTGTGTGCAATAAAGAGTTATCTATCTATCTATCTACTTTACAAAACTTTAAGTAGCTATGTTAATTTGATTATTGTTGATTACATGATTGAATGAATTAAAATAAAGAGGAATATGAATACTGTTTTTAACGCATGATGTTGTCCACATATTATTATAGATTCAACTTCCGATTTGATAATACTATGCCATACTAAACTTATTAATATTAAGAATGGAACCTCAATCTTCTAAGTTTTTTAAAATTTTCTTACTTGAAACTAATCAGATATTTGACCTCGATGACCTCGGTCGCACCTGATGTCATGTGTGGATGAGGTCTAGGGTGGTGCATAGCTGCTTAGTAGCAACCTATTCACTCTTGCCTTAAAGAGGCTTAGGTCATATTCCTGAGGGAAAACTTCAGCAGTGAGTTCCACTCCCTAGCTGCCCGCACTAGAAAGGAGTCAGCAAAGCGCTTTGTACGAGCAGGTGGAATGTCGAATGTTTAAACATTGTCTTCATAAACACATGATTCATACTAAGGATAAATAGGCGTAAATTTTAGAGCCTTCGTGGACAAAAAGGATTCCAAAATTAGGTATGGTAAGGAAGGTTTGTAATATATTTATTTGGCGCCGGCGTCGAGTCATAATGCCACCTCATACCGACCTCGATCAATTCCAATTTAAAGTTAAAACTAAATCGATGTCAAAACGAAAACATATTGCGAGTTGAATGAATGGGTATAACGACTTGGTGACCACTTTTTGGGTCGCAAAACCGCCAAACCTGTTTCGGTATTCAGGCACAGACGTTATCTGTCGCGGAATCTGGACATCGATATAAAACCCGCACGTTTTGTACTTTTGTATTGTAATTTAATTTTATATCGAGACGGGTCCCAACAAGTGAGCCGCAATTTCGAGCCAATTCGCCGTCTGTTTATTTTCGGTGTGCATCGGAATTCGGTTCGGGCTGTGGGCTTCATATTAGTTAGGTCCTCGAGTTCGGAGTTTGGTCACGTTGGTGAATACAAACAAAACAGCGAAACGTTTCACGAAACTTAAACTTAACGTAGGTAAAATAAAAAAAATATATTTAACCTATACGTTAAGTATGGTTTGAAGGAGTACCTTTTTAGTCTTACTACCTGACAGTTCCTCATTTTCAAAGCAGGGCAATTCTCGTGCAGTTCGTGTACGAAAAAATTTCACCGATCGTTGTGTGTGAATGTTTTTGTTCAAAGAAAATACAGTTATTGCTTTATCTGGTTCACGATTTCTATGCATTTTGAATTCTTTCGTGCGGTATTTTTTTTACGTGGATATATTACTTGATTTTTTTTGGTAAAACAGTGATACTCGTAATCGAATTACCACACGAAACGAAGTTCGATCATGCCAGAATCGGCCTCCAGATATACGTATTTTTAGAAAAATATTGTAGCATTTTTCTAAAAATATGAGGAGCAAAAGAAATTTCAGGTAGTGTGACTGAAAATGTACTCCTTCATACTTACATTTAAGTTATTGTACTAGCCATTTGGTCATCATATGCAAACTTTTTAAAGCTCACATATCATGTAGCATAATACCTTCTCGATAATCCCACGGTTTTTTGCGCTGTCCAATCGTCATGACCAAACCTAGTTTTTTTCTAGCTAAGAAGGATGTGCCGGCTTTAAGTCGTGGGATCATCTCAACGCCGAGAGCAAATCCTACCCTAAAGCTACGGTACTAAAGTCGGAAGTTTCCTAAAGAATCTGAGTGATAGTTAATACTTAATGTGCACTTTGACAAGTTCTTCCGTTTCTCAAATTGGTAGCTGTAAAGACATCACGAATCAATTTGTTAGGATATTAACTCCCTCGTAAAACCACTTCTCATCCGCCAAGTTGGCAACTAAATAATTTAATGACTGCTTCTTTATTTAACTGCTGATGAACTGATAATCAATTCATTTATTTAAAAGTTATAATACCATTACTGAACACGACCTTATTTGGTAGTATCATAGAAGAAATAAATACTATAAACGCATTTTCAAGAGACGAATGAATAGGCCGTTCTTTACTCGTCAGACATGATCCATCCACTGAACACATCATTACTTACCACAGCGCAGCGGTGAGAGGGTCACATTTTAAAGCGACGGCTGCGCCAGAGGTCCCGGGTTCGATTCCCGGGTCGGGACAAAAATATACACCTGGGTTTTTCTGTTTAGAAATTCTCAGGGTAGCCCGGAGTTTGGAAGTTGGCGATGTTGCACCCCCGTGCCTCGGAAAGCACGTAAAGCCGTTGGTCCTGCGCCTGATCTCTCTCCGGTCGTGTCAGATTGCTGTCCCATCGAAAGTGATAGGAATAGAGAGTCCACCGAAGTCGAAATCGGCTAGGGGGACTATTATTACTTACCACCAGTGTGATCGTGGTCAAACGCCTGGATCATTTATAAACAAACTTTACAACCTTATCTAATTGTTGGCATTACATATTTTGTAACGATTTCATATGAAATAATAATAAGTTTATGAAGTGTTTTAACACCGTAGACTGTGTTGTTGTTAACTTTGACATCGTATGAAATAAAATGAAATAAGTTTCTCGCGTGTGGGCAGGGCGTAGGCTGCCTTTAAATGTTCTGACGGGAGATTACTCGAAATTATAACAATAAGTTCTGTAGTTCAAGCTAACTTGCTGAATATTAATAGTTTTGATTACCGACTTGCGCTGAAACTTCTAGGTCGTTCGCAAATGCGATCGTGTCCACAGACCTTAATTACACATTGGATATAAGGATACAAACCAGCATTTATCAATAATTGCCTACGTTTTTTTCCTGACTGCGTATTGCGATGTTGCTTTGACAGTTAAGCAGCTCTGCTTTTGAACGGATTAGCAAAATTCAGTAGCAATTTCGTGTAATCTACATAGCAGATTAGAGTGGTACAGCACTTAACGAGTGAGTGAAATAGATTTTTTTTTTCTAAGTTGCATCACAATGCCAATTTGACGACTCAACTGGTTAACTGGGAATTGAACTGCTTGGAACTTGAACGAATCAAAACAAGATTGCAATACGCCCCCTGAAATCCGCTATAAAATGACCATAAAGTAGAAAGAAATCAAATTTTGTAAAACACTGCACCGAGGTAAACTTTAGACCTATAATGCATTTTTTTTACAAGTAATGTGTTGGACGTTACTCGCAAAACCGCACTTTTACTAATGTGTGTCTCACTTTCTATCGAGTGACTTCTCGAAAAGCAAGTTTGTTTACATTGACGGGCCTAATAAGTCTGAACACAACAAATAGACACATAATAGCAGTAAAAAGCGTAATGTATGTGGTGCTAAGAGTAGAAATGTTCTGTCAATTTATAACAGCATTTGCTTTCGAATAGATAGATAGAGTAAGATGTTACAGCGTGGGCGGCGGTCAAAGGCTTTGTGCATAAATAATACGAATATAACGACGCACGCGACTCCGAAGCTTGAAAGCCCATTAACACGGATTCTGAATAAAAAATATAGCCTTTTCGCTTTTTATATTTCTAACCTACGCGAGAACTGAAGATCGGGTGCTTAAGTGTGTACTTGTGGAAATTGTAAGGCATTTTTAGGGACGGAAACACATTTGATGTAAGTGTAAATCAGGACCGCGTTCAATAATGAAAAAGAATAACAAGACAATGAAGGCTTTGGGTGGGCTTGACACCCGACTACCTCTTTGTAGCCGAAATAAATGTCAATTTTCTTTTATTTTCCTTGTATGATCTAATAGGTTTGATAGTTTGCTATTTAAATTATCACTATAAAAGTTAAATAGCAAACCTACGCGTTAAAACAAAGCGCTTGTAAAATCAACAGGCTTATTATGTGACGGTGGCCGAGTGGTAAAGGCATACGCCCGGATAGCGTAAGACACGGGGTTCGATTCCTCGTCTGTCACAGAGTCACGGTTGCTTTTTACAAGTGCAATTTATACTATAAAACTTAATTTTTACTCCGAGTTGACTTAAGTACCTTAAAAACTTTTCATTTTCACCAGCGGTTCTGCACGACTTTGTCTGTGCGATTTTGGATTTCCAGTATGTAAACGTTCATCTCCTTTTTCCTTCTTAGGGAAGAGTGCAACAAACATTACATAGGTCATACACAGTTGCAGATAAGGAATTAGGTAGGAATGTATGGGCTGAGTTTGCTGTTCTTTTGCTGCTGTGTCTTAAATCTATGCATAAAACTGCCGAAAGGCAGACGCCACTGTTTAATGATTTGTTCTAAGTTTACGACCCGAATGCCACCGTTCGTGGCGCTTTTATAGCAATATCAATGACTGCTACAACTATTTTGTCAACGGTAGCTTTCACGGTATCTATTTTAGAATTCACTAATGGAATTTTGGAAGTTGATTATGACACCTACGTCTCGTAAGTTTTATGTAAATATTTAAAAAAAGTTTCATTATAGCTTGTGTCATTCAGTAGGTACTCATTTTTTTTAAATTTAACGCATACTAATTTAAAAGCTGATGATGCTTGTTTGTTTTGTATGACATATTTATTTATCTATACCTATAAAATGCTTTGTCCTGAACGACTGACTTATTGATTGACTGACTGACTGACTGACTGACTGACTGACTGACTGATGGATCAACGCACAGCCTAAACCGCTGATCGTAGAAACCTGAAACTGGGAGGGTGTGTTCTTTGTATGACGTAGGGATCCGATAAGAAAGGAGTTTTCGAAATTCTACCCCTAAGGGGGTCAAAAAGAGGTGCAAAGTTTGTATGGAACAACGTGATCCCTTGGTCCAATCTACTTCAAATTTTGCATACACATTCTTTTACAGAATTAACGGAAGATTTATTTTATATTTTATTGCAATTTATCTCCTAAGGGGGTAAAAAAGGGTGATAAAGTTATTCTGGGGGTGATTTTCTTCGAAGTTGATATCAAAACTCTTTAGTGCTAATGATAAAAATATTTTGTATATCATTTTTGACAGTCATTTGACATGTCTGAGACACAATGTTTTGACACAAGTTTGTTATTGATGTTGCTCTTGAGAAAATGCTCGAGAAGAGATTTTATTCCTTAAAACAGTAAATAATATTTTTTTGTGTTTAAACAGGGTAGGTATCAAGCGGTCTGTGTACAGTGTAGATTGCAGGTCGTCTGTTCATATTGTCGGTGGACATTCAACGCTGTTTCTGTGGTCGAAGGGTGTCCAATCTTTTTTTTTTGCAAACTGCTAAACAGCAGTGGACGGCTTTTGGGTATTGATGATGATGATGGGGTAGATCCCTACATAGAATTAACCCTTTGAATTCACGATTTGAATTCAAGAAAGTAGAGTATTCGCTATGACTATAAACAAAGCTCAAGTTCAAACTCTTAAAGTAGCGGGAGAAGACTTGAAGGAATATGCTTCTCCCAAAGCCTGTATGTGGCGTAATGCTGTGTAAGCGCACAGAGTATAGCCTGGTTTTTTTCATTAGCTCTCGAAAGAAATATACGATTGACGATAGGCGTAGTAAGTGTTTCCATTTCGTTGTAAAATAAAAAGATATTATCCCCGTGTAAGTTAGACCAGATTAAAAACCGGGCTGCGTGTTGTGTGTTTATAAAATATAACATTTATCTTTACGCATTTTTACGTATATATTTAAAAACTGGATGTTTTTGTTTGTTTGTTTGAACGCGCTAATAACAGGAACTATTGGTCCGGTTATAAAATATGTTAGGTACATTGTTAGACAGCTAATTTATGAGGGAAGGCTATAGAAGTAGTTTAATGCGTATAGGCTTATAAATATTTTCGCTACGATCTATCTATGGGAACCAAACGGAGTAAAACTATTACACGCGTACGAAGTCGCTGGCGGGCCGCTAGTCTATTATTATAAAATGCTTTGTCCTGAATGATTCACTGACTGACGGATCAACGCACAGCCTAAACCGCTGGTCGTAGAGACTTGAAACTTGGAGGCTGTGTTCTTAGTATAACGTAGGGATCCGATAAGAAAGGATTTTTCGAAATTTTACCCCTAAGGGGGTGAATAAGGGGAGCAAAGTTTGTATGGGACAACGTGATTCATTCGTCCGATCTACTTCAAATTTTGCATAAACATTCTTTAAAAATAATAACGAAAAATGTGTATCAAATTTTATTTAAATTTATCTTGTAACGGGGTTAAAAAGGGGTAAAAAGCTATTTTGGGGATGATTTGCTACAAAATTGATATCAATACTTCATGGTGCTTATGTTGAAATATTTTTTATTTCATTTTTGACAATCATTTGACATATCTGAGACAGAATGTTTTGACACATGTTTGTTATTGATGTTGCTCTCTAGAAGAGATTTTATTCCTTAGAATAGTAAATAATATTGTTTTGTGTTCAAACAGGGTAGGTATCAAGCGGTATGAGTCCAGTGTAGATTGCAGATCGTTTGTTCATATTGTCGGTGGACATTCTACGCTGCTCCCGTGGTCGAAGGGTGTCCAATCTGCAACTTTTCTGCAAACTTTTAGCAGTGGACGACTTTTGGGTGTTGATGATGATGATGGCGTAGATCTTTACATAGATTTGTCCCTTTGAATTTACGATTTGAATTCAAGAAAGTCGAGTATTCGCTATAACCATAAACAAAGCTCAAGTTCAAACTCTTAAAAGGTAGCGGGAGAAGACTTGAGGGAATTCGCTTCTCCTACAGCCTGTATGTGGCATGATGCTGTGTAAGCGCAGAGAGTAGCCTGGTCTTATTAGTACCCGAAAGAAATATACGATTAACGAAAGGGCGTAGGGAGTATTTCTATTTCGTTGTAAAATAAAAAGATAAAAATCCCCGTGTAAGTTTGACCATTAAAGACCGGACTGCGTGTTGAGTGTACATAAAATATAATAAATAAATAAATATGCGCCAGACAACACACCAATGGTCTGGTACACGTGGTAAGGAATTATCTTCCTTGTGTTACGAAGTACCAGATAACGATTATGACGGGTGCGTCTCCCATAAATACTTAAATACATATAACATCCATGATTTAGGAACAAATGTCCATGCTCATCACACAAACATTTGCCCCTTGCGGGATTCGAACCCTCGACGGCCAGTGTAATAGTCAGGAGCGCTAACCAATACACCAAACGCGTCATCGAATGTAACATTTATCTGACCGCATTTCTATGTATATATTTTAAAACTGGATGTTTTAGTTTTTTTGTTTCAAGGCGCTAATCACAGGAACTATTGGTAAGGGTATAGAATATGATAGATAGCTAATTTATCAGGGAAGGCTATAGAAGTAGTTTAATGCGTATAGGTATAGGCTTATAATTCTTCGCTACGATCTATGGGAACGGAGTTAAACTAAAACGCGCGTACGAAGTCGCGGGCGGGCCGCTAGTCTATCTATAAAATGTTTGTATATCTTTCCATATTATGCACATACATCAACATTTTATTGATGGAATATAATATGGTTGAGGCAGGCGGTCAGGCAATTAATTTGAATATAATTTTACTAACGTTAAACTTTAAAAACTCATTGAGGAAATAATAAGCAACTATTCATAGTTTGTTATGCGTATTAGTAGTTGACTTTGATGTTTTAAACAATGGCCGCATCCAGAAGATTATTGATAGCATCGCTGTGCGCGGCGTATTGAGAAAATAGGTATACCTATGCTTTTTAGTTAACACGTTCCGGGACAGTGCCCGCCTACAGGCGTGAAAACAATAAAACATCTATTGTGTCTGGAGTAGTGTCCCGGAACGTGTTAAAGTCACTAAAGTCATTACAGTATTTAACGAAGTTGTATTATTTTAAGAGTAGGCCTTTGATGTTATTTCTATAGACACCCCTCACAGAAAACGCGTAAATAGTCACATATTGCCAACCCGAGGGATGATTTCAAGTTTGTTCATCTAATCATCAAAGTAAAATGAAATTAAGTAATACCATAGGAACTTCTTATTTGTTTATGAGCATACAAAATCGCGTAAAATAGAGCCCAATCACAGAATATATAATAGTACTACATACAGAACGGCCACTCACCTCCTCTCCCTTGTTTGACTTACCTCACTATCGCGCCGGAATTAGGGATCTCATTAGGGGGTCGCCTAGCGGGCATGGCACGCGCATGTTTGCGACGTTAACGGAAGAACAAAGTTTTGTGTTCGAGAGATGCCTACGTACTGTGCAGTGTACGGGTGTCTTTCATCCTCGAGAAATTACTCCGATAGAAGCTTTTTTCGTTTCCCAAAAGATGAGAGACAGTAAGTAACTTCATACAAAATATGCTACCTTAACTAACCTATTTTAACTATTCAGTTACAATGAACAACTTTAAAAACGTTAGGTAAAGGTAACATTCCTTAGAATTATGTGTAGTTAAGAAATTATAATTGTAATATTTATGTGATCAGTGAAATTAGGTGTTTCTAAGGTAGATACTATCTTTTTATTTCTCCACGATACCACGTGAATATGACATTACGAAAATGAGTGCTTGTTGCGATGAATACTAAATTAAAGTAAATTACGTTGTTTAAGTATATGTTTAATTAAGTGAAAAGACCTATGACCGGTGTAACAGACTTTGTCAACCCTTATAGCACGCACACAAACGCAGCGTCTGTGCAACACGCCGTCTGTCAATGTATGGCCAAAATGAAAAGTTTCTTCCGAGTGTCCGGGGTGTGGCCCAATTTTAATTCTCGTAGTAATTTGTAAATGCGCATCTGTAGGCGGCCAGCCCACATGACTTCAAATGTTGCGTCTCTGATGGCCTCAAAATGCCCTCTGCCCACTCAGGGTGCGTGATGAGCAGAATTGTGTGAAATCGCTGGCTATTGAACACTATGGGAAGGTGTTTTGTGCAGTTATGATCATCTATCTTAAAGGTTAGGGAATTGCTTTCTAAGTTTTAAGATAACAACCGTTGTACCAACTTAATGACGTTCGGCGTTCCATAGATAACGTTAGTTGGTTCCTGCTTATTTAAAACGGTATTAGTTGAGTAATTTGTTATGTTTAATTTACTACTAAGCTACCTTACTATATTGCTTACAATAACACAAAAATCTATTATGTAAGTAGTATGATTAAGACTTTCTGCGGCATATGCGAAATTCGCATATGCTTTAACTCACTATAACAGGAGCCCTATTTTTGAATTACTTGCGTCAATATTACGAGTGATTTTCGTTCGAAAACGAGTTATTACCTTTGATTTTTAATTCATATTCGAATGAAAATCACCGCTATATTGAAGCGAGTGATTCAAAAATAGGGCCCCAGATGTGATAAGTTACTATATCCTTTCGATGCCGCATGCGAATGCGTTGGTGTATTAACGGCTTTATCATTGCTACGTAAGACATGGGCTGTTTTTACGTTAATCTTAAGATCTATGTTTTGTTTACTTACTAGTATTTTATGATTTAATTGTGTGCAGGTTGATACATATTTATTTTGCATCAAAGGTCGATTGTGTTGATAACTCTACCTTCCCGAAGGATGACAGTCAAGAAAGCTATAAACCGCACACTGCGCTGCTATTTTCTGTCAAAAGCCTCTGTGAACTGTGAGCAATCCATCCAGCCGTAACTTGTCGACGAATAGTTGCCATAAGTCGCGTTGTGTGGCGTCATAACTCGCGACGGATGGTTTAGCGTGCGCCTGAGTCGCTTCCGTAATAACCGCGAGGAAACACGCCTCTGTTAAAACCGAGGCCCTATTTATGAACCACACGCGTTTAGATTCCTTTTACTGATTTTAATTTGTAAATAAAACAACAATCAACTAGAATCGCTTAAAATGTCGAGTGACGAGTGAGTTAAAAGTAGAGCTGTTTAGGTGCTCTACTTTTGAAACACCCAGCTCTTGGTCCCAAGAGAGCTCTATTTATCAAATCACTGTATGACAATGTCTTGCAATATCGTAACATAGTTTAAGATTGTCCATCTTGTTTATATTTTGGCAGTATAAATAACACGAAAAGTGACACTAACATAGTAACGTCAAACAATAATTTTTAGGATGTTTCATTTATTATTCACGTTATGTTAGAGTGGCACTCGTGTCCATTCATAGCACTCAGAAATACGCAGTCGAACAAGAATCAGTAGATATCTAGCGCTCGATTCGACGAGTGGTTCAAAAATAGATCCCCTGAGTCTGTTAGACTGCCTGTTTGCCTTAAATACAAGGACATAGTGTAGGTTCTCCGTTTTACTCTCGTCTAAGAGATAAGAATGTGTTCGCTTTTCAAATAATGTCTCACAGGCAGTAATTTCTTAAAGGGTGAACACTTACCCAATGAAGACAGACTACAGTGTTTAACGCATGCATTGATCCTCTTTCGAATCATTGAAATAGTAAAGTATTAAATTTGCGTGACTGATTTTATTAAAAGCGATTTTTCAAGCGTCTATTAATAGTTAATTGACTGTTAAAAGCGGCCCATTTCAAAATGGGTATTATGACTACTATACTGTCCACAGAATGATGGTCATCGATTACTTTTGAAATCAGACATCTTGTTCAACAATCAACATTTCTTTCTTACTGTTACTTGTAAAATATTGTCTAGAGAGCTAGACAAAACAATGTTCAACTTGACCATGAAATATTTCTAATAAGGATTAGGATCTACCTACCATTTTCGGCGTTATTACAGCATGTCTCCCGGCGCCATTGCTATTTTAGGTTACAAGAGTTATGTCATAGCTCTATAGTTTTCGTCTAGCAACCCAAATATTGTCAGTGACTCAACGCTTGTCTACCGTTTAGCGCCAAATGTCTTCATTTGTATGCCAGCACATGAATTATGATCGCCACTCATTCAGGTTTGTGGCAAGACATTACTACCCAAGGTCGTTCGCCGTTTATACACCCAATCAATGGTTTTAATTATGCACCGTCAAATCAAATACGGCAGCGGCCATAACTAGATGATGACCACCTGTCCATATCATTAGCATGAGGGTTAGCCAACTTGTATCATGTTTGCATATTATCTGTCACTTATATCGCAAGTAACGTATCCCCGCATCTCATTAACTGCCTTTTGGCGGCATCGCATTATAGCCCCGACGTTAATGCAAAAGAAATACATCATGGCCCAACGATAATATCTTCAATTATTTATTTGACACTCCCGTTTACTTATAACGACGACGCCAGTAACACTTGGTCTGTGGGACTGCGCTAATTGACGTTTGGCGGAGGTCTTGAGTTGTTGGCGGATTGCGAGAATCGTGGCGAATAAAAACATATAGCGAACGATTTGCGGAAATTACTGTTTAATTGAGAATCGCCCACACTGACGACCGGTCAGTACGGTCGGACGGCGCACGCTACGGTCATCCAACCGGCACTGGTCTCCCAAAAAACATATTATTCCGAAGAAATAAGAGAATTCAAAATGGACTTATGTGTATTGACGATCGTTATTCGTATTCGTAATGTGTCGGCGAATAACCCGTTCAAAGAGACACTTATTGCTATTTATTGTTAAGCCGAAAGAAAATTGTCTCGCAAAAAAAGGTATTTTTAAAGTTTCTTTACTCAAGCAGCCTGTTAAAGTTTGATTTAATAGAATTTTGAAGTTTGGTATCATAGGATTTTATGTGATAGAATATAATGTTTTTTACTTGTCACATAGGCATCACACAAAATAATAATTGATTACGACACAAATCGTAAGAACAATAAATACAAATTGATGAAGAAGATCTTTCGAAGAAGTGATGTGCGAATTATTTTTATAAATATTTCTTGGAAACTCATCGAGTAATGACATAAAGTAAGTCAGAGTAAAATTGATGTTAATAAAATCGTTCAAAAATTTAGTCATATGAGTTTCGGCATAAGCTTTATATTGCATTCGTATTCGAAGATATTGCATATTCATGCATATCGTAAATTCTGTCTTCGTAGCGGCTGCATTAAATTGGATCCGTTTCGGACGCAAAAATTCAAAACTAATTTGCAAGAACTAAAATATACTGGCGCTGATTTCCATAAGTTTATGAAAGCAGTATAATTTTTAGCTTCGGATCCAGCGAGAGAAAATTGACCTTTATTTATTGGCACTGAAATACTGAATGCTTTCGAAAAATGATGTAACATAATATAACAATAAGTGTAGTCAGCGTTTTGACATCATTTATAAGTATATTCATGTGTTGCCTTCATTACATATGTTGCCGATCTTCCTTTTTGCCTAATAAATCAGTGAATCAGAGGCGTTTTCATCACATACATATTAATTATGAACCTTTCATTGACTTATTACTTTATATGACTACATTTGGACTGCATTTCAAATTCAAATAACTTGCGAACGACTGAAATGAAATGACATGAAATGAAATATTTATTTGCTCAAAAAATGGTTGCAATAGGTGGTGGGACTTTTCCCATATAAGTAATTAATAAGAGTTTAATTTATAAAGGTACCTAATTGTACGTATGTAAAATACCTAATTCTAAGTAAAATCACTCTCGTGGATAAAGTCGCCGCGGGAACCACAAGTTCACTTGTGAAGAATGTCGGCCAATGTCAATGATCGCAAGAGCTTTTATGGCGAGACGGTTTTATAACAAATGACGATCATAATTAATACTCACAATAAAGCGTTGTAAAAGAGAAACCTCGGATTTTGAAATTCTTTGTGTGACCGCGCGACAGACACTATCGATTGCCGATTTGATACGGTTTTTTGGCGTCGGCCATTTAACAAAATTGTTAAAAACTGCGCCTAGACAGTGTGAGTCACTGACCTCAACTACTCTCGTGGTTTTGTGACGGACTCTACCCATTGTCGTGTCAGATATTAAAAACAAGTACCAAACACGCCACAGTCACAGAAAATACTTACTTGGTAAATATCACTACAATAATCTGCTTAATATGCTATACCTCTAAATGCTGATACTATAAATTAATTAATTTGGTAAAGTATGGTATGATTCAATATCATAAAAACAAAAAAAAAAACTACTTAGGACCGCTATTTAGAATCACCCGCGACAATTTGATTAATGTTCAAATAGTGGCGTGCCATAAAGAAATAATACTTAATTTTGGAACTACTCGCATCTAGGTACATGTAGCGTGATTTTCTTTGCCCTTTACTGTATAAAGATTTTATTTCAATCAAAGAAATGTTTTATTTATCTATGTCGAACTAAATCACTCGCAATATTGACGCGAGTGATTCCAAAAAAGAACTCCCTGTCTATCTGTGCAGGTATCTTAAAGTGCAGGCATACGAATAATAAGTCATTTTAATAACAGCTGTTGAGCATTTCCTAGATAATCAAAAAAGCTCTATATAAGCTGTGATCGCATCTCTAGAGCAATTTGCCCCTCAGCTCAACGAGCTTAACCGTGGCTTAAGTACTTACCGACTGAGGTCAAAAGTCAAATGCTTTGTAATCTAATCATTGTGACAAATTGTCCTCAGCGATCGCTCGCGACTCTTTTTGATTGGAAGGGCTTGCAACCCGCTGATTGGCACTGAGAGGGATTGGGCCGATTGAATTTAAATCTACGGTATTGGGCACTGTATTGGGTCGCGATCCAGCCCTTTACTTTTATCGATTTTTGGGGATATATCATTTGCTCTCGACTGGCTTTGCTAATGTAGGAGTAATAAAAATAAATATGTTTCGTACGTATACTCCTACATTACCTATCTGCATTATTAATCCAAGTGTTTTCCTCAAGTCAATTGTTTTTTGTACGGAAGACAGCACGTCAAGCTTAACACTGCGGTATATGATGTTGGAATAAGGATAAGGACAACTTTTCAACAAAAAGTCTAATAACTATTAAGTCTAATGTATAGTCTTTTTAGGGTTCCGTAGCCGAATGTCTAAAAACGGAACCCTTATAGTTTCGTCAAGTCTGTCTGTCTGTCTGTCCGTCCGTATGGCACAGCCATTTTATTCTGAAACTATTAGCATTACACAGCTGAAACTTGGTAGGTAGGTGTATCTTGTTTACCGCTTTCCGATTCCGATACAAAAAGTAAGAAAAAATATATATTTAAGGGGCTCCCATACATGAAACTAACTAACTTTTGAACTAAGAAAGTGAAAATTTTGAAAAAAATATAAGGTCAAATCGTTTTAAGTGATAATATTTTAACAGTGTCTTTGTATACATCATAGAAACAGAACACTGTCATTATTTTTTGGGAAATCGAGATTTCATTTTTATTATTTTCTTTAGCAAGGACAGTATCATTTTTTCAAAACAGCACCCTGTCAATTTAAAAAGTTATCTACTTCATCGGCTTCGCCTCTCTCAATTCAATGCCCAAACCTTCTTTTTCTTTAAGCTTAACCTTAATTATTAAAAAAATAAAATCTGAAAAAAATAATTACCTTAGTCTCCAATTTTCTCAAAATCTAGCGGATAAAACCCCATAGTATTTTCTACAAAAAATTGTTAATTTATTGTGCTGAATCAGCCCTTTAAATATTATCACTTAAAACGAAGTGACCTTATATATGATGTAGATCTCAACAAAAACTTGCAACGAAAATTGGTTTGAATGATATCGAACCAGTAGTTTTTGAGATATAGCACATTTTCATTAACCGCAAATATAACTTTGTCTTTCATACAAACACTATGAAAAACGAAGTTATTTTTGGTGTCAAAAAATCTTGTGATATTTTCGCTACGTTGAATAAGTGGACCCCGAATTAAGTTTAAAGGTGGTACGGAACCCTCAGTGCGCGGGTACGATTCGCGCTTGGCCAGTTTTTTGGAGTATTTTGTGTTGTACTGTATATTACTAACTTTAGTGTTATTAAGTCAATTTGTAACTAACCCAACTATATGGATCAAGATGTCCGAAATAAACGATTATTAATTAATTTATTTATAGTCCGATGTGCTGGCCACTGTACATAGTATTGCTGTCTTCTGTAGCAAGACCATAGAAGATATAACGTTAACTTTTATATTTAGTACTATAATTAAACTGCGTTTTGTGGTAGTGGTCTTCTGCAGTAACAATAGGCGTATTCATACAAATACAAATGTGTTTATTTGCGTATTTTGAGTGAACAATATATATAGGTCTTAGCTTATAGTACATTTGAGTTCACCAAAATTTGCTACATTTTAGTGCGTAGTTAGACTAACGTATACCGTAGCAGTTTAGTTGTCTATAACTACAAATGTTGTACTTTCTTGGCAACAACTTTTTTCCTTGATTGTAATTTTTTGTATTTGAAACAAAATGTTTTAACTGAACCTACAGATGTTAAGTAATGCACCGATATTTCGTTAATTACAACCAGTTTATAACAACTCAATAATGAAACTAAAGGTTTTTACCAGATAAGGCTGTTCATTGATGTTCATAATAAGCTCCTAACTTAAAATTAAACGGTCGAATAAAATACTTTATTGCATTCGTAAATGAAAAATCATCTAATCAACCGAATGGGAATCGTAATCTAATTGCAATTAGGTTTAATTTCAAAAATGATTGTTGTACGTTTTCATCGTATCAGAGAGTAATCTTCAGTAAACGGTATTTCGTTTACGACTTTCTGTTAGACACGGGTATGCTTTTAGACGCACAAGACGCGCATGCGTGGAATACGAGCTACGCTAATTGCAATAGTCACCCAATATGTGTGTATATGGGATTGAAAGGGCCGTTAGGCAATCGCAATTAGGAAACCAATGGTATTCAAATGCCTAAACTAACTTTGTTTGTTCATAGCGATCGGAAAAGCTACTGATGTCACATCTAGGAGCTCTACTTTTGAATCGCTCGCGCCAATGTTCCGAATGATTTTCGTTCGAAACTCAATCATAACTCAACGAATATCTGCACTTTAAATATAGACGCTTCCGAGACGATTTCAACTGATTTTCATTTCAAAATCGAACATTGATCAAAGACAATCACACGCCATATTGACGCGAGTGATTAAAAATAGGGTTATACAGCACGAATAATCCCAAAAGATGAAAATATGAAACCAAAAATTGCGCACGGGCGGGATTCGAACCAGCATCTTTCTGGCAATCCGGGCCAACTGCTCTTCCAATTGAGCTACCGTGCTGTCGGTCCGACCGCGCGAAATTCTTGGTCTCATTGATACGTCATTGCGTGACGTTAGCGCCATCTACCCGTCTGTTTATGCAACAGCGGGCCAAGTCACGCAATGACGTATCAATGAGACCAAGAATTTCGCGCGGTCGGACCGACAGCACGGTAGCTCAATTGGAAGAGCAGTTGGCCCGGATTGCCAGAAAGATGCTGGTTCGAATCCCGCCCGTGCGCAATTTTTGGTTTCATATTTTCATCTTTTAAGAATAAAATATGACACTGTGAGTGTTAAAAATATTGTAAAACCAACGAATAATCCCGTTTTTACTTACCTAATACGCGCACGTTACTAGTGAATAGTAGATTGTTATACAAGAGGAGAAAGCGACCCATTTCACTCGAGATGTTTCTGGCGCTCGAACGAAGTGAGAGCGCCAATAATTCGAGAGTGAAATGGGTGCTTTCACCCGAGTTAAACATACTATTTTTCATTTCGACTGTGAGGAAAACATTAAATTTACAAAAGTGGCTGTAGATGTCTTGTGAGGTATTATGTAGTTCAGCGAGAAAGGAAAACTCAAGTTTGTAACAAAATATGACAGTTGATTTACAGTACTAACAACACCTTACACGATTAGAAAGAATAACGGTATGAAAACAGAGTACAAAAAAGCAGAAAATATCAAATAATTAAAATCTTTGTAAAGAATATCGATCGATTTTTTTCCACAGATAATAACAGAATCCAAAAATAATTTCTTTTTTTTATAAAAGTTTCAACGGCTTTGGACGAATCCTTCCTGAAATG
The DNA here is from genome assembly GCA_963584085.1 of Pyrausta aurata. Lineage (NCBI taxonomy): Eukaryota > Metazoa > Arthropoda > Insecta > Lepidoptera > Crambidae > Pyrausta > Pyrausta aurata. The sequence goes on along the minus strand of OY757254.1, from coordinate 4,743,972 downwards.
ACACTGACAATATAAAATTAAAAAAAAATCATCTTGGCATTATGGCGGGCAGTTAAATATTTTAATTGTTAATTGAATTAAAATTAGAAATTGTATATTTTTTTATCAACGATTATACATAATACCTACACAATGTGATTTTCAATTTATAGCTAAGCAAAAATGTTTGTTATTTTAATAACATGATGTGACTCAATTATCTTTGGTCCAAGCTTTGACTGCAGGCCTTGACTCTATGCCATGTCAATTAAAACTAAATTACTTTCCACCCTAGGGATGGATTAGCTATTTTCCACCCGGCTATCTACATAGGAAAGTTATATTTTCCGAACAGGAGAGATGAAAAAATTATTTCAATGTAGTAGTGACAGCGTAACCACTATAATACCAAAAGTGAGTAATTGAAATTACAAATACTTTTCATAATAATTATTACAGTGAATTATGACTACGCCTAGATATTACATGACAAATAAGTGGCAGTGTGCATAGCATAAATGCCATCTTATTTAAGCTGCTAGAGATCATATTACAGGCACTTTCCCTTCCTCATTCGCCGGATTGGATCAAGACAGGGATGCCAACTCTTAGGGCGAGCTCCGGACCAAATGCATATGAAATCACTACTTAGGGCCAGTTTTTTGATCCGTAGTAATGGTAAAGTTAACTTTACTACGGATAAAAAAACTGGGCCTACTTAGGGGCGTAATACAAATGGTTAGTATTTCAAATAACTCAAACTACTCAGTTATTAAAGTATCAAGATTTTACAAGAAATAGAATAAACAAGCATTGCATTATTCTTATTCCAACTGTGTGAGCTATTTATTCCAAGATGGCATCCGTCAGATACAGTCATATGCAGGATGTTACAAAAAGTTGAACGAAGCCATCAACTTCGCATTCGGCACATCAAACTAAGTCGTGAAAAAAAAGCACGGGGCACCAGGACTTTTTTTACAATTATTTCAATTCAACATCATCAATAAATGATTTGATTTGATTTGATTTGATTTTCATTTCAATTTAATTTAATCATGAAATTGAAAAAAAAGTATAAATAAAAAAATATCCGAGAGTATTTTTTTGTTTTTAAGCAGAACTCTCTTTCCGAAGAGAAACTTGGTAGCCCTGTGGTATCAGTCGCGCAGTTATAACTGTCCGAGATATTTATGGTCCTCACTACGATTTATTTATAAAGGAATTTTCCCACTTCAATTAATGCACGATTTACATGCAATCGGGCGAGTTATCAAATGATAGGCTTGCTGAATGAAATCGCCTTTCTATTTGGTTTTGATTGATAAATGGCTATATCGGTTGTCATGTGCAAATCAAGAATAATCATCTGACTTGGCAGGTTAACAACTTCCTATAATTTATATCGCGATGCGATGATTTAAGAGGTGTGAAGGTGACACAGAATGTAGAAAATGTTGTAAGTATAGGAGATGAAGGTATTCCAGATGTAGGTATCGAAACATGTCAACAGAAAATTTACGTTAGTTGTAGATAAAATAAGAGGCTACAACCGGTAAGCTAACATTAACCTGAAAAATATTTTCGAATTCCAACAATACATAAATGTAGAATTGATAATCTCCTTTTTCTAAGTCGGTCGAATATAAAGTGGCGGAGAAATGGCACTTTTTAGGTTTCCGTAGCCAAATGGCAAAAAACGGAACCCTTATAGTTTCGTCAAGTCTGTCTGTCTGTCTGTCTGTCTGTCTGTCTGTCTGTCTGTCTGTCTGTCTGTCTGTCTGTCTGTCTGTCTGTCTGTCTGTCCGTCCGTATGTCACAGCCACTTTACTCTGAAACTATAAGCATCACATAGCTGAAACTTGGTAGGTAGGTGTATTTTGTTCACCGCTTTCCGATTCAGATACAAAAAGTAAGAAAAATAATATTTAAGGGGGGCGTACATGAAACTAAAACCAAAAATTTTTTTTTTACTCAAACCTATGTGTGTGGGGTGTCTATGGATAGGTCTTTTAAAATGATGTTGAGGTTTCTAAAACCATTTTTTCTAAAAGTGTAAGGTTTGAGATATAGACGCTTCCAAAGTGGTAAAATGGGCGTCCCCCCCCTCTAACTTTTGAACTAAGAAAGTGAAAATTTTGAAAAAAATATATGATGTAGATCTCAACAAAAACTTGCAACGAAAATTGGTTTGAAGGAGATCGAACCAGTAGTTTTTGAGATATTGCACATTTTTATCAACCGCAAATATAACTTTGTCTTTCATACAAACACTATGAAAAACTAAGTTATTTTTGCCGTCGCAATATATTGTGATGTTTTCGTTAAGTGAAAGTAAGTGGACCCTGAATTCAGTTAAGGGTGGCACGGAACCCTCAGTGCGCGGGTCCGACACGCACTTAACCGGTTTTATTTACTTCACCCTTCAAGCAAATCTCTTAAGTTGTTGTATCCGTTTTTAAAGAATCAATGAAGTTATTATATAATATATAATTTTGGCCAACATTAGGCACCGCCCACATTGGGTTACATAAGTGCGGTGGCTAATCAACGAAGAAGTGGCTCTTAAGATTGAGCCACTTACACGTTGCTTCGACGGATTATCAACAGCCCACTCGATGCGCAGTCTTCATTATATTATAATGTATCACAAACGCAAATATAACGTGTGTTAGTCTACTTTCAATTAGTGAAGTTAAAACTATAAGTTAAACCGCAGTTATAGTATTAGTAACCCTGTCAATTATGTTTCACGTGTTTTTTTTTACATTTGCGCGAAATATTTTTCGTGCAAATATCTAATGTAAAGATAAATATATAAACTGTTACGCATAATGGGTACTAATTACAGGGCAGAGTATTTAACATCCACAATTAGCTTGCAAATAGCGACACAAACTGAACGTTTAATTGAATGCATTGAACCAGTTTCGTGCGACACATTTCATTTATAATGTTCAATGGAAAATGTTTTCAATGCGCAAGGAGACGACGTTCTCATTTTCTGCGAAATCTAGGACAATTTGCAGCAGTTACAATAACGCTGCTGTTTTGTTTTAACTTAAATTTTAAACCAACGAGCCCCAGAATGACCCAGTTTGGACGTAGCCAGTCTGAAATTATCTGATGTTAAGTCAATCAAGTAATATGCAACGGTTTTCTTGGAAATACTTTAAAGAAGTATTTTGCTTTCGTATTTATTTTTCATAAGACTTTTAAGGCAAAACTTCATTATAAAAGTAATTACTTGTATTTCATGCGTATTGTATTGTGCAATAATTCACCCAAAAATAGTGTAGTAATTTGTGTGATCTTGTGAGTTTCATATGCTTCTTACACATAACTTATCCCTTTGTCTGCACACATTCTATTACATCCTATTTGGGCCGTAAGATTGGCACTGAAAGATAGGTTGTACCCTACTTTCGGGTCAGTTAATAAATAACATGAGAACATCAATTGGCGTCACCATTATCCGGCGCTGATCCCCCCGTCTCCATATAAAGGAGGTAAGCCCCGGACTCGAGTTGATATTCAAATAGTCGGTTATTTGCGGCGCCGACCCACGATAAATCAGCTGCTTAGATGACCTGATATCATAGTATTGTTCGGTGTTTTGCTGTGAACAAAAGTGACTATATTATAGTTTATGGAGAGAGGATTAGTATATCTTACTAATGTTAAAGGTATCCCGACGTAAAATTCGATAGGCTGTGGCTGGACGGAACTCAATTGACCTCACGAAATTAATTAAAGCTATGGTTCTGTTTCGGTATTCTTAGGGTATCTCAGCAAAACTTAGCAATAACATTATGGGTAACTATATTATTTCATCAGAACCCACTGATTCTTACGATACGAAACAAGGTAGTTACGACGATTCGAATAGACTCAAAGTTAAAAATGCCATCTTTCAATCTGTCAATAACAATAGATATGAGAATGATTGGACCGCACAATGATTCTTGATAAAATAATCGAATCGAATGCAAACGATTTCGTGTGAACCAGTGTGAACCTAGGGGACCAGTCGCAAATCTGCCCGCTGTCACGTCACATAAGTTACCCGTCGCATGGGCGCGCACGTAGCGCTGCGTGCTACGTGCACTGACGACTCAACGACACATGTACTAGGAGCTAGGCTGCGATGGAGCTGACTGTGTGTATTAACACAAACAAACACACACAAACAATAATTATATTGAACATCATAATGGTATTAGACATATAACTGTAATAATCGTAGCGCTCCGTAAGTAAGTACGGGCGGGATGTAGGTGTCGACGAGTTTTCGTTTCAGTGACAATGGAAAGTCTCCCAAATACGCTTTCATGTACCAGAAGCTTTTCCTCTTTGTCCTGTCTGTTTTCAAAGAAGACTATCTGACCCAAGTATATGAACTCGTCCAATCCAAACTCGAGGTTTGCCAAAGAGCTATTTAAAGAAGCGTATTAGGAATTTAAATGATCGATAAGATCCGGAATACCACAATACGCTCCAGAACTGGCATAGCAGATGCAAGCGAAAAGACAGCAAAGCTTAAGTGGGACTGGGTGCCTTGGCATGTGTGTAGAATGCACCCGAATAGATGGGCCCAAATCGTCACGCGATGGATACCACCAGACGGCTACCGACGAAGAGGTGGTCCCAAAAAGAGGTGTAGTAACGATCTGTCGAGATTTGCGAGAGATTGGGAGTCGTTGGCCGCTGACAGAGACAAATGGAAAGAATTGGGGGAGACCTTTGCTCAGCAGTGTTGATCACATTTGAAGATCGGTCGGACTAGAATAAGGCTTTTAGATACATATTTATATTGCATCTTATCGCATTCTTCTTAGCTTCTAGTAGCCAGCACAGTGCAGTGTCACCATACAATATGGCCCGCGCGCTCGTCAGGACGCATTGACATCTCCATCCGAACGAATTAATTAATCATTACTGTGTATTTACATACGCGTGCACGCTCTCCTCTCGCTAGGGACTTTGTACAATTGGGGTCTACCTTGTTTCGCAGAATTTTTGTTGTCATAATTTTATTTGGCATATCATCAAATAGCATAAACTTCCTTTCGCAGAACATCAATTAGCATTCACTCATTTATCAGACGTTCAAAACGCATAATCATGTAAGCTAGAATCATCTTTAGGCAGAAATTTAATATTCATAATAGTCTTAAAGCAGAATCATCCTAACGCAGAAAGTTCACAGATAGAATCGTCTTGTGGCATACAATTCGTATATATAGTCATTAATAGGCAGAATCATCCTATCGCAGAAAGTTCACAGTCCGAATCGTCTTTTGGCATATTTTTCATATTTAAAATCATTACAAGGCAGGCAAATCAAACATGCAGCATGCAAGCAAGCAAGCAAAGCATGCAGCATGCAAGCAAGCAAGCAAATAATGCAGCAAGCAAGCAAGCATGCAGCATGCAGGCAAGCATGCAGCAAGCAAGCAAGCAACCATGCAACATGCATGGTTTCTGTCACGGCTCCGGCGCTGCGGGGCTCCGGCAGTCCCACGCGAGCTTATCGTCGCAGATGGTTTTCGCTCACCACCGCAGCTTCGGCTTTGCCGGCCAGCCTCAGCCGCGGCGGCGAGCTTTCAAACCACCTGCTCCTCAGCTCGCGGGCTGCCTCGCTCCTCCGCGCCTACGCGATTTTGAATTACACTCTAGGGGTGGGGCAAACAAGACTGCGTGGAGTCGGTTTTGCACCGATTCGTTTCTGTCACTAACTTTTGTACCACAACTTAATTACTTTTTAATTCAATTTTAGGGTAAAATACTATTTAAAAGAAATAGCAATATGCGAAGTGAAATTATTCTAAACGAAATTCTGCTTTCTTCATAGTATGCCTAGTCAAATTATGCCAAATAAACATTATGCTTAGCGAAAGTATGCAAAGTAAAATTTTGCCAAAGGTAATTATGCCTTATAAATTTCTGGTATCTTAAAAGTATGCCATTGTAAATTCGGGCATATAAATATTCGACCAAACAATAATTATGCTAATAGAAAATTCTGCCTGAATAATATTCGACTAAAGAAAATTATGCCAAGTGTGTTATGCCAAGTGACTTTCGGAGCAAAAAGATTCTGCCAGATAGAGGGAACCCGTACAATTGAATAGCGAGCGATTATTACTATTATAATAATAATTTAAAAAAATGTGTAAATTAAGCAGCAAGAGTCGTATTATGCTTTAGCAAGAGTATTTGGGATTAGGCGGACGGAAAACCCCCGGTTCTTACACTGCGCTGTGGAAGGCACGGGGGAAATCACCACCCTAATTTGGAGTTTTTATGGAAAAACCTCCACCAACAAAGAGAAGAACTCTTAAATTTTATGAAGAAGCAGAGATATCTAATGCTTACTTCTTGTTGAAGATGTGCTGTTGACAGAAAATTACCGTCTTCCTAAGGTTTTTAAGAATAAATGTAGCTCTTCTTCTACCGGAAATTCTGTCTAGTGTTACAAGTATTAGTTTACTAACGCAATCTCAAATTATTGATGTTCAATTTTAACGCAATATATTGATACAACTCATCGTAAACTATATTTGATAGCCAAGAAACTTTATACAGTCATAATGACAGCAAATGCAGCGATCATTAAAAATAACTAATAGTTTTATTTAATCGTAGAATCACCAAACATTTCCCCGATTTCACACTTTCGTGTTAAGAGTTTATTAGGTAAACGTATATCTGGCTTGTTTATCTAAGAATCTGATGGCAGATGGTTAGGTGGGCGTGCGCCCGCGCAATAAATACTGTTCGCTGACAGGCACACGCCGTAACACTATACAATTATTGATTATGTATCATCGGACGAGTCTCATTAGGTACTGGAAGGCATTAATCAGCTTTCACGAGAGATTAACGCTAAACAAATTGAAGTGTCGTTGCCGTGGGCGGTGACGTGAGCTCTACTGAGGATAGACCTCTCTGTGGATTAGAAGACGCACAGGTGTACTATGAGTATGACATAGTCCGTGCCGGATGACTTACAGTGCCGTCGTAAAATTATCTATTATGCTGACGCCTTTGCTATTCTCTACGTATAATATGTCCCGCGCAGACGAGGTTAGTCGTTGTGACTACGGCCACTGTAGTCGAAATCGGCTAGGGGGACTATACCTATATATTATTCTACCTATTTTTTTAACTAGTCGTAGTACCACTAGTTAAAACAAATAGGGAAAAAGGAAGTAGCATCGAGAGACATTGAGGCGATGGTTAGTAATGAAGAAGGACATACATATTAGTCACAATAGTCACTCGTAATAATGACAAACTAATTGGCCACAAATAAATGATATCTCGTATTTTTTGTACATACGCCACTTATATTGCAAAAGTAGAGTACTTAATTAGTATTATAGAATACTTAATAGCCTTACTCATACGTGCTTTAAAGTATTGGAAAGGCATCGTAGCAGTAGCGTGTAAGTTCTATTGTGCTGGGTTGTCTGTGGATCGTATCTTAACGGCTACGCGGTTTTAAACGACGAATGTCAATTACACGTGGGACGGAATGAATTTTTACTAAGTACTTAATCCTCTTAATCTGTATGAAAAAATACGAAAGATAAATTACGTGACGAAATGAGTCAGGGTCAAGTGGACAGAGAAATCGTAAATAACCGCACATACCATGTAATATATGTTTCAGCACATCCTCAATTATAATGTTGTTCAAAAAAACTCATGAACACCTATTTTGTTTAAGATTATAACCAAAATTCTAAAAAGGATACTTGACTGGAACAATAATAATCATTACACCATGTTACGCCTTCTAAAGGTCAAAGGTAGGAAAAGACATAACATAAAAATAATAATATAACATTATATTGCACATCACAAAAGTCAGTTTATAGTTTATATTTTTACAGAATATGTAAAACATAGGCTTATCGCTAAAAGCGATATCTTCCAGACAACCTAAGGGTAAAGAAATTAAACTACCTTTTCATGTCGTGCAAATTTTATCAAAGTAATAAAATGATCAAATAAAAAAAGTTAAAATACTTAAGATAGGCATGAGTTAGTTATATCAAAACGTAACTAAAAACCGATATGGGTTCCATATCGATATCATATCGATACCCTTAACTACGTAACAGTTATTATAAAAACTATTAAACCGATGCAAACGCAAAACTTATACTCGGATACAAGTTATGAAAAACCATAACGGTACGACAAAACCGAAACTACGCAAAACTATATCCATATCCAAAACTCTTCTCGTTATATTCGCGCCGTCCCTTTTACACACGCATGCTTAAATAAGAGTAAAAGAGACGAAGCGAATATGATATCGGCTCAGGGTATCGGTATCGCTGGTCGGTCGGTGTTTTTTAACTTCCTTATTACGACTCAATAAGGTTTAATTTATTAATAGGTAGAAGCGGCCATATAACGACGTTTTAGTTTGGCGGAATTTAGATCACGAGAAGTGTTTTTGCAATAATGAATTTAATAACATTGCAGTTATTAAATTCATTGTTGTGTTGAGTTTTAATTCAAGTTGAGTTTTCTCTGTAACTTTTTATGTTTGTTATTGCTTATTTGATGATATTAAGTTAATATTTTTTAGTTTTGGCGTGTCCTTGACCTTGAGTGGCACGTGCTGCGGTTGATTTGTTTGTTGCTAAGATCTTTTATTGATGCAATTGCAAATTAGTGCAGTATTAGGTATTTAACAATTCATTCAAATTGCAATTATGCAATGCACAGCGCAATTTATTTAATTTTTCTGCTTGTCCTAAGCCTAGTTAAAGCATGAAGGAAAATAGTCATAATTGTGACAATAATAGATATTTATTTAAGTAAGTACCTACTTATACATCAATAATTCGTAGCGTGCGTTCGGAGTTTAGTAGTGCAGTGTAGTAGTTTGCGTTTTGAATAACTTATTTATTAGTTAGAAATAATCATAAGTGAAAAGAACCGTTTCATCTGATATCGATACCTAAAAACGGATATTGATATCGATATGCAAACTAAATATCGGTTATATAACGGTTTGCCTAGAAAAACGAAAACGCCCATGCTTACTTAAGAATAAAAAAAATATATGTCAAAAGTCTGATAGTTAACAGATTTTTTATTTTATTTCTTTGCAATCCAGGTTTAAAGCTTTAAAAACAATAAAGTATCAATTTCCACTGTTGGAAATCTTTTACACCTCGTTTAATATGATCAAGGGAGTTTAGTCAACAGACTGTTAACTCGTCCCAACTTTTAATGACCAGAGTGCGGCTTTTCCATAAATATTTTGTTTTAACCCGACTGTTTAACCCAAAAGGAAGATTATTTTTTAATTAACCCAAAGATCTCAGCTTAATAATGTCATCAAGCCATAATTAACAAATATAATATATTCAAATTTAAAATATATTACAAAATACAAACCGTAAAGATAAACCCCGATTATCAGTAAGATAATCAAAAGCTTGTTTATAGCTTTGGATCCCAATTACCAATAACAGATGCTCGTACCTCTATGCTTATTAGTTCTTTGTAGCCACGTAGAGGCGTAGGTGTAGGACTGACATGCATGCACTATCTTAGTCATTATAAATAATGGATAGATAAGCGACTAAAACAATAGATCGCATCGGCTGTGGGTGGTGCGTTCGACCATTTTGGTTTGACATCCCATCAAATAGGCTTCCCTTCCTTGTGTACCCGGACTCCTTAAAAGCGAGGAAGGTGAGGCGGGTCAGGCAAGAGCGGTGGATCAAAGCCTTTCCGGAGGTGATTCGACAAACTTTGAAGCTGAGACGCAAAAGCACTCATTTCGTCATTGATTGGTAAACAAAATGGTGCTTTCTCTCCGGATCGATTGTGATCTGTTTAGAGAAATGTTTAGGAAAGCTGTCGTAGCTCAGGGACGAAGAGCGAATGTAGGTGTTAACTACAAAGAAAGCTCAATTCAGTAATTTGCTGTTCATTCACTACTTATGTGAAAATGTCACTTACAAAAGTTATAATGCTGTAAGCTACATAAAAGCCGACTGTTATATGGAGATCAAAATAGGTCTCGCTCTTTCTGTCCTACGTGCTATTTACGTCCTTGGTACAATCGAAATCGCCACTATAGCTCTGAATGAATAAATGCTATATATATACGGTCTGAATGAATGATGAATAAATATTCATCCTGGGATATAAATAGGTTTTATTTAAAAAAAAGTCATTTATTGCAACAGTAAAATCATAAGCAAATCGCACATTTGTCGATTTATTTTATTTTATAGGCATTCACTTTGTTATTTGATCCCATTGTCAGTCCCGGGGCCGTGCTCACCCGTCTCGGGGGTACAATAAAATCTTAATTAATGTCTAAACGCTGACAATTACGCAAATTGCGACAATTACTATAGACGGGCGTGAAATTTCACGTTCGCTGATGAATTCGTCCTTCTCGTATCAATTACAAGGGAAACGAGTAACGCCATATGTGACAGCGATCTAATTTAATTGGCCCATCACTCGTTTACCGAATTAGGCGCTACGAACGCTTGAATAAATATAAGAGACGACGCATACGACATTATCGCCGACTGAACTACAAGCCACTATAATTTAGCCCCTCAGATACATATTTAATGTTTTCAATTTTGACAATGCATAGGAAAACTGATAGAGGCACAAAGTTTGAAATTTTATCCATACATTTGTGTCAAATTTGATGACGTCAAAATAACATTATCTGAGCAGTTAAAAAAATAATTAGTAAGATTCCTCATCAACTCTTTGACTGGTCTAACTAATGGACAGTAATCAGACCATATCGAAATATCTTGTTTTAAATGTACTATTGTCTTGATTATATATTCATTGCCTAGTTTGCATAGCGGGGCTATGTGGTGTGGAAACGTGTGATTTATTTAGCGTTATAATGTAATATCTTTTTTCTGCAACTTTGTGGCTTTGAGATGATTACGATCGGAGCAAAATTAATCAGCTTCTCTTCTGAATGTGTCCTTTCGTGACCACTGGTCCCAGTTGTAAGTGACCACAGTGGGCTAGTCTGCGGCGGCACTATGCCCCATGAAGTAAAGTCATCAATCACAATACTAGTTTATTCCTGACGGGGACTGTTGGGTGTAGGGCCCATTCTCACGCCGAACGTAAGTACTTCAGCTTTTGGACTCATATCAAATTGTTTGTGCTCCGTTTTTGGTAGCGCATTGATTGCGAGTGCTATGAGAATATCAATATGAATTGATTGCGTTGACAGGGCGTGAGGAGTTCAACGTTCGAACCACTAAAGACCTTGTCGCACGAAACTTTTTACTTACAATATATCTAACTATGATTTGATACTTATGAATGAATACTTATGAATATTCCTATAATAAATAATGAAATTATTTCTTTATTTTTATTATTACAACCAAATGCACAGTTCTTACAAAATTAATCAAATAGTGTTTCCATTTTATAAAACTAAACATTAAAGTGTGTGTGGTTTGATTGATGTCGTCAATCTTTTTTATGCAAATAATTTCGATTATTAGGTATGTGTTTGTGTTGAATTATTATATGCTAAGAGGCATTTAATTATTCTCCTCATTATATGAAACGAAATCATATCGTCATAACTAATGCTTCGCAATTGAAAGTTGGCATTCGTAACACGAAACTAAGGTAAGCAGTTTACCTAAGTTAGGCGCATGTATGCAATAACAGTCATGTATGGAATGTCGTTTTAGCCATATAATGTTATCGGTAAGTAAATCTCAGGCACTTACTTCCTGCGCTAAATATGCAATAACGGTAAATAAATATAGGTATACTTGCATAACTTTGGAAGGAGGTAGGTAGGTTTCGGAAATGAAGTCCAATAATTGAAACTGTTTGATTTTTTGTTTATTGTTACCCCTTTTTTAGAAGACGAACGTTATCGATTACATTAGAACCTATACACACTCTATTTTAGAATTTTTAGCATGTTTGTAGCTTAAAAGGTCAGTTAAAACGGGTTTTAATATAAATACTGATAGTGTTGAGTACTATTTTGTAGAGTAGGTACATTTACTACTAAGCTGCATTTTGGGATAGCTATCGATAAAAATTGCGGCATGCAGTCAGCGTCACAACAGTCAACCCTAAAGAGGAAATAGGCCTAGGCGAATAGATAGACACAGATTTCGCAGTAGCAGGCTAGTTCGAGGAACATACGAGTACGTCTCGTAGGTGACACGCCGTGGCCTGTGACCCCGGGCCAGCGATTACTAGAACTGGGATCACTAATTTCCTTGTAATTTTCTTCTATCTCAGTAATTGACACGCTCACTTAAGGATCATGTAATGAGGTATATTTATCTGTGATCTGTGCTTCTGATAATATTTATTTTGATGATAATAACATCGTTTTCTGTGGAAGAATAAAGGATGTCACATCTCATTCTCAAAGATTAGATGAGGATATTTTCAGAGATCAACAATTTAATTATTTGTTTGTATTCTATGTGATAATAAATGTACCTATTATGGGTGATCTCATTGCGTTCCTATGTTGATCAACAATGAAAACCTGGCCGTTAATTAAGGTAAAAATCTCTTCACTCTGATCTACCGCCAGTGTATCGATATTTTTCATTACGTGGTACGGCAAGAGGTCTTTTCTCATGTATGTCATGTCCCTATGGACATTACGAGGTAAAGGATAAGCAGTACCTATTCCGCGGAATGTTTGCTAACAAACATCAAAGAACCGTAGGTTATCCTTTAGCAATCTCGCTGGCTCTAACGAGGTGCATCGTTTGCGCAATCCTTAAGTTCTGACTGAGGCACAGTCCGTATTCCCAGATCTAGCATCTCGCTCGTTCGCACTGTTTGCTGGCATGAGTGATAGGGACGGCTGGAGTTGAAAACAGGGATTGTCTACATATTACTCAGTAGCGTAAGCACTACGATAGCGCAGGGTTACAGGCAGAATAACTCAAGAGCTGTATCGGCGACGAATTTCACGCACCATTTGAAAAGCGGACACAGTGTCCATAGAGTTCGCAATTCCAGGATTTGGCCACGATTTGGCAAACAGTGTCCTAAACCCTAATTAATTAGACTCGAATGCTACTACCCCCGCGTAGTACCTATTGGGATTCCCAGAAATTTTGAAGAACCTAGGTACTCAAGGCTTATTGAAGCCGTATAAGGCCAATTGCGTGATCAATAGTTAAGTCAACTAAAGGTTAAATGTCGTTGAATATTTAAGATTGTGAATCGCTATTTTAATGAACGAGCATAATGACATTTAACCAACAGTGGAGTTAACTTTCGATCACGCAACTAAGTCTAGACTATGCTACTATTCTGCGTAATATCCTGCGTAACTAGGACTTCACAATCATTACTTATTAACCAAGGAAAGCTTCCTATCTAGAGTATCTGATCATCATCATTATCAGCCAAAGGACGTCCACTGCTGAACATAGGCATTTCCCCTTCCCCACAGTTTTTCAGATCGACCGATTACAAAGCGGTCTGACTCCAGTGGGATCCTGCGATCTTTACAAGCTCGTCTGTCCAACTTGTCGATGGACGTCCTACGCTATGCCTTTGGTCGAAGGGGCTCCAATCTAGAACTTTCTGCCCCAACGGCCATCAGTTCTTCGCGCTATGTGTCCTGCCACTTGAGCTTACTGATTCTCAAGGCTATGTCCGTTGCCTTAGTTCTTCTAGAGTTCCTCTATACCCAAAAAACTAAAGCTATGCTATAAAGGTTTAGTTTTCTAGTACCCACAGACCCAAAAAAGCCGATGTCCTAATAAACGGACGGGACGATATTGTCAACGCAACCGCGGCTGTGGGTCGGTGTCGTACAATTTGTACAATTGCCCGCAACCTCTCGTCCGATCTGCATCGATATGGATATGAATCCGATGCCTAGACGGCGCCATTCACATACCCTGTCTAACTCGCTTTGATTGGATGGAGATGTTATGATAAGGAGCAGAAAACAAACAACCATCGCCCTGAGATATGATTTGCACGCAATTTTTTCAGACAGGGTTTATCAGATTAACGAATTATTAACTTACATTACATGTATAGGTATAGTAGGTAATGCGACTGACTTTAGTAGGTAAGTTCCTTTATTTAGTGGGTGCATTTATTATTTAACTATGGATGTCACACAATGCACACATTCAACATAGGTAAGAATGAAAGAAGTAAGAACGAAATATAGCTAGCTATATTCTTTATGTACTACATAAATATAATAAATAACCTACTAGTTTCTAACCTTCACTCAGCGCAGTAGATATATCAGACCTGAAATTAAAGAAGTTTCACACAGCCATAGTTTGGCACATTGATTAAAAACCAAGCACCATCTTCATGTGTTAATTACGGTCATCGATTAAAAGTTACCGAGATCTGCCGATCGATAACGGCTGAGTAGCGAGCACTAATGAGTTTTGTTTCGGGATCGCATATCATTGAAACAAATGACAGTTCTAAAGCCAGCCGTATCGATTTAGGACTTGAAATTTTATTCCAAGTGCGTGAAATCTGAATCTTTGTTTTGGGCTCAGGTTTTGGGATGCGTATGAAAAGTGTTTCAGATGCATCCTGCATAGCATATAATAATAAATCACTTGCATGAAAGCTAAATAAACCGTTCTATTACGTACTACGTATTTGCAAGAATCCCTTTCATACATGTAATATCACTAAAAGTGATCTATTTTTAATATTGTCTGGAAGAGATAATTTTTAGCGATTAGACTGCCTAAATATCACATTTAAAAGGTATGCAATACCTTATTGATTTTTAGATGAACATAATTAATGATCTTCATGAAGGAAGATATTTGACCGAAGGGTGTCGTATCTGGCGTTTTTGTGGAAGCGGCACCACGAACAACCTTAAGCAGCGTGTGCATTGATTTTGATTGTATTTTAATTAAATATATTATGTTATTTTAAAAAGTTTTTAATTTATGGGCCTCTATTTAATTATCTGTTCCAAATTAATATATGATTATTACTATGTATGTCTTTACCAATCTCGTGACCATTGGGACCTTTGGACCGTTCGTATTAGTAAAATTAGTCAGAAGAAAAGGCTTTTTTAAAAACTGTATGCCTACTTACTTAAAAGCCAAGCCTCACAATTAACATAAAATTAAAGCTAAGTTATATTCTTAATTATAAGCACTTTAGATAAATGTTTGAAATTCGCACGTCCGATAGTAAACATTCGTAGATTGCAAAACGCGGCTTGCATTTAAAACGGGCGCATTAGGCCTGAAGAAATAGGCATGTTCGGCTAATGTACAATCAAATGTATAGTCGGCAGCACATCAGGTTACCCACTTTTGTTGCAAACTAGCCCTTATTACAACTGCATAAGATACCGCAGTGTTTACCTTGACATGCTGTCTGTACTTAAGTTTCACTTTCTTATCCAAAAGTGTGTTCCACAGAGTAATATAAATGCGTTCATTAACAAAACATACTTATCTGAACGTTAACTGAAGTTATTTAATTATTTTGAGTTTTGAGTTTTGCGTCAAACTTCTATGTATTCACTCTAATCAAATCATTAATAATATAATGTAATATCTTATTTATTTCCTCATCAAAATCATTTACGTATAGACATCATTATTTTGTCACAATTTCAATTTATATTTTTGTTTGTGGAAGATTGATGCCTAAGCTTGCTTATTTATAGTAACCCACTACTTTAGAAGTAAATATAGACCTCAAACTACTTAGTACAATCATAATATTTTTTATGTTTAAGCAACCTTATTTACTTGGGCCCACTCGCGCACGATGATTTAACCCAGGATTACGCTAATCGTGAATTAAATCTTCATTTTGTCTCTGTCAGTTTATTTGACGTTGACAGAGACAGAATGAAGATTTAATTCACGATTAGCGTAATCCTTTTTTTTTTTTTTTTCGACTGGGAAATGCCTTACGCATACCCTCTGGTCCCGGGGGCGACCAAAGGGTTATGTGGGACTCCCCCACCCAAAGAGGGCGGGTATACCCACTAAAAACCAGTCGGTGTCCTCCAGCGCCATATAAGGAGGGGTGCTGCGGGTTATCGCCCTGGGCATACCCCTGGGCATTCTTCCGCAGCCCCGCCTCTGGCTGTGGCTCGTAGCTTTGCGAGCACCACTCGGTTTCAAGGGAATATGGTATCCCCTTGACCATCAGGGAACGGCGTGCTGGACACACGCACCACCGTCACGGGCCCCTTTCAGCGGGCGGTTGACACCCCCGTGTCAGCCGCCTGAGACCCATCGATGAGGGGCAGGTGGAGGGCATGAAGCCTTCTTCGGCGACCAGGACGCCGGCGACGGATTAACGGGGCGTCGGCTGCAGCCTCCCGCTCCCTCTCCGCCGCCTCCTTCTGCGAGATGACAGCCTCGCAGAAGGTGATCACTGCCTGCCACGCCTCCTCACTCTCTACCATTCAGGCTATGACCGCCCCTATGGAGAGGTCGCTTCCGACTTCCTCCTGCAAGGTGTCGCGCTCGACTGCCCAGGCCGGGCACACCTCTAACGATTAGCGTAATCCTGGGTTAAGTCATCATGCGCTTAAGTGGACCCAAGTCTACCCAATAAATGTATATTGTATTTATTTTGTAAGTAGCGGCCGACTTCAAAGAGGTTTGCTCAAGGCGCAGTAGGTAATATTACCAGCGCTGAGTACAATATCATTAATCTGTTTAACTGCACCTACTTGGCTATATCTTAAATTATTCGATAGAATTATGTTGTAAACGATTGCAAAACCAATAACTGTAAAGGTCTGAGTATTCGCAATTTGTCCCGTCCGTAAAATGGGTTTGGCCCAAGCAACATGGTGTTGATATCGGTGACACCTGTTATCTACATTTTGGGTTCATAATTTTGTTTCGTAGGCGTTCAATTTACATCCAAACAATAATACATAATAATACAAACCAGTACTATAACACGATGGTCCACCAATAAACTCTTTAATTTTTACTTATTTAAATGCTTCTTAGACTCGTTTAATCAGTCAGGGATCAAACGACTCTCGAGAGTCGCATAACAATGGAATTTCTATTGTGTCTCGTTCACACATACTTGACGAGTTAAACCATCTTCAACGACAACTTTAATCGTCAGCCAGGTCAACTTGTCGCTTTTATAAAAAGAAATAACATTAGTTTTGATGTCTTGAGAAGAGTACAGTAGGTAAGAATTTCTTGTTTTACCATGTTCAGTAAAAGAATATTACGGGTACAAAGGATATAACTATATGCTCTCAACAAAGAATACCATACCATGTCAAGGCATGTCTTTGTCTACAGCATTATGACGCATTGTTGCGACGCAAGAGAAAAGGGCCTCTCTGAATAAAATATCAGCATAGAGCATCTCTACTGCATCGCCTCGTTCTACGTACAGTCGTCAACATGTGCATAAACTAAACAGCTTTGACCCATAAAACTATTAGTATTAAAACACGCGGTTCACTGCACGCTAAGTCGATTGTGCTCCTTTGAGACCTATTCCATATTTTAAAGGCCATATTATGCACACTTATATGAGTTCGCGATGTTCTTTTGTTTTCAAATTCTTCAATTTCCAATCAAAAATTATCTTTTGTAAAATTCAAAATCTAACTTTTAGATTCAAACTCGTAGCACAAGATCATGCGTGCGTCTCCTAAAAACCTTAACTATGAGCATATTTTTCATTTTAATAAAGGTTATGTATAAAACATTGCAATTAAACACTTACATTGTCTTTATAATACAGAATTTATTTTTATAATAATATTATATATTCAGATATAACAGCAATTGTCTCCATTTCAAACACGCTATCACCTTTCCAACAATATTTACAATTTTCTCGGAACATGTTCCACATTAATTACACAAAGATTTGAATGTAGGCACAACTAATCAATACTTTGGTAAAGTATTGCAATAATATAAATCAATATCAAATTAAATAATGGAAAAATCATAACACGAAATATTTCCTTAGGCCCATTAGCATTTTTACTAGTTTTGCAATAAAATTCTATAATTGTGTGCCGTATCAAAGTCTATTGGTAATTATTATGAAATCTTTCCGAACTTTCCTGGTCCTCATCCATTCATTAACTTCAATTATATTTTATTCTAAAGTACATTTACAAACATTACCAGCACGTCATCAAATGACGGGCTATAAATTATTTTAATATTAATTACATTGATTTTGCTAAGATTCAAAGCAATTTACACAAGTAGAGTTTTTCAAATTAATTCTTTCTACAGACTCGTTCAATGTTTTTTTTGCAACAAGCTTTGATCTACGCTTGAAGTCGTTCTAAATATTTGTTCTCATTTTAAAGCTTAGATTAGTTACTTGAAAATGTTTTCAACCGTTTATTTTTCTGTACGTTTTTAAGATAAGTTTATGTTAATGTCGAAATTAACAAGTTTTAAGCGACTCCAAACCCTTAATAAATAAGTAGATGAAAATAATCCCTCACGGAATTTAAATATCGATTTCATTAACAACACTTGTAGCGATACTATTGATAGAGGGACACCTGAAGACATTACTTACGTAAATAATAAATAAGCCTTGAATAGGCAATTAATTTTATAGACAATATAATGAATACATTACCTATTGTAATATTATTGCATGACCGATGTAAACGGCTGTGGAATAAATAATGCAATGCACTTTAAATTACAATTTCTGTATCACATAACATAATTAGACGTTAAATTATGACTTATTTAATATTATAAATAATGACATCGTAATATTAATATGGCAACAAAATACATTAACTAGCTAAGCACCTAGACCGGTAGGCGCTCGGTATATACACTCGCTCCTGTCTGTACACACACCCTTATAATATCAGTATCACTGTCTCTAATCGTTATACTTTCTAAATATAAATTATTGCCAATCAGCTAGTAGGTATTAACAACATTTAAAGTTTCTTCAAATGATATAATATCTATTATTATGACAATCAATTTAGTATTCACCACAATTTTATAAATGCAGAAGTATTGTAAAGCTTCCGTTACAATGTATAATCTTTGCTAAATCTAAAGTATAGAATACCAAAAGTTATTTACAAAATGAAGACAACACGATATGCACTGTACATTTACAGACTTTAAAACATAATTTATGCATCGAAGTCGTTACCGCGTTGAGATTCGAGAACCTTATAACAGTATCGAATGATGATGAACTGTTCGAAGTTCAACAACTTTGACGTTTCACTGAGACTAGCTACTGTAAATTGTGCTTCGAGTTTCTACTTCGCGCTCACTCGAACAGCGTCAAGCTAATTTTCATCGATCCACTTGTCTTTTACGTTATCAGACTAAGTTTCTACTGAGATAGCAGTCACCTTTCGCACGTGGTTCGCACTCACTCACGTCACTGCACACTGATATGGAGATTCTTACGTTCGGGTCACTGCCTGGTGGGAGGGGGTCGCTGGTTTAGGTAAGGCATTGGCGGATGCTGATGATGACCGCTCCGAGGATGACGGAGAGGAACGGCTGGAAGACCACGGCTCCTGCTGTCTTTGGCGTCGAAGAGTATGTGTTTTCTTCACCGGTATTCATTCTGGTTCGCCCTATTGAAAGAAATAGCTCAATTGTAATGCATTTTTTTGTCGCGAAATAAAAAAAAGACGGTATTAGTTACTATTTTTTTACTGGTGTACCTGTAGGTATAGATAGTGCCATCCACGAAGGCGCGCCCCACTCTTTTTTTGATTGAAGGTGACGCGCGCGTCAGTTGCGGTCGGCCGTCATTCAAAATTTAGACTCGTCACGAAAGTGGCTCATCTTTAATTGTTTTTTAATATGTCAAGGAAAACCCAGTATGTTGTACTAAAAAGTAAACCTGGTATAATCTACTGTCTGTATATTTACTTAAAAAAATAATGGTTACATACTTAAACACCATAAACAATTTTAAATAAATAAAACACCATGTAGTAATTATTACATTACCGGAATTACTTTATATTACTTTATACCATAAAAACATTACGCTAAGTAAGAACAACTACGTGTACGAAGAAAAATCTGATGTTTCTCTTATAAATATATTATTTTATTTTTTAAATGTTATTTTAAAACATTCTTACGTATTTCATATACGTCAATAGTAAAAATGTTACTGTTGCATTTTTTTTTTATTATTATTCGTCTAGTAGCAACCATGCCTACTTAAAATTATATTTTAGTAGAGCATCTTTCCCTTTGAGTGTATTTTTTGTAGTGCGCTTGTCATTCTTAAGTCATTATGATGTTCCAAATTTAATTCAAATTTTGTAAAAAGCTTGCACACATGTACTATAAACGATTTGGACGAGTGGAAGGGCGCGCCTTCGTGGATGGCACTATCTATACTAATTACTCTGAATAAATAATCTTACGAAATAATTTTATTTTTGTTTTTATAGTCTTTTGTCATTGTCCCTATATTTATGAGATGACGCAGCCTACGTGTTAATAAAAGCGCTTCCAAAATTCAACAGGCTTGATTATGTGACGGTGGCCTAGTGATATAGGCAAGCGCCCGGATAGCTTAAGACACAGGATTCGATTCCTTGCCTGACACAGTTGCTTTTTCAAGTGCAATTTATTATAATAACATTCCGTAACATCAAATCAAATCAAATTGGATCGAATTTTCTTACTGCTACATAAAAAAATCAAAATAACACCGGACTTACCAATACCACCACTCTCGAGTCCTGATCCCTCTTCGCCGGAACCTTCATCGTCGTATGTGTCGTCGTTGTCGTAGTTGCGCCCTGAGCCAGACCCCTCCTCGCCCGCTTCGTCTCCTTGCATGAACGCCTCTGCCTGGATACCAGCCGTCTTCGAGTGAGTGACGAGTAACTGTAGAAAAAAAACCTCTTTCAATGCTGGCCAGTAATAAAAAAAAACCGGTTAAGTGCGTGTCGGACCCGCGCACTGAGGGTTCCGTGCCACCCTTAACTGAATTCAGGGTCCACTTACTTTCACTTAACGAAAACATCACAATATATTGCGACCCCAAAAATAACTTTGTTTTTCATAGTGTTTGTATGAAAGACAAAGTTATATTTGCGGTTGATAAAAATGTGCAATATCTCAAAAACTACTGGTTCGATCTCCTTCAAACCAATTTTCGTTGCAAGTTTTTGTTGAGATCTACATCATATATTTTTTTCAAAATTTTCAGTTTCTTAGTTCAAAAGTTAGAGGGGGGGGGGGGACGCCCATTTTACCACTTTGGAAGCGTCTATATCTCAAACCTTACACTTTAAGAAAAAATGGTTTTAGAAACCTCAACATCATTTTAAAAGACCTATCCATAGACACCCCACACGCATAGGTTTGAGTAAAAAAAAAATTTTAGGTTTTAGTTTCATGTATGGGAGCCCCCCCTTAAATATTATTTTTTCTTACTTTTTGTATCTGAATCAAAAAGCGGTGAACAAAATACACCTACCTACCAAGTTTCAGCTATGTGATGCTTATAGTTTCAGAATAAAGTGGCTGTGACATACGGACGGACAGACAGACAGACAGACAGACAGACAGACAGACAGACAGACAGACAGACTTGACGAAACTATAAGGGTTCCGTTTTTTGCCATTCGGCTACGGAACCCTAAAAATACAGACAGAACTGTCATACAATATGTAAAAAAAACCCTGTCCATGTTACCAAGTAGGTATAATGGTATAGAACTACAGTGAGGATCGTGAGGTAAGTAACTGGCCAGTAGATAGGTAATGAATAAATTATAGAGTAGGTTTTTATAGGCAAGGCGGGAACTGATAACATGTCATTTTGTACGTGGTCAGTAATTTAGTAACCACAAATTATGTGTCTATGAACCACCTCAGTACACTACTTACAAATCAATCTATGTTGTGGTCTCGATAACAGAGATGACGTTTTGTCATTATTCGTGAGTAATATAACTTGAGATCGGTACAGTCTCAATTAAAGATATGATCCCGCAGGTCACAGAAAGAGAAAAATAACTTTTGATTTTTCTAAAGGTCAGGGTCGAGAAAATATTTCAAAACTCAATAACAATGACGTACCTGTCTGGCTTGCCTTAGCCTCTCTCCCAAGGCGGCCACTTTGGAATTTTCAGGCGTCCCACTCATCTCAGGATTGTATTTTTGGTCACTCATTGAGGCTGAGGCCACTAGGGGTTTCGTGTACCTAAAAAAAAAGTAAATTTTTAGTCATATTTCTTACAATAAAAATAAAATGGTTCCAAAAGAATACTATTTCAGTGGATGTAAAAGTCATTACTAGTCCTACCTAATTACAAAGTTAAAATTGCTTCATTGCTAGTGCTATACATAATTTCTTGATGAACGTATACCTACTCTTCAGGTACATATAACCTATCGCTTCAGTTATATAAATGAAGATTTAGGAGATACTACCTACTCGCCCCAGCTTCGCTCGGTGGTTTGCGTAAGAAAACGGAAAATATTTTCTTCCGTTTACAGTACGCATACCACCTACAACAATTGTTTGAAAGATAATAATATTAATATTCTCCTACCGATGTTCGGCAATGGCGGCTAGGTACGCATGCAGGAGATATTATAGTGCGTAAAACACAAGTGCACTATCCATTCCTTCACTATCATTAATTCGTTGAGACGGTTGGTCCGACATGGCCGATGAGAGATTTATTGTTTGAAACAACTGAGCTTAAGGACGACGGGTAGTGCCTTTGTTTTGAACTACGTAAGTATCTGTTGTCTGTCTATACTTACTCTCCAATCGTCTCCCCGTTCCAGCACTGGTCGTTGCCCTCATTCTCAAAGTCCGGCTCATCACACAGCTTGTCAGCTAGACGCGCGAACAGTTTCTTATTCCTGGCGAGGGAGGCTGCGAACTGCAGAAGCTCCGTGTAGGGGGGCGGAGCCCTGAGTGCGTCCCGCCGGCCGGGCGTCATGTGAGGAGCGCTAGAGGCCGGCAGATCGAAGGTAGCTGGTGTACCGCACTCTTGGCGTACCTGTGGAAAGGAAGGCATGTAAGACTAGATATCCCCCATTTCGAAAAAAACTTAGTTCCATGTTTAGAACCGTATTTTAACACTAACCGACGATGTTTTGAAGAAAAAACACCTTTAACCAAGTGTCAGAAATGGCTATTATACAAGTAAAACGCGCACAATCGTTAAATATTCAACCGCTGGTAACGAGGTTTTACCATTACTTGAGTTAACTATTGATCACGCAACTGGGCCTAAGTTATAATTATGATAAACTAACAAGCTTACAACATGACAACAAACATTAATTAATTTATTTAAACTTTACCTATAAGGTTTACAATGGCATACTTAATGCCTTAAGGCATTATCTACCAGTCAACCGCTTTGGGAAAAATGTAGTTGATTGAACAGTTTCTACCTATATTTACTACAACTAGAGTCAAGGTTTACAAGAGTGAAAAAATCCGTTACCTATGTAGGTAACCTAGGCAACGGATTTTTTTCACACAAAATTTAAAATTTTCAACCGGAACAAGCAGCAATTTCCAGTGGAATTATTTAACCAGGATGATGTTAAAACGATTCGTCGGCAGTTTAAAAAATGCCTTGTTATTTGTAATTCGCTGCGTGTGCACTGTGCATCCGCTCAGCTGCTGCAATTTCGCGAGTTTACAATTTGTGCAGTTACTCAAATTCAGCTGCACGAAATATTTTGTTAGTTTATTAATATTTTCACGCCGCAGCTTCTTTAGCTTTCTCTTTGATTATGCCAACGCCATCTTTATGGGGTAGATACAACTACGTAGCCACTTCTAGACCACTGGTTAACGCAAATGGACTATGATTTTTAAAATACAGTTATTAGCTAACCGAACAAAATTATACTTGTAATGTAAATTAAGCAGTTTATCATCAGCCGGTATTGACATTTATGACAGTCCAAGCGGTTACCGAAACCAATATCGGCGAGATCACCCACGCTTATGATCGTGTCAGAAGGCGTAATACAAGAAATTACAGTTCTAACTTAGGAATAATAAGACGACCTCCCAAATCCAAATGGTTAGGTTTCATATGTCTGAGTATGGTCTGAGCGAACGAAATGAATATCTTTGCAATCTCTTTTTTCAATATCACCGTGGAAGCAGTATGTAGTTGCAAGCTTGAGAATATGTTTATCAAAGATACACAATTTCCCCCATGAAGAGCAAACATCTGATTCGTATTTGACCGAGCTGAAGTAGAGGTTCTTGCAACGCACGCATGATAGTCTCTCTCTGTTTTTTTATCTATTAATTGCAGTGTGAGTACTAGTTTAGGTAACAGTGTGAACTTACAGGTAAAATTGCAAAGATTAAGAATGAAGTGTGACGCGTAATCTTGGATTGCACTGCAAGGCTACTTAACACATAGGTACCTAGGTAAGTGGTACTGTGGCAATGCTATGCTAGGCATCTGCCCGGCTCTCAGGCGATGCTCAGAGCCTAATGGCAGCACGCACAGGAGATGCGATCACTGGCGACGAAGATAAATGACAGCCTCAGCCGATGCCGTGTCATTTGTCAGCCACGTATCACAGTGGAATCGGAAGGCCAACGAACGATCGTTAGGTGGGAGAGGAAAGAGCACTTGCGTAGGTTTGTTTATTGCATGTTATTTGGATAAATAATAGAACGCGCAGAAAAATATGTGCAAACGTGAATATCTCCCTGTCGCTTTTTGGTGCCATGTGCTTGTGTTTATGTAATTTGTGTATTCTGACGAACTTTCAGAATATAAGCATTATCGTGATTTTTTCCTTTTCAGCATTGTAGCTTTAAAATCCTGCAGATATTAAACTACACTTGGATTTCCACAGTCATGAAAACACTAGGTAGTTTTTTGTGATCTAAACAAAAATTGCATGGCACGTGTAACAACACTCTATGTCATGCCCAATTCATCAGCTCATACTAAACGAAGCAGTAACAAAAGCTCAATAGCTCGTCATAGCGCGAGCGCATGGAATCCGCGCGGAAATAGCGCACGCGCAGTGTGAACGGCCGCGGCGACGCGCGCGACGCTCAAATAACGCAGACGCAAATAGGCGCATACTTTTTGATACATCACGGTTGATATTTGCAACTAACGCCGCGCACTTTGTCGAACTAGTCTATTTTAATACTTTGCAGATGGACGGACCTTTGCGTTATAATGAAGTGCGTTTTTAAGTAAGAGCTAAATAGTGTTAAATATCGAAATTCTCATAAAATCCTCCCCATTCCGTAGCCCTTTACATAAAAACGATTTCTATGTCCGTCAACAAAATTCAATAAACCTCTTTGTAAAAAATTATCGAAACCGGTTTTAGACACACATAATGATAAGTAAATAAACACTTTGCATTTTTTTTAATAATAGATAGCCAGATATTTGGCTACGATTGCATCGGTGTTAAGTGACAATGTAGCCTAAGATGGGCCATGTCTGCCTAGTAACAGCCTATTAACTCTTTTCTTGAAAACGTCCAAATTGTAGTTGACAGGGAAAATCTCTGCCGGCAGCGAATTCCACACCCTAGCAGTAAAAGTAAAAGAAATGTGGACTTTGCATTTAAGTAGTAATGGACAAATATCGGAACGTATTAGTGTCTTTGCGAGTCAAGTTAATTATAACTACAAGTCTATTCGTAATAGAATATGAATCAATTCGCGCTAAGTAGGGTAATACGACATATCCCCCAGTAAACGGACATTATTCAAATACGTTGTAATGGATACAAAGGACAAACGCAATGGATATTGCTGAGATAAAAAGCTTTATTATCCTAAGAAAGCAGGGAGGAAAGCTACAAGAAAATGGAAATTTAAAACAACGTACTAAAGAGAATGAATGTAGCTTCGCCAATGATTCCGTTACGAATATACCTCTACTTTAAAACAGAATGCATGCGGGAAGATTCAGTTTTAGTGATGATTCTGATGTCTAGTACGTAATACATAAGTAAAAGAAGTACGAGTGAGAGCTAAATTAGATGACCCAGGAAAAGTTTTATTATTGCGATCTGTGCCGCAGCATGGAAAACGTTCATGCCAATCACATTTCGAACTAATGTAGGATATAATCCAATCCAACCATCCATCTAATCCAATTCAATTAATGTTTGATTTATGGATGACATTTCTGGTAAATACAAAAAAGCCCATGCTACCTATAATGCGAACTAAAGTGATAAATAAAGCATAATAATAACGGCAAAAGAATAAAAAGAAGATTGTTTAATTCTACTCCAAATAAATATAAATCCAATAACAGCTGGTCCAAGCTTGCAAATTTATTTCAAAACTTTACACAATTTGTTGGTAAGTCTGCAATAAAATTGCTATTTGTAGCGAGAACAAAATCGGACACAAATTAAATTGTGCAAAAGCTACTTTAGACCTTTATAGGCTTCAGTGAAAAATGGCAGAGGAGACATTAATTGCAGTGGAATCAACTCCTCCTATTACGGTGTTAAACCCCATAATCCGTGTAGCTTAGCCAGCCGTGGTTTTATATAGCTTCGTACGATATTACACAGTTTTGTAATTACAATTGCCCGCGGCAAACCAACGCTTTTCAATATAGCCCGACTGTTTTTTTTATTAAAACCTTTTTGTTGTCCAAAGGCAACGAACCGCTTATACAAACGCAGCGTTAATGATTATTTACTTTATTAATGAAACCTTTTATTCTGTTATCTTGATCTACAGTGTTCAGATTCTATGTAATGTTTTAATATCCCAATTGGAGTTCTGTCAATTAGCTATTAGAATTTCATGGTTTTAGTTGCACAAGCTTTACAAGTTGTTGCACAAGTGAAACTGTATTTTTTTTCCCTAAACTGAAAAAGCATACTGAAAGTAGAATTAATTTTAATTCAAAACCAAGTGCTGCCTAACTGGATTCGAATATCCGATCTTATCTGCTAATTACATTTACACATCGATGAGATAGATCTATATCTCTCATCTAAAACCAATTAGCGCGTTGTGTTACTGAATGAACAATTAGCAGGATGTGATATGACATTAGTAGGTATCAGAAGACTGCTTGGTAATTCACGAGTGACAAAAAGTGCCATATCCTGTGCGAAGATCGGGCGGAATGAATTTAAATTCGCCATGACGGCAACCTGTCTCGGACGGATCTTTAAATTTATCATACATATACATATATTTTGCTATTGTAAATCTTCGATAAAATGGGGCTATTTAGATGTCCTACACATATATTGTTTTTTTTTATAAAAACAAATTTTGACTGAATAATAGGCTTGGTGGCACCGAGGCGTAATGCTATCATTTCAAATATATTATGTCTCATACATTAGCTAAGCGATTGATATTTCAAACAAGTTATTACGAGTATGTCAATCAATATGCTATAGAGTTTAATCAAATTTAAAAGACATTTTTCAATCAAGCAATCCACTACCACAACTTTTGAATGGCAACTTCAAAATAAGCACACGAGGGAAATCAAGAAAATTAATTGTCACAAAATGCCTAACAAGTAAGATAAGATAAGCGATCATGTCTCAGCGTAACGAAGCGCACTTCCAACGAGTGTCATCGAACCGTGTCTAAACGTGCGTAGGCGCACACGAACACTCCAATTAATTTCGTATCGAAACCTGAGGCCTTTACTCTGCGATGAACGTATTTTCGATCAGCTGTCCTTGTCACTTATTCCAATATGACCTTATACGTGAAAGGGATACCTGAATCAGAAATTACGGACACTGAGTGCCACTGTGGACGGCAAAAAGTTGACTTACCACTTACTAGCACAAAGTACTGTGTTACTAGTCTTTTACACATGACTTATATAGCCATTAAGTCATTGTTAATGTTTATTTTTTGCCGTTATAAGTTTGATAATATGCATGATGTATGGGCGGCGCTTGAATTAATTTTACATTAAAGCTGATTTAAAGAACTCGATTTGTTGATGACTGTTGC
The DNA here is from genome assembly GCA_963584085.1 of Pyrausta aurata. Lineage (NCBI taxonomy): Eukaryota > Metazoa > Arthropoda > Insecta > Lepidoptera > Crambidae > Pyrausta > Pyrausta aurata. The sequence continues at coordinate 4,715,982 of OY757254.1, read as the reverse complement.
GGAAAAGCAAACGTTGTAACTTAAGATATAAAAGTTTTAGGAAATATTCATAAGGCTAAAACGGTCACGTTAATTTATGTTTTTAATAATTGATAACATCACAAATATTAACAAGAAACGGCATCAAATGTCCAATTCATAGCGGCAGTGTAACATGAACGTTATTGAATGTTGGCTAAATAAACCAGCCACTGGCCTAGAATATAGCCATTGAGATCAGTCTATCCATCCCATGAATTTTAGAGCATGTCGTTTTTCCCGTTTTTGGGCCAGAATTCGAAACCAGGCTATACTTATCATGGGTCTCACAGCCCTCGGAGATAACTTTTCTCCACATATCGGCGTCAGGAGCCAGATCCTCCCATGTGTCACGATCGATGTTGAATGCGATCATGTCGCGTCTTTGAATGGCAGTATATCTTCTATACTTGTAAAAAATAAAGATCATATTTTTTTATTTAAATTTTGAATAATCTACATTTTAAAGTAAAACCTCTTTCTGGTTTTACAATATTTTTAACACTCACAGTGTCATATTTTATTCTTAAAAGATGAAATATGAAACCAAAAATTGCGCACGGGCGGGATTCGAACCAGCATCTTTCTGGCTATCCGGGCCAACTGCTCTTCCAATTGAGCTACCGTGCCGTCGGTCCGACCGCGCGAAATTCTTGGTCTCATTGATACGTCATTGCGTGACGTTAGCGCCATCTACCCGTCTGTTTATGCAACAGCGGGCCAAGTAGTTTTTGACGGCACGGTAGCTCAATTGGAAGAGCAGTTGGCCCGGATAGCCAGAAAGATGCTGGTTCGAATCCCGCCCGTGCGCAATTTTTGGTTTCATATTTGGGTGAATCAACTTTTCTTTGTCCCAACGTGAAAAATTGAGAGAGATAAAAAAGTTAAGGGGATCATGATTTTTACAAAAGATCCGTGTTCCTCAATTATTAATCAATCATATTCCAAGAAAGGGCACGAATTTTGATGTGTGATTTACGAGTAAAATATCTCAATCCAGCTAAGGACCTAAAAATCGGTCCCCTGGGTGACCGTTATTTTGACCAATAAAATAACAAAAATCGGTACATAAATAACTGTCTTAGCAAGATCTATTAAATAACATTCTAAATCAGTTAACACATATTTATTAACTATTAAGACTTTAATTATATACCTGAAAACTATGTCTCTTGAGTCACTTATCCAAAAACCAATCCTAAAAGTTCTTATAATTCTTTAGAAAACAGTCACTTAATAAAAATACTTCTTGGGCTAACTTATCTCAGTAACCTTAAAAGTTCTACATAGTATTTTTCGTAGTACAATACTTGTCAGTGAAATAAAACACAGAAATCTGCGCAAAAACAGGGGGACATTATGGTTTGTCAGGAGACAAAATGTAACCCAAGAGACAATAATATGCAAATAAACAACAATTTTATGAAAAAGTTTTACAAGCATAACTGATGTATATGCCTTTCTTTGTAAGAAAAGACAGAAATCACAACCGTATCATCCTATTTCAAGGTTAAGCAGTGCGTTTTGTCATTTCTCTAATTCAATTTGGGCTAACCTCAGTAAAGGATAATCCTGAATAATATTATTGAATCAAGAGATCATTCTCGCTCAAGCTATTCATATAATGCAACTGGCAACTATCTAAGAGGCTCTTAATTATTTCGGAAACGCAGGTAGGGTATAAAGTTTCTGGGGTTTTGTGTCTTGTAATTGCCTTAAAACAGCTCGTCCGCCCGAATCTGGGCTGAAATGTAACACCTCTATCCCTTAAAAGGGATTTTAAGGAAATTTTCCTGTGCCTGATCACCTGAGTATCTGTCTCAGTAACTGAATACCTTCTGCTTCAGACAGTTAATCAAATCCATATCCCAAACATCAGCTAAAACCTTAAAATTATCTCCAACGTCAGGCAATACTTCACTCCAAAGCAACTTCCTCAACTCTTTAAGCTCAGGTTTGATATTGCATGGACTACATTATTATTTTGAGGACTTTGGATCTCCTAAATACCAACTGACTGTGTGGATTCGGAACCGAGCCACAAGAGTTGGGGGGATGCTGAACTTAGTCAGCATAAGCTGCTTAATTGATGCATGAATTTCGAAGCTAATCCGGCCCCTTTTCAGTATCTGAACACAAGACGTGAACGCGGTTTCCACCCTAATGTCATAGTCATAACAGTTTTAAGCACCAGATGTTATCGATCGACATTTCTGATGCGTACAGCAAAGGAAACCAACTCTTGAAGTGAGTGACAATTGCTTCGTCGAGTCTAGCTGGGACAAATGATCCAACTAAGTGGGTATAACTTTGAGAACGAAAGTTCTAGATTGAAGATCTTTTATCAAAAGAGTAGAGTCCACCGGTGAGATGGGAAGACGACTTGCAACTTAACTGCTTGCAACTGGTCTCTATAGAAAAATATTATTATTGCATTAAATAATTGTGAAAACTGTTTTGCTTAAGAACAATTCATGACTATTAAGCCAAATGTGTTATTTATAGCTGTTTGTTTTCCAAATAAAGATAAATAAATAAATAAACTATGGGAAGGTTTATTATAGCAATGGATATCCTACGGCTGTTAACAATGGTATTGATTACTACAAAGGACCCGGACTTTTTAGGCAAATAGAATAGATTGAAGTCAGACATGGTCTTTCTTCGCCTGAATTATGTATTACGTAATTGACGTACCACATTTAATATTATGTATTTTTTGTTTTCTCTTACAGTGCCTTTGTGTATTTTCACGCGTGAATGATATCATTTCTCTGAGTAACGATTACATTTATATTAAGTATAATCAAAAATTGGCTAAACTTATTTAAATTACTAAGTATTATTGTAACAGGTATGGGTAAAATATTTCAGACTTCATTATTTGGTCTATATTACGAGAAATAATAGTAAAACACTGTAAATCGATCAACTTTTAGGAAAGTTATATGTTGAACTTTACTTATAATGAGACGGCAAGATGGGATAGGAAAAACCACTATAATAAGGCTTTATATTGTTAAAACAATATTAAATTACAAGTTATTACAGAGAAAACGAATTATTGTATGATTAAATAAACTTTATTGATACAATAACCGCGTTTTGTCTCTGGTGTAACCTCTATTGTCTCTGGAGTCACCTAAATAGTGAGGCAGGGGACCAGTAACTCCAAAGACATTTAGCCTTTAAAAAAATATAAACACGCCATTAACCACTAATTCACCTTCATTTATATTCTCACGTGATATTAGACCATATTGCTTATTGTATTTTAGTTCATAGTATGAAAAATAAAAGAAATACTTGGGAAAATGCGTGGTTGCCAGCGGAACAGTAAACGTACACTTGGCGTCACCTCTGACGTCGGATGAACTTGCCGAGTAAATTATCAGTCGCGAGAATAACGGACACGGTCACGTGAGACCTAGACCGTGTTCTGATAGGTGCAAGCTTTAGTTGTGCCATTTTAAAACATAATACTAAATATAAGATAAGTAAGTCAGGAGACAACAAAATACCTGCACTCCGAGGGACACAATTTCAAAAGTCAAAATACCTAAAAAATCGTTAAATTTTTCGGACGTCTCTTTAAACACGTGAAACTATGGGCTTTGTTGATTGGGATGCGATATAAGATTTATCTGCTGTCATACAGTTTTTTCACACCAGACCTAAAAATTAGAGAGAAACTTGCCGTGGGGACAGCAGATTTTTGTATGGGAGCCCTAAATTGTCGCCTGGGTCACCTAGCCAAAAACGAAAAACTTAATTAAAATGTTTATCAAAAAAATATTTTCATATTACTTAATGATCTAAGTATAAGTTTATTCCATTAAATATATTGAATTAAGTCCTTTTTTCCTGAAAGTTGCTTTTGAACACTTGGGACACGAAAAGACAAAGAAAAGTTGATTGACCCATTTCATCTTTTAAGAATAAAATATGACACTGTGAGTGTTAAAAATATTGTAAAACCATTGAGTAGCGAAGCGTTATCATTTCCAAGTTGAATTTATTCTGTAAAGAATAACTACTTGGCCCGCTGTTGCATAAACAGACGAGTAGATGGCGCTAACGTCACGCAATGACGTATCAATGAGACCAAGAATTTCGCGCGGTCGGACCGACGGCACGGTAGCTCAATTGGAAGAGCAGTTGGCCCGGATAGCCAGAAAGATGCTGGTTCGAATCCCGCCCGTGCGCAATTTTTGGTTTCATATTTCATCTTTTAAGAAAACCTCTTTCTTTGTAATTCGTCGTTTTAATCTTTGCCCTATGTTTGGATTATAGACTGTTCTTCCCGGGCTGTATTTCAAACGAACGGATGAGTTGTCGTAATTACGACAATAGGATCACTCGTCGCTGATGTCATGTACATTTGTCATCCGAGGATTTGAGCCTCTATCCTATGAGCACTTGCACTCTAATTAGCTTAATGAGCGAGCGGTTTCTGCTCAATGTTGTGGTATAAGAATAAGTTGCAATGTAATAGAAACAGTTTAAGGTACTATTTGATTAACTTTGCACTTGTATTGCATCCTCAAGTAGACAGTGCTGTCTGATAAATTGATTAGTTAAACATTAATAAATCAGTTAAGTAGGTATGCCTTATAGAAATACATACAGTCAAAATCAACTCATTTGGTTAAAAGACCTAACCTAACGTAGATAGACCACTAAAACAAAAAATTAACGATCACCCATTGTTAGGCAAACAGGAAAAAAACAGAAAATAACAATCTTTCGTTTTTCCACCAGTGCCTTTTGAGCTTTCTATTGGATTCATATTTCCTTCGTTTACTGAATTTATTCTCCAAGCGTTCGCACATAACAAGTTGTTGTTTTATCTAACTTTATTTACGAGTTTTTCACATTTATATCCCAACGCGTTATTCAGAGGTAGTTTGTTTTCTATTCAGCGCGGCTTAGCACATAGTTTAGCTAGACAATAAAATCGCATTACAATTCTTCGTGGCTTTCCCAACCCCGCAACTTCTTTATTATACGATTTTGTTGTTCTGCCAGGTAAATAAGCAAGGAGTATTTTCATTTGCAAGGAGTATTTTCATTTGTAAGGAGTTTATTGAATAAAATGTTATAGGGTTTATTTACCTACTCTATTACTCTGTATAAAAGCTCCAAGTTTTATTAAAAAAACTCTGCCGATTAGAGCCTATCTCTTAATTTGATGATGATGATTACTCTGTATCTATTTTAGTCACCGGACAACGAAAATTAATCCATTTAATTATGTTATTACATCGTATCGTATTGGATAAAAACATCTATTGTTGCCGTGTTCATAGTATTCCGAATTCCAAAGTTTTATTGACTTATTGAAGAGTTGATCACATAAATAACAATCGGAAATATTTTCATCGACTATGTTGGTATTTCTATAAAAGCAGAAATAAAGGCTGTTATGATATATGGTAATTTTACGATTATTATAATGTAGAGATTAACGTTAAAGAAAAAGCGGATTATACTCTCATTTTAATTCCTGTTTATAGTTTAGAACTAGTTTAAAATCGGTAGTCGGGTTCAGTGAGTTATAAACAAGTTATTGAAGTTCAATAAATAAATACGATGGGGCGATATATCAATAAATTGCGTGTCCGATCGGCGTCGGCGCCTACGCAAGTCGCGGCCTAAGACATGGGCGGACACACATAATCAGCCAATTGTGAGAAAAGCTCTTTTCCTTTTCTAACCCTAAGCGTCGGGTCACGGTCGAGTGAGACAAAACACAAATCGCACATTCATGTTATAACTTTTTTTAAGCTGTAGATGAGTTTATTGCCTCCAACTTGAAATAGTAAAAATTTATAGCAGGCCATTGTTAGAGTTATGACAATAATTTGCCACATCTTTGTGCAACGATTATAAATTCTTCATATTAACAATAGCAATAATTTTCCCACACAATCCTGAAGTGTTAATTTTATTATTACCTATCAAGCTTTTACGATTTTTTTTTATTAAAGCTTAAATTATAATCTGCCGTGATAACAAAGATTACATAATCAAAAAGTGATAAAATGTTCCTTATTTCTTTTTAAAAAGGTTACACTAAACTAGTACTAGAAAGTATCTCAAGAATATATTTAAACGGATCCTGATTAAAGAAAAAGCGGCAGGAAATCCAACAGGTTATGTTATTGCTGGAAAACGCTCTACAAAAGGCTAGCCAATAAAATCGCGCTGCCATTAACGTTCACTACTGCTTACTAATAATAATGCTGGTATTTTCATTGAAAGCTATAAAACTCTTTGGAACGGAGACAATCGTACCCACTTGGTACCAACAAAGTAATTCTCAAGCTTGGAAAATCTTTTCCGATCTTCAGACGAGTGCAATAAGTTTTAATATTGAATACGACTGCTAATTTTGACCGCATTTAAGCTCTGCACTGACAACGGCCAGACCTGCAGTACTTATATCAACTTTCCTTAAATTAACTTCAATTAGTGATTGTATGTACTCGTTGTGTCGGCTAAGTATTTGTGCAGACCAAATAAGAAAACAAGAATCAATTAAATAGCAAGTTTTGTATTGGTTTTCCAAACAAAGTTTGCTTTTTATGTGGAATGTTGACAATAATTGGTAAGTGAGTGATCAAATCACTGGCAATTGGATTGGTATAAGCGCTTACTTCAGGGCGTATTGCAATCTTGCCTTAATCCATTCAAGTTCCAGGCAGTTCAATTCCCACAAATTGGCATTGCAATGCAACTTAAGAATTATGTATTTCTATTCCACTCACTCGTGTAGTACTATCCCACGCTAATCCGCCGAGTGGAATACACAAAATTGCAATAAGAATTTGCTTATTCGTTCAAAAGCAGAGCTGCTAAACTGTCAAGGCAAAATCCCAATATGCACCTAGTTCAAACTAAACATAGTAATTGGCTGTTTCTAAATCGGTAGCAGCTAACTAGAGCACTAATGAATTTATTATAAACTTCTCACGTTCTCTTTGAATTTTATTACCCGAATGAGCTTCAGAATATAATATTTGGATTGCTATTTACTAGCTCGTTGCGGGCGTGTCGGTTTCAGAACTTGTACTTGTGTTTAAACTTTGGTCCTACAAAGGTACTTATATCTATTCTCAAAGTCTTTACTTACCTCATGAGTAAAGTTACTTGCTAGTCGCTACACTGATTCTACTAAGTAATATCATCAATATAGGCATCACTAGTGCAATTTATATTGCTTAAACAAAGGGAAGCACAATAACGGACTAGCTTTTATCTGCCAGTTAACCATTGGAATGAAAATTTTGGTAGTGTTTTTGCTATTTTCTTTGTACTCGTATAAATAAAACTCGCATATAACGTAATCTTTTTTGCCTTAGACCACGGTGAAAGCTCTTGCGTGGGCGGGCGGCGCTCTTCTACTCCGCTAACTTGATGGAATACGATGCCGATTCTATTCTGCAGCCCTATAATTTATCGTAAACTTTGCGCGTACTATCGGATTAGCTATCCCTTTCACGTCCAAGGCCATGCTGGCATGAGCGCCAGGAACGGCTAGATTTGCAAAAACGGACGGGTTACAGAATATGCCTCTATCTCGCACGGAAAGGCAAGCATTATGTATATGATACGTGCGCAGTACACGTCAAAGAGATGTGCAATGCGAGTGCATGGACCGACGCATCTAATGCATGAAGATCGTGTGATGGGCTAACTTATTTCATGTTTGACATTTGTGCGATCATAATCACGTCGTATGAGACAATCAAACTGAATCGAAAGACCTTTTAAATAATTTTAAATTAAGGACGTATTTTGCGTGGGATGTGAGGTTATGTTTTGAAAGTTAACTGTGCAATGCAATACTTTTTGTGAAGATGACTCTGCTCTGTAAAGTCGCGAAGAAGCACTTATTTCGCATTCAGTCTTGTGTCGTCGAGAAATGTGAGCTTTCCCTACTTCCTTTGCGTTGCAAAACTCTAACAATATCAATTTTCTGACTTTATAACAGTAGATAAAACACATTCGTAACTCCTTTATAAAATCACAAAGTAAATAATGGAGATGTAGTAAATAAAAGTGGTAGGTATTATGTTCTCCCGACTTGCTGAGTACAGTAGGTTTGTCTGAAATTTAGATTGAATAAATATCTGTAGTAAAAATAAATTACAGTTGAATCCACTTCAGTAAACACAAACCGAAGTTTATTGAAAGGGGAAACTCGGTCGATCTTATCTCGCGCCATTCATTCCCCGATCATCAGTCTTTTAAGAATTCGAGATCCGTTCGTTCTTTTGATGGTTCGTTAACGAAGTCTTTTCTTGCGGCAGATGTTGCATTGCTGAGTAAATTGGAGACAGGATGCTGACTGCTGAGTGGTCATTACGATCCTTGCTTATTCATTACGATGTGCTTCGATACTTGTTGAGATATTTTTTTCGGGACATGCGCTCACTTTTTAGACATTGGCGATCTTAAAGACCGAATTTTTGCTCGAGAGTCGGTAAATCGTCATCCGTCTTGACACTGGAGTTCTTCTTATGAAAGGTATTCTGGATTGCAGATTATGTAACCTACTATGCTTTTTTCTAAAGAATGAGCAAAATTATGTCATCTTACAATGAGTAACATATTTCATACTTAGTAAAGAAGGTAGTTATACTTATGTATTAGGTCAAAATAATAATAATTATAATGATTAAAATGTGAACGAATTATTATACTTTATTACCTATCTGGGGATTCCCCTTGATAAATAATTACTGATAACGTTTCCAGGAATGTTCAAGATTTTAACTGGATCAAAGAGAAAAGAGATAGTAATGATTTTATCATAATAAAAAATTTGGCATATTTCTGGAAATGCGAGTATCATGAAAAAGCTTGTTATATTTTGGAATGTCCTACGTAAAACCAGAAATGTTGACGCCCTATAAACAGTTGACAACGTCTGATGTTCGTGATTGGAAGGCCAAGTAAATTGGGCGGATGTGGTAGTTCGTCGTCGTTATGTCTCGCCTTAGCTCGGTCTGGGGTTGCCAGATGTTAATCACAGTGAAGGACAATCAGTTGTTAGAGTTTTAACAAGTAAATTAATATTTAGTGCGTGCGTAAGCGCTTCTTACTGTTAAAGTAGTTGATGATTTTATTGCTATTTATTAATGGCCTTTCCATTTATAATGTTGAACGCCTCTGGTAGCGCGGATTTCTACCAATCAAACGAAATAATGTAGTAAGTATTACAATTTAGAAAACATTTAAAAGAAAAGCTCATATTTGATATAAACGCATGGAGACCCTATTTAGTTATGTTTCGTTCGTGCCGTCCAGATTCATGCCATGATAAGATTACGTGTGCGATATGAAACATTGCTACTGTAACGTGTACTAAAATTACAGGGTAGTAGAAAGTAATATATTACGTCAATTGTTTACTGGAACCCTAATATCATTCCGAAGGTTCGGGTTTACAAATAAAATTAAAGCGAAATCAACGGGAAAGAAAGAACTTTGGATTAAAAACAAAACCATTCAGCCATTAAAAAGCTCGGTTGAATCTCAGCAGATTAAAATTTATCCGTTCATTGGAGCAAGATGTGCCTTTCATTCACGCGGCTCATAATTTATTTCTTTTCTGGTTATTATTTACCTATCTGTAAATCTTTGCGATGGTGTTTTCTTGGGTTTATTTTTTGAAAACAAATATGAACCGCTCTGTTAAAGATCCTTTAAAATTTGGAATACCATACGTATTGATTAAGAATGGCAGACGGGTACCTAACTTTTTTATGTGAGCTCAGCCTAACCACATAAAAAACAAAGTCTATAAATTCTTGATAACTCCACGATTTTACTATGAAATTGAAAGTCAACATTTCGTTCTAGTTTCTACGGTCAATGCTGTAATAAAATCCAGAAAAGTGCATACGTTGGAACGAACAAAGAACCAATATTTGTATGAGAGTCAACTCTAGTGTAAAAATGAATGGAAGTTTTCCGAGTCCGAACCGAATAAATGGGTTAGAAATTAGAATAGAAAACAATATAATTTTTATGAAAAGAATGCGACGAAAATAATAACGTCGATTGTCTCTAGCAAGCTTTAAAAAAGCTTGTTCCAAAAGTATTTTGTAAGCTAGATAAAGGTAGAAATTCAAAATATTAGTGTGATAGGGTAATGAAAAGGTCATAAACGACCATTTCTTCTACACTTACAATACAAAGGAACAAGGTCACCTATATTCATACTAGAATTAATTTCAAGGGCGAATTGGAAAACGAGCTAATTATAGTACTTCCAGAAGCCGTTGGCTGCCCCCCAGGAAGACAAAAAACATTCGGAACGTGTCAAACAAGTCAAGTGGCGCGTGACATCGCGTCATTGCCAAAAGACGGATGCGTGGTCCTTGAACGCCGGAAGGTGTAATCACGTCGTTCACACTTATAGGGATCTACTCGGTGATATTACTTCAATTATCATCTCTATTACTTACAAGAATATGACCAAAGATCACACAAAAATGGCTAAGGAGCGATTTCACTACTTTTAAATCTAAAATACATCATTTAGAAGCTAGGCTCTTGACGCTGGAGTTAAAAGGTCCAAATTAAGGAGGATGGTGTTTTCCCTCTTGTCTACACAGGAGTATAAGAAGCGGGAGTTTCCCTCCTCTTAATACCCAGTCAAAAGCCTTTCCTGATATACTATATCTTCAGCCAGTGCTGATGTTGCTGCGACCCAACACCAGGGGAACGCTTTTTTGACACTAAGCATCTAAAATACATGTCACTTAAAAGGTGATAGGCCACCCTCCATGTACTCCATGTACAACAATACTACCCTATCATACTAAAGGCAATATAAATCGGAAAAATCCTAATCAACTTTGAAGCTTTGGTACTTACTTAGTTTGCACATGATAGACTCAATTGCAATTTTTGAATTGTTGCTCTTCCATCATTCTTTATCTTTTCCATGTGTTACTTACTTAGTTTGCACATGATAGACTCAATTGCAATTTTTGAATTGTTGCTCTTTCATCATTCTTTATCTTTTCTATGTGTACGTAAGTGCGATTTAGCGTAAAAGCTTAGGCGAAAGAAAGGAATGCCTATAAGTGTAGGAGCTCTGACTCACAGGATATGGGCACGTCTCTCCCGCGTCTACGGCCGCTTAACCGTCTCATTGTATTGCCACAACCAATAAAAAACCGTACACTATACTACGTATTATTTCTCTAAACATGTTCCTACCAGGTTACGGCAAAGCTAAAAGAGGGGATGGTGAATTTTTCGTAAAAATGTTAGTCTTAAGATTTAAGATCTCATACAGCTTCATTGATACTTCGCCTGCGGAGCACAGGCGCGCGGGGGGAGGCGATAGCGGGTCGTGCGAAGGATGCGGGCGGCGCGAAATCACCCGCCCGCACCGCTCACTAACCGCGCTTTCGTCTCCCCCCGCACCCTTGTTTTCCGCAGGCAAGGTCTCATTTTCGCGGTCTACCTATAGTCCCCTATGTGTTACCTGTGACATGGAAGAAATGTTGGTAGCTCAAAGATTATTATTCAATCAAATACCATATACCGAAATCACGAGTTGTTTAATTTAGCAAGCGCCTTGTATATTTGTCTAGTTATTAAAAGAAGTAGTCAGCGGCCAAAGCCTGAAGCTCAAGGTCATTTTTTGACATTTCGCCTCTATAAGTTAAATTTTCTGATTTTCTGCTGCATCAAATATTCTTTGAATTTGTATGTATCTTTAATAAATCGTAGAAAATATTTTGAGCTTTATTCAAAAAATCTTCTTCATCAATGATTGCACGGAAACACGAATTTAGTCTCAGCACTTTTCGAGCGCCACCTGGTGTTCGACACATAAAACTGTGTCGAGATTTGCACAGTGTCTTAACTGCTGTAATCTTCAGACGTAACGACATTCCATCATGGGCTTACTGACCTATACGATCTGTGTCTATGTGACTAATTTGTTTTTGAACAAAGACGGAATTCGCAGCTCAGCACGGAGCCGCATTCACTCCTGTAATTAATGAGATGCAAGCGAACAATAGCAGCTCCAGGAAATACTAAAGACTAAAGACCTGCGCTTAGCGCTTCAAGAATTAACACTGCAGGCTGCAGGCGTCCTAAGAAAATGGGGCGGATGATAAAATGCCAAGATGAAGGAGAAAAAATAGTTAGTCTTGTGGACACACGGCATGTATTTAACTTAATAAACATGTGATCAGAAAAGGTGGTGACACGAGATAGACACTTTACGACAGTGGGACGATAGATCAGCATTCAGTTTTCATAATAATAGACGACACGTTTGCAGTGGTTAGCGCTCCTGACCTGACTACTGAGCCAGCGGTCCCGGGTCAAATGTTTTGTGATGAGTATTTATGGGAGACGCCCCCGTCATAATCATTGCTTGGTACGTACTTACTTAATAACACAAGGAAGTTAATCCCTAATTCGAAACCAGACAATTCGTGTGTTGTCTGGCGCATATTTATTATATTTATTATTTATAACACGTTCAAAAACTTAGTAGTAGTAAGGTCAACGGTAGTTTCGTTTACCCACACACTGTGTTCTGATTAACACGCGTGAGTTGATATCGCCTGGAAGCTGTCATAAAAGCCGGTCAAATCTTTATGGATCTGGACAATTGTTGTTGAACATAAAACTTCTATCTCTCAGAGAGAAATAACGGTCACACGGAAACTCCATAAAACAAGAATGATATTGCATTTTGTACCCTGAAAACAGGAATACTTAATTCAATCAAGTATTATAATCAGTGTTATTAAAGAAAATAACGAATACATTATACTGTTGAAACTGTACATTGCATCTCCGTAAATATTAAACAGTAAGTAATGCTAAGTGTATAGGTTTATGAGTATTGATAAATAATGGCAACTTTACCTTACAAGTAACTGTACGGTATCTTTACGTGAATTTTATCTATGTTTAATAGGCTAGAAAGGCAGAAACTTAGGTGTAAACTTAGTTATTAGAAAGCTTGTAAGTCGGTATATAGCGGAAATTCTATCGGAATTATCTCCAGTATTCATAAAGAAACTGTACGTACGCATTCAACTTTTATGGCACTTATTACTTAGGGCAGTAAAACGGGTTGGAAGATTCTGCTTTTCCTTCGGGATAGCTCTTGCTTAATGCTTTCAAAACATTTTGTACTAGCCTTATATCTTAATAGAATTGGGTTTACAGTCGTCACGAGGCCAACCCAGCAATAAACAAAAGTTAAATTCTATTTAAGTATTCTTGGAGCTTCGAAATTACAGTTCAAAACGAATATTCCCGTGAAATGCTAAAAAGTTCCTAAATAACTGCGATTGAATTGCCACGCCAGATAAAGGCGGGCTTCGAACTGAGTAGAATTTATTGCCTCTCGTATCATGGACCAATTTTTTGACGTACCTTTGCGTTTAAGCCGTTAATAAAGACTCGTTTACAGAATTAACTCTAGCCATTGGATAAAGTGATAAAAGATTGGAGCGTTTTTGTTTCGCGGCCGTAGGCGGGGCGACCTGCGCCCACGACGCGACTTAGCCTACGCTCTCTTATAATGGATGTAAACGCAACCTAGGAAGAGATTCCAAGCTTTACGATTATTGGACGCACTATCGCCTTTGTAATAGTGATTGAATTCTTGCATGGCCGGCCGTTTTATAGCAGAGAAATGGCCGCATGCAAAACAGTCGGACAGTCCACGGTAACGGAGAAATAATTGAAATGTCTCTGGGCGTGGCACGTGGCGCTCTGCCAAACTATAGCCTACAACTTTATTCCGCACATTGGAGTGTTTAACACTGCAATATTTTTGAATTGTCGCATGGGCGGTGGAAACTAGCGGTGCCACATTTCATAGCCGGCCGATTGTAATAGCAATTTCATGGTAAAATGGCGTGCGAAATGTAGAACTTCTGTTAGTTGGCGCAGCGGTAAATCGAGCAAAATTATAGTGACGTTGTAAATTCCAAGTCATATTTTATCGTGCAGAAAATTATCTCGTTGTGAGAGAACAAATTGAAGGTACTGGGAGTGAGACGGTGTCGGCGGGGAACAAATTGCAGGTGCCGTTGCAACCGGTGTGTGCACTTTTAATTAGTGCCTGACACTCGTGTGCACTATATAGTACTTTTATAATTGAAAAAGCATATTTGCAGTTCGCAATTGCCACTCGTGTCACGTCACAGCAAACCAATTCGAATGTATTAAATAATATTGCGCTCAAATTGTTAATAATGGTTAACTATCTTTGTTGTGGAAATCCATGTGGGAGGCCTATGTTCAGCAGTAGACGTCCTTTGGCTGATGATGATGATCTTTGTAATTGTTGAAATTCTCCTTCCTCGTATTTGGTTTATATTTTAGGAATACACACACAATTGGGGTATAACAAGACAGCTTGTTATAACATCAACTTGAGCTTGTATACCTTGAGTCACTGTGAGCTAGTTTAACATTGGTTTAGAATGTTTTAAACACTCACGTGTTACTTTTGTATTCTTATAGGATGAAATACTTTTTGGTTTCTTATACCATCCTATAAGAATACAATAGTAACACTTTGAGTATTTAAATCATTCTACAAACATATTGGAATATTGTGTAAAATGCAAATTTTTATCCTGTGTATGTGATATCCTCGAGCTGACTATATCTTTGCCTTTGCTTCATATGATGTAACGGATAAGCCCTTAAGGAACTAACCTTGCTCTCTAGTATCCCCTGGTTCTCCAGCGCGTACATGATTGCCTTCGAGACCTGCGTCTCCATTTCCCGCAGCGCCACATCAGCATCAGGCCTGGTCAGCCTCTCTAGACCCTCGACGTAACCCGCCCACGGCGCGTCCAGCTCGGCCACTGGCGATCCTATGCACCTGTTATAAGATTTATTTTTGATTGGTATTACCCAGATTTGGGAACTGGAGCGTTTCGCACCACGAGGTTTTCGGACCGCGGGGAGAAGTGCAGTTTCAGAATAGGGCTATTCGCATCGAAGTGGTCGATAAAATAGGTCACACGGAAACTCCATAAAACCAGCATACAAATGTAAACCAACACAATGAGGATTCAACAAATTATTCGCTTAAGCCAAACAAGAGTACGAGTTGGTATGTACTTGGATTGTTTATATTATGTAGTAGGCATATTTTTTTGCAAAGGTCTTAAAAGTTCGCCATTTATCTCTGGCTACTTTATAAAAACTTTGGTTCTATTCAAGTTGGCATCCTCTTGGTACTAAATATTGTGTCAGAATATTAAACAATTTCAGTTCATTAAAGTTACGAGCCGTATCGCTCTGTGGTGTAAGAACTCTCGCATCGAGTTGTGACTGCAACGAACTTAATTAGTGTTTACCAAGTTTGCGAAGCTTTATAAAACTGCATTTGCTGGCGACCAGAAATGGCGTTGGAATTGAACAAGTAATATAGAGTGTACCTCTAGACGTTGTTTTCGATAAAATTTTGGACTAACGTTGATAACTTAAAAGTAAGATTGGTTTGGGAAATGTTATTGACAAAATAATCACGCATGTCTCATCAAGTCATCATCTTTGGACTTTAGCACAAACTGCCACCGTTCTCATAACAAGTTTCAATAGAACGAGTTCCTAAGTATTGGAAACCGCTCCGTGTTATCGTGTTCGACATTAAAATTTCAAGGAATACGTCACAAATTTTTCATAAAGTTGCGACACACTTTTTGCCTCGCATAGCTTCTCTATACGTTGTAACAACTCACTGCCTTTTGATGACTTTATTGAAACATCGCCTTTAAACTTTAAAGTGATTTAAGTCCTCAAGAACATGCCAGTTACTTTAC
The DNA here is from genome assembly GCA_963584085.1 of Pyrausta aurata. Lineage (NCBI taxonomy): Eukaryota > Metazoa > Arthropoda > Insecta > Lepidoptera > Crambidae > Pyrausta > Pyrausta aurata. Next base: position 4,700,122 of record OY757254.1, on the reverse strand, counting down.
GTTATTAATGTAGTAGTTGCATCAGTGTGCGTGATTAACATGTTAGTATAGCGCTGAATAAATGATTTTTCTTTCCTTATGTAGATATGAAACTAGGATGAGGAACTCGTCTTATCGGTTATACCCTTCTTTATTAAATCAATACAATACAGGGTAACCTACTAAAGTAAAATATCTGTTTTTTTCACTCTCAAACCAGCATAACCACCACCTCCTTCTCACACTCACATACATTAGAATACCTTCTGCATTCCACATTCAAATTCAAATCAAACGTTCATCTCCGTTCTCGCTGCATTCCGTTCCACTCCTGTCACTCTATTGCGTTTCGTTTCATGTCCGTATCCCACACTTATATATCCAACTTACCCTCTAGCCACATTAAGACAGTAGTTCCTACACGGCCGTACGTCGTGGCCTCTGCAGCGGGCGCATCCAGCGACTCGCAGCAGCTTGCTGAAGCACTCCTCGTTTGTGTTCGCGATGACAAGCTCGCTGGACTGCAGCGCTCCAGCGCCCGCTGCCAGCACTTGAAGGAGCACTCTCGCCGCTTCTAGCGACCGGGAGAGGGAGGAGCCCATCTAATTGAAAATAATAATAATTAGGTATACTGCCTTGTGTCACGTAGTATCAAAACTTTGCAGGCTAATCTTCAATAGAGATATTATAACATAGATACGACGTGTGATTCACTTCAAAGATTTAGTAAGATAGAAAAGTAGCTTTGAATATTGAGAAAGATGTCAGAGTAGATTTACGGTCTGTCTTAACAAGTCCCAATTAGCGTTATCTGTGCACTATTTCATACGAAACGACGCTCCATATTTGACTTATTCGTTGGTTAGTGCTATTTGTCGATGGTGAAATTGGCTCTAAGTAAGATAGTAGTAGTACCAACTACCAGACTAGTAGTACTTGTGCCAATTAAACATGCATATTATAGAAGCCACACTAACCTGCTCCGGAATATCCCCAAAAGGCAGGACAGCGTCATACGCCGCCTTCAAGCACTCGTCATACTCCGGCGTGAACCTCTTAGCTTCAAGCTTCAGAACGCTCTGATAGGCAACTGGGAAGACTTCCCGGAAGAACTTTCTAGAGCTCTCGGACAGATCCCTCGGCGGTCGGGAGCCGAGGTCTTCCGAATCGCGCTCGGATCCCGAAGCGAGCAGCGTTCGGATGTCTTCGTAGAGCGAGTTTAGAGGCGTGTGCGCGCGAGCGGCGTGCCGCCTGTACAACTGCTGGAAGAAGCCAGCTGTCTTGTTCTGCGACTGCCGGGACAGCTCTATGAGGTGTTCTGGACGGAAAAAAATAGGGTTAGTTAGTAAAAGTTATCAACGAACTCATTTACCTATCTAATTACGAATAATAATGATTTGTCAAACGCAATGGTTAGTGCATCTATTCATTAAAATTGTTCATATTTTATTTCAATGAGCTACAAATGTGTGTTGCTATAATAACCCAATAAAATACGAAAACACAAGCTACGTTTTCGTACATAAGTAATACGCCGAAATTCAAATTAGAATTATACCCTTACAACACGCGCAGTCAAAACTTGGCTCGATAACTCACACACTTACGCGTACTATAAATTAAGCTCTAACATTAACAGAGCCTATGTAAATACAGTTAGTTGGGGAGCAAACAGCCCCATGGTATTTGATTTCATAGTTTGCGGCACCTGTTCGTGTTATACGGTACTATGTAGTGTTATCTCGGAATGCCGGCCCGCAGCGAAGGATCACCGACTCTCAGCATTCCAGAGAGATACTTGTAAATTCATTTCTGTGTCTTATCCGAGATAGAAACCGTCATGAAGGGCCTTAATTAAATATGTTATCTCGCTATTATCTTTTCACGTAATGCTATGTAAATGGGGCCGTGTTCAAATGGCGTTTTATTTACGGAGTGCGAGCGGTGAGCCGACTGAATGCCGGCATGGGTACTTGACGCCTCGGAAAAGGTGCTTGCGCGCTTTCAAGTTACAAGTGCTCAAAAGTGTGCGGGGCTTAAAAAGAATTTGTTTTGCGAAGCATTTTTTGGCATATTAATACTGATGTTAACATCAAACGACTCCACTAAAAGAATCAAGAAGAGTGTAAGTAGTTCCGTTTTAATGTAAGCGAAGCGTCTATCTCGGTTATGAAAAACGGATCCAATTTAAGTATACAACCAGGTAAACAATCAAGATACAAGTACTTTATTTCTTTCTTGTGTGCCAAGAGTATTATATTTTTGTTAGCTTTACCTTTTGGCTTTCTTATCTTCAATGGCAAAAGATTGTATTCGGAATAACAATTTGTAATACACTGGGTAAAGTGATTGCTGGTTTTTATGCTATGTTATTATGTTACAGCATGTTCAGGTCAAATAATAAATGTGTAAGTATTTATGTGTGGTTTCCTCTTGTTAAGTTACTATTGATGCACAATTGAGAATCGAGGACATACTTAGTCATATACGTTTTGTGTTTAAACCATAAATTGTCGCTAAACATCTGTCACGTTTGTCCTCAAAAGATAAAATTATAACGTACTCGCAACGTAACAAAGAAACGGCTCTTCGCTAAACATTTCAGTGTTTATGTCTGCGCAGACGCTAGCTTTGACAACTGGAGTCGCAGGTTGATAACGAATCTGCCATAAACTGCACGTAAAGTGAACAATATTACTCAAGATATTATACGTAGACACAAAAGATGCCTTATAAACGTAACACTCCTTGCAAACTCAATCTTTATTATGTACTATCGAGGTCACCGCCGCCTAACCACCTTAATTTCCGAAGTCTTTTACACGTTGTTGGGCTTTTGTTCGAAGTGTGCGTCTTTTTTGGTGTCATGTGTGCAAGCGATTTTCGTTGAAAAGTGGTTAGGCGCCAGAGACCTCGACCATACCTCTATAGAGATTAGGTTATAATCTGTTAAGTACTTAAATATAAATTAAAACTATATAATATCTAGGAATAAGAATCCATCCATCGCACTCATATCAGTTTTCTGTTTCTATTCCTATCCATTTATATAGCTATTTTTAGGGTTCCGTAGCCGAATGGCAAAAAACGGAACCCTTATAGTTTCGTCAAGTCTGTCTGTCTGTCTGTCTGTCTGTCCGTCCGTATGTCACAGCCACTTTATTCTGAAACTATGAGCATCACACAGCTGAAACTTGGTAGGTAGTTGTATCTTGTTTACCGCTTTCCGATTCAGATACAAAAAGTAAGAAAAAATAATATTTAAGGGGGGGCTCCCATACATGAAACTAAAACCTAAAAAATTTTTTTTACTCAAACCTATACGTGTGGGGTGTCTATGGATAGGTCTTTTTAAATGATGTTGAGGTTTCTAAAACCATTTTTTCTAAAAGTCTAAGGTTTGAGATATAGACGCTTCCAAAGTGGTAAAATGGGCGTCCCCCCCATCTAACTTTTGAACTAAGAAAGTGAAAATTTTGAAAAAAATACATGATGTAGATCTCCACAAAAACTTGCAACGAAAATTGGTTTGAATGAGATCGAACCAGGAGTTTTTGAGATATTGCACATTTTTACCAACCGCAAATATAACTTTGTTTTTCATACAAACACTATAAAAAACAAAGTTATTTTTGGTGTCACAAATTATTAAGATGTTTTCGTTAAGAGAAAGTAAGTGGACCCTGAATTCAGTTAAGGGTGGCACGGAACCCTCGGTGCGCGGGTCCGACACGCACTTAGCCGGTTTTTTTGAGAGCTTTCACCATTCATAGTCTTTAGCACCCGCAAATCCAGTGGAATAAAATAAAGTAACCCAATGTAACCAGCACGACAAAACAACGAGAAACAAAGTCAATACCGCCGCTGTACCCAGCTAAACCAATTTCGCGCGGAGTTTCAATTTCCTCGCCACATCTAATAGCAAGAATTGATGAAGCAGCCATATTTCAGGGCAAATCCCTGTATTCAGTGTCTCTACGACACGCGCGGCTGTGGCTCAATAAATAATAAGTGTCATTCGTCTTTTCAGGCGGCCACAGTGCAGGGCAATCTGCAGTAACTCGTAACTGACGGCTTAATGTCTCAGTGGTCGGCTTTGTACTTCCAAAGTACGGTTGCAATTTCGCTGCGCCATTCTTTGAACGTTTTAGAGTGGATAACTTTAAATGTGACAGTTTATTTATAGTGTTTGCTTACCAGTTCGTTGTTTCTGAATTCATAAGGCTACGCCCATTTTACCACTTTAGAGGCGTCTATACTAGGTTTTAGTTTCATGTATGAGCCCCCTCTTAAATATCATTTTTTTTCTTACTTTTTGTACCTGAATCGAAAAGCGGTGAACAAGATACACCTACCTACCAAGTTTCAGCTGTGTGATGTTTATAGTTTCAGAATAAAGTGGCTGTGACATACGGACGGACAGACAGACAGACAGATAGATAGACAGACAGACTTGACGAAACTATAAGGGTTCCATTTTTGCCATTCGCCTACGGAACCCTAACAAAGTCCGGAATTTTGATATTATGTACATATATTTTCTGTCAAAATTGAAAACTTTTTAATATAATTATTTGAGCGGCCTCTCTTTAATGTAGGTAGCCTAAAATGTCTGCAATACAAAGATCACTTACTCTGAACTCAATTCACTGTGTACTTAGCAACGAGACCTCCAGACGCCCTCCGCCCTCCCTGCGCCGACGTAGACGTCACGTGTGCAAAAACTACGACCAACTTCCATTAGATTTCATCTTCGGATACCAATAACAGAGATAACGCATCACACTGTCCCGAAGTTACAATAGTTGTGATATTTTATTGATATTGTTTTGCGAAGCAAGCAGGTAACATTATAAAGCTTTTTGGTTCTGAAGTTTACGCGAATACAATACTCATTAAAACACACTTTTACGGATTGATTTCGCAAACATTTATTTTTATTTAATGCCTGACTATTACTGATACATATTACTGATGTATATTATTACTGATTTATTTTTATTTTTATTTGATATCAGGCATTAAATAAAAATAAATGTTCGCGAAATCAATCCGTAAAAGTGTATTTTAATTAGTAAAGCTTTTTGTTTTACATATCGCAGTTTTAGAATTACCAGCACAAAGAAAAATACTAGCTTATCGAGCTCTATTAGATTTATTGATGATATTGACAAAGACTAAACTTGTAGACCCACCGTACTAACATTGCTAAACGTGCATGAAACTACATGACAGTCATAAGAGGAAATGAAGGAGTTCACCATTTCAATTTACCCTAATTTCTAACTCCGGGTAGGGCGGAATCCCAATTTACCCGCCTTGTCGTGTCAATTCTACTGACAATACAGTGAATCTCCATACCAAAGCTCAGGCGTTAGGCGTATCGTCCTTCAAATAACCCCAAGGGTGTGTCAATTTATCACGGTTAAACAAATCAACCGTGCCCTAGCCCTCAACGAGGGCTGAGGACTGAAACCTCAACATTCGTAACCATTGTGCCCCTACAAAGGTACTTCATAAAATACCAGACGATTGACGCAAAGGCTCGCAAATTGCCCCACTCCAGTCAAGAGCTAGTACTAATTACTTAGCTTGTTTCCACTGATGAACTGCGAATACTGGGTTAAAATTTAATTTTCACACTTGCATTTTAATTTTGTAGCGCCGGCGTTTCTAATGAACGTCAAAAGCTGCACCTGTAAAGGCTGATTGGATATATAAATTAAAACAAACTACTTGACTACTTTACTTCCTAGATGATGCCGTTTTTAACGGAAGCATCCCGAAATTTGCGGGTACTGTTTTCTGCATGATGACGTTTAGAAGCATACGCTTTAAATGCTAATATTTACACGGACATACCGTTTGCAGTGACCTGCAAAAAAACCGATGCCGGTTTTTACTGATCCAGTTTTGTCATCAAACTAGACTAGTTCCATTTCTTAAATGATGACAGGACTCAGTTAACGGACAACCGTACCTGCAACAAACTGCAGTGTGAACACATCAAAGTTTTCAGCGAGATCCAGTAATGGGTCTCGCAGAACTGGACAGGCGTGGAAAACGTCTTGGGAACTAGATCGATTTAATCACTAATAAACCATATTATAGTAACTATGGCATTACAAGTTTTGTACAGGTTTATGGCATTTTGTCTTCTGTTTTAAAGCAATCCACCCGTTGGAAAATGCGGAGGAAGACAAAGATAAATCTTACAAACAAGTCACAATCACGCCTTCGTTGAAAATAGGTAGGAATACAGGGTGAAGCTGACGGAAACCAATATATTCTATATTCTTTAAATACTTTGTCTACATTATGGGTAACTTATGAAGAGTCATAAACGAAACACTGATCAGTATGCATGCATTAATATTTTCGTACGATAACTAGGAAAACATTTTGATAAATATAGAAGTGGGTACTATGAAACAATTTACTGCTCATCTGTATTCCTTGCTGGCGAGTGTATGTACATCACGACATGCATTTTTGTTGAAAACTAATATAACCCTTATTACAACTGCATAAGATACCGCAGTCTTTACCTTGAAGTGCTGTTCGCCGTACTGTCGTGGTTATTACTCGACATAGTACACCCTGTATATTATTATTAATACGGAACAATGAGGTACTCAACCCTCCAGCTGCCGAGGAAATAATCAGAGGAAGCCAGCGGCGAAGGGTTTCCCTTCTATTGTTTCAAAGGACACCCTCATTAAAGTACTAAAATAATTCACCTTTATACACGAGTATAGTGAGGGTTAATATTTACGTCGCACTCGGAACTACACTAACACCCGTATTCACTGTTTTGTCTCGTTCTTTCTTAGCGCTGTCATCATTTGACAGAAAGTGACGAAACAGTGTAATAGCTAAAATAGGTTTATTTGACTGTTTGAATTATTATGAATAAGGGGGTTAAACTGCAAAGACGATGGTGAATTTTTAAAGCGTATATAATGCACTTGGGCTGCTACGTGTTTTACGGCTGCATTCATTCCAGTTGATGGTTGTATCTTTTATCTTTTACAATGAACTAAAAATATTGTAGAGCTATAATATTTGTTGTTTAGATTTTGGTAAATATACCAGCTTTTAAGCAAACTTTGAAGGTAGTTATTAAATGGCTGCATCTTATCATTAGGACCCTTTGCACACTGCGACTTTTAGCAGCAATGCAGTCGCGATGCAGCATCAAAGCAGTCGCAAAATGACATGCCAAATTAAATCTGTTTATTGCGTGAGTCGCGATGCTGTCGCGCGTTAGTATCTATACTTAATATTATAAAGCTGAAGAGTTTGTTTGTTTGTTTGTTTGTTTGTTTGTTTGTTTGTTTGTTTGTTTGAACGCGCTAATCTCCGAAACTACTGGTTCGAATTGAATAATTCTTTTTGTGTTGGATAGTCCAGTTATCGAGGAAGGCTATAGGCTATATAACATCACGCTACGACCAATAGAAGCTAAGATATAGTGGTAAATGTGTTAAAAACGGGAGAAAGAAGTCACTATTCCACGCGGACGAAGTCGCGGGCAAAAGCTAGTCGATGATAAAAGTCGTGTTCCTAAATCCTATGTAACGAAAGACCGTTCGAAATTCCATTCTTAATTACCTAAACTAACAAAACACAATCTGTCTTACCAACACAACAAAGTTTCAACATTCAATAAACCTCTGATTGATCTCCCATCTCTCTATCATAAACATCGATATGATGGTTATTTGTTTACACCACTACCGGCTGTGAGCGATCAGTGGTGGACAAACATGATCACACTTGGAACAATAAACAAGGCCGGTGGATTCACCAGTCAGACGGGCACAGAGGTTGTTTACTCATAGCCCGCTCGACGCCGCTTCAAATCAGACTAAGGGCTGACTGAGTGCTATTGTTTGAATCGGTATCTTCTTAAATGATAGGGATAAAAATATATAAGGAAAAATACTTAAATTACAATTGTTGAATTGTAACGTATACACACGTGTGTATGTATCCGTATAAAGGTTGTAAAAAAAAGTACGAGCCTAATTCAAGGGGGTTGTTGTCTGTATACAGGGTTACCGGTAATTCGAAAGACCTTTGGAGGGGTAAACATAGAGCTCATGCAATAGATTTTGACATATATTTTTTAAACTCTTGCAAGTTCACCTTCGTAACAGAAAGTTTAAGAGTATTACTATATAGCTTATTTTTATTGAAAGGACTTGCTGTTGTTATTCAGAGCATACACACGAATAGCATCATCAAGCACAAAAACTTGAAAATCTCAAAAACTAATCACTATAGGCTAGCTAGCTAGGGTACCTAACGAAAAAATCTGTTCTTGGACTCTAAGGGAATGTATATCCTATTTTTAAAGTCAGTTAAAATCTGTTACAGCGAGGTTGATGCCTTATCCTTTCGTTACGGGAACATTACGTTTTAATGAGATAGTTTATTTATTGCTTTAAAATAAAAATAATTACTAAAAGTGTAATCATATGTTACAAAATCCATGAAAGTTATTACCTTCTACAGTTTGGTGACAAATAATAGCTTCCATTTACTTAGTGTCGGCATTTCCAATATTAGTTACGATTACGAAGCGCCTATATTTAGCTACATTTATCAAAAGGTCAAATCCGTGAGAGAAATCACTCGAATCAAATCAAATAGATTGCTTTCATGTTGCTTTCTGGATTTGGATAAATGTCTGCCATTCTTGCGAGATGTTATTAGCTCGGATTCTGCCATGAACTAATATTACAAATTTTGTTTGTCTGTTTTATTTGACGTTGGTGGTTTGGTACAAATTTCGTAGGGACTTTATTTATACATTTTTTATGTACAAACTCACCCTGTATTATATTGAATAAAAGTAAAAAACGCTAGCAACATAACCAAAATATTTTTTACAGTATTCAAGATATTTATGAACTACATATTTAAGTCATAATCGTATATAACCTAACATAAAGACTATTTTCAGACACCCTAGCCCAGACATTCTAGGCGTGATACGCGGTCTTGACGGGAGATTTGACACAATTTATCTGACTAGACTAGACTGGGTCGGCGGTAGACAAGGTGTCGCCTTGTGGCGGCTTTGAGTATATCAATGTCCAGTACTTTATGAAGCAAATATTTTATAAATCGGGATCTCACTCACATTGTGCGACTGCTAAAAACTTTCTATAAATAGTACGTGTAAAAATGAAAATTTGAAAAAACAATACCTAAATTGTAGGTACCTGTAATTTAAAATATACTCTATCATTTGTTGTACGTGTGTAGTGTGCAATAAAATAAATCTATCTATCTATCTAATGTGCAGACAGCTCTCTTACTGTCTTTTCTTGTCTTACCTTGCTCAGCTCCGTTTCAGAAGATCAAATAGTTAATATTGTGTGGAAATACTTACATAAACAATATGTATTATTTCTAAGTACTGTCATAAACGTTATTCTCGTAATTTAGCTCTCAAAGTTCAGACAAGCTGCCGTGTTTATTACATCGGTTGCGTTGCTGGTAAGTACATATTTATCTAGGAATACTGAATAAGACATGAATTATGCACGGTGATTTTCTGCAAAATTTATCACTAATATTATATCTAGTAAACTTAGTAATAATACTGTCTAGAATAAACTATAAAGGTTCTTGACTTCTTGAGAAATTTAAGAACTAATGTATTATACCTCTTCTATAAAGAACGATACTTATTTCTATTTTAAAATACAAGTAGTGATGCATTGTCATTTAGATTATCTTGCCCATATTGGTAAAGAATGCACAGGATCAAACAAAAAAAAATTCTTGCACGCAAGTTGCAGTTAAAAATTAAAAATGTTAATGCAATTTGTAATCAGATAATTGTGTAGTAGCAAAAAAAAAATGAGCAACTGGCATTTAAAATTAAATTAAGTATGCTTAGGTGGCGGTTATACGTTCTATAAAAAGTAATGGCGGTCGCTATTAACCAGCGAGTGGTATCATATACGACGACGTTACCGGGAATATCAAGATACGGCTTTACAGGGGTTGTTTTTCGTGACAGATATAATATTTGTGAGCGAGGCTGCGTACCCTTTATTAAATACTTACAGAGTATTCACGTAGGGATTAGGGTTCCGTGATGAAGGAAAAGTAGGTAGCAGAGCCGGTTTTATCCGAAACTAGCCGACGGAACAAAGCCGTGGTTTAACGGTTTGCCGTAAAACTTTGTCTAGTACGCGGGAATTTTCAATTATGTTTCAGTTTGGGAATATGAACAAAGTTGAAGAGTGAACATACGCAAACATTTATATATGAAGAAAAGGCTATATTATGTTGGTTTAATGAAATCGAAGCCTATTGATCAATTTTTAGTCTATCACATACTTACATGTGACAAATTAACCACTCAACTAATTTACGCGATTTCTCAACGCAAGTAAATACGTTCACCTAAGCGCACAAGTAGCTACGTATTTTACAAAACCTACGAACAATTTTGACGGCGTATTATCCAGATAGACTAAACAGACAAAAGTTTAAGTTTATTTTAACCGTTATAGATTGTAGTTGGCTTAATAAGTATAACTGCATTTTTTACTTGTTACATTCACTACAGAAATAAAAGTACAGCTTAGGTCTGTATCTGTCAAGTGTATAGTTAGCAAAACGCCTAGTAAACGCGGCTGTAAACCCGCTATGCGCATTATTTATCGCCGCACTGCGCGTTTACTGCGCCCGCGCACGCGTTGCAGTAACTGGACCGCGCGCGCACTTAGGAAATGGTTATGCGCTTTTGAGCGTGCTCGTATTTAAGAGGTCATTTTAAGACGGTCTTTAAGGAACGTTTGTATTATACCTATGACCTTAGGTAACCTTTACAATTAATGAATTGTGCTTTGAATCTTTTACTCCACGGGGTAAAACTATTGGAACATAAGTGGTCTTATAGGACTTAGAAATTGAAAACCTGAGGATTAGTCTATGAAAATTGGTTTAGATTGTTTTTTAACACTCACAGTGTCATATTTATTCATAACATATGAAATAAGAAACAAAAAATTGCGCACGGGCGGGACTCGAACCAGCATCTTTCTGGCTTACCGGGCCAACTCCTCTTCCAATTGAGCTACCGTGCTGTCGGCCGACCGCGCGAATTTTCGGTTTCTTATTTCATCTTTTAAGAATACAAATCTATGAAAGTTCTAAAAAATTTTGTATTAAGACCTATTTGTTTGTGTATTCCCCGGTACGTGGTTTGTAGAAGAATTTACAATATACATATAAGGGTAAGTATTATGTTGTGGCCTCAACAACCAAATGATGGCGCGATGTGCAAAGGATTTCAACAGCTGTATGCAGGCCACCCACACTGGTAAGACGTCAGTGACTACGAAAGTACATCTACGGCTCTACCTAGTACAGTGTACAAAAAATGCTTACCCTGCAGTGTCCGCCGCGTTGACAGCAGCAGATCTCTGATGGGTCTGGTGGTAGCGGCTAACCGCCGCTCCGCCGTCCGTCGCAAGGAGTTCCGTAAGTGCGTCTCCTGCCCCCGCCCGCAGCAGTGACCGCCGCATAGTGGACCTGAGGAAGAAAAATAGTTCTGAAATACTGGCCGCAAATAAATGTAAAGCACTGGCTGAAAATTATAAGAGTGAAGAAAGTAAAAAAATACTGGTCGAAAATAAAACCTTACGAAAGAAAATATTATGAAAAAAATTCAAAAGCTTGCCCTCGAATTTCAAAATAGGAATGCCTGCTTGACGCATTTATTTTAGTTGTACTGCTACAATCTATTATTTCAAAAATCTATATGTGTTCTATGTTATAAACTTATATACACTTATGAAATAAAAACAAATACGGTTTTCCGCAAGCTGATACTGGATATGATGAGTCAATCTATGTATGTTCTATTGTATTATTACCTACTGATGGCACGAAGCCTCTCGCATAACAATTAATTATACTAATATATCACTCTCCGTATCATACCCATTATCAACTGTAAATGCTATATAATTTGATGATATCATTGTTGTGCCAGTACTTGGTAATTCACTCAAGCATATGACACATTCTTGCCCTTGGTGGACACTTGGAGGAACAAATAATTTAGACGTATTAGGCTCATAACCTTTTAAGTAATTCTGTTGCTTTGGCTGCGTCATTATACTTCCAGATAAGACACTCTTTGGCACGGGCAATGGCTCAAAAAAGGAGTTTTTATGAATACCACACAATACAAGTTACGAACGAGGGGGCGTTACCCCACACCCAAACACAAGACAAATTCAAATAAGTTGATTTCTAAAATCAAGAGAATAAACCATTCATAGTTTATTTTTGTTTTTATAGTGTTTTGTCACCATACAAACTTAATAATATAAAATCAATTTCAATTTTTTTATATTAATTATTAGAATTTGAATTTTTTTATATTAAACCATTCATTTTGACCTACGATGCCACATGGAATCAAATCTTTAGTCAGACTAACCGATCTTGGCCATGCCATACGACTGTTGTGGTAACCTAATTCGAAAGTGGAACACGTTAAATACATAGGTCAGCGTCTATTGCAGTATTACACATTTGCCCTTACAGAAAGCTTTTTTAGTGCGGTCGTAACTGACCTAGCCGGCTTATGCGTAGGTCAAACAAATGGCATCTGTCAGATTAGGCCGCGGCTTAGCTGCGAGTGGTTTTTGACAAATGCTAAATCCCTTGAGAAATTGATGTTTTCCCGGAATATAAAGGACATAGAGTAAGGTTGAGGTTATCTGGCGGCGAACAAAAGGTAAATGAGAACCACTTTCATGATACTGAACAATCTCTATATTTCTTATGGTACTTGGAAACTTGATATGGAGTTGATATGTCTTTCTTATCTTTATAACTATCAAACCATCATCATAATAACTAATATTTTTGTTCAATAACATTTTTTGCTGTATTTGACTGATTTTTTGCTGTATTTGATTGATTTTTGTGGTCACACTCTCTTCCTAACTCAAAGCTTTTGCATATATTAGGAGATTCGATTCGCGAGACGACGATATTGTGAAATGAAACCCAGAAAAAGGGGGAAAATTATTAAACTTTATTGTCAAGAGGTTGTCATACAGAAACCTGTGATTCGATTTCGACTACAGCTATTGAGTCTGCAATTGATTCCCTTTGAATAAGTTAAACAAATACCTACACTAATATCTTTTAAATATATTTTCAACAACATAGAGCAAGTCAATCTATGTCATAGCAACATAATAGAGATTGCCCATGGGCTTGTCCCTAGAGACACAACCAAGATCCACCGCTAACCCGGGAAAAGCGACGCAGCCAATTTTATTTTAATATTACGTGTTTCTGCGGAATTACCTACAGCGCACAGCAGGTCAACCTACTCGTATTAACGATTATTCTCAAACCATTTTCATCTTTACATAAAACGCAATAAGGGCTGGTTTCAGTTGAGAGAATTCGACTGTATGTGATAGGTCAATATGCAGGCATGTATAGCCTGGGTTTCTAAGTCAATTTAGTTGACTGTCCATTTATGCATGACAGATTTTCGGGAATACCAATTCAGCTCGTGGTTTTGAGGATAAATGTTGCTGTTTGTTAGATTTTATATAGGCAATGCCTGAATCTTGAATTAAGATGTTTGCATCAGCTCTCAGGAAAAAGAGCATTGAGACAGATATTCGTTGTTTTTTTAGACGGTTTTATTTAGTTTGACCTGAACTTAGTTTATTTGTAATTTTTTTATTTTACTACGAGATATAGAAAAGTATTTGCTAACAAAAATAAAATGGGTTACAGACCAGAGTTATTTTTAATGCTGCTATATCCTAGCCGTGCATTTACCCTGTAACTTTTTGCAACATATCATCCGTTAACTATTTACATACAATATTTTAACTGACTGGGTATAGTAAGAGAGTAATTATTTGAGGATATCAACCGTAATCAGTCAGGTATCAAACGACTGCCGGGAGTCGCATAATAATGGAATTTCTATTGTGTCTCGTTCACACATACTTGACGAGTTAAATTATTACTCTCGTACAATACCCATGATGACATTAGGAGTCAGAGGCCGTAGCAAGTAATTATTATTTAATCTATAACAGGAGTAAATTAGGGTAGAGTAGGGCGTCACGACAGGTGTCACCGTACTCACTGTGACAAGGGTGGTACGGCTCTATGTGGTTAGCACTCATTGAAACCGATGTACTCTTTGTTTATTCCAACCTTCACAGGTCTAATAAATGAGATAAATTACTAAGAAAATATCGGGTATGTACAAAGGTGAGAGATAAATAAAGCGGATTGAAGGCTTAGGCAAAACCTATTCGCCATTTTCTTAGTAATTTAGGTTTATACAGTTCGTTAAAGCGACGTAAAATATTGATACCTTTATATATTTTTTTATTTTTATTATAAATGATCAGGCATTTGACCCCGATCACACTGGGTGGTATATGGTGATGTGGTCGAAGATGGATCATGTCTGACTAGTAAGATTGTCTGAACTGATTCTAGAACAATCTAAAACTATTTATCATAGAGTAACTAAAGACCTATCAAATTTACTGGTGTCTGTTACTCGTATCGAAGATTATATCGATTACTGTAAGTCCTAATAAATGAGACCATAATATCATTTACTTATATTTTTCTGGTTGATATTTTACCAAATGAGTAGGTACGTACAACAGCACGTCAAGGTAAACACTGCGGTATCTTATACAGAAGTAATAAGGGCTATTTTTCAACAAAAGTGGGTAAACTGATGTGCTGGCGACTGTACGATCTACTTATTTTAAAAAGGTCAATTTTAGATCAGACGAGCTCATTCTATCCCCACTTCAATAAATTCATCTGTAAACAGACTCAGAGCATTCGTTCGTTGTTCTATTGTGTTCTAAGAACGCTCGCTCGATATTTTGGTGTAAACGCTAAAATCGAGCTTCCGTTTAGAACAAAAGAACAAGAAAGAATGTTCTTGTTCTTAGTTCGTTTGGTCCAAACTATTATTTTTTGGTCTAAACCCACCTTAAAAGAAAAGTCAATCGCGTAGCACGAAATAAGTTTTGCCGCAGAGCCCAACGCTAAAGCACAATCGATGTCCTCTTCGTTACTTGGCACCCGTGTTTCCTTACATCACTAACGGGCGTGTTGACTTCCACAAAAAATACAAGTACATTCTTATATTTGTGTGTTTAAAGTGTCGTCCGTAAACCATCCAGGAGGTATTTATTGCTTTGCTCGTTGGACGGTAGCCAGCGGCTATCTGTTTGTCAGTGGGCAGTATTCGGAAACTATTACGGCGATATACCGGGTGAAATATACACTGGCGTTTGACTAAGCGGCATTCAGCCCTTCATACGTCAGCAGCATGCGCAAGCGATCGTGCGGTAACGAAATTCAGCAAATGGTAGACAGATAGATACTCTTATCACAGTTTAGAGTACATGTCACGTCTTACTGAAAATTGTTTACAGATCATCCAGTTACTTTATTATCTAGATTTTATCTTTTTGGGCAAAAAGTTTCCTAATCCAAGCAAAATAAAACGTTTTTATTTTATTTATGCTACAATTGTATAACCTAATTTTGTAGACACCATCATGATAAAAAGACTTCCAAATGACAAATAAGCTAATAGGTACCTACCTACTACAATAAAGCTTGCGAAACATTTGTTTCATTCAATACAAGTTAACTTACAATTGTTCCAAACACTACGTTCTTTCAAGTCTAGGTAAGCAATTTAAAAAGTTAGTGCAAGTGGCAACCAATCTTGACTAACTTTTTTCCGGCGAGCCAATTAAAACCAGCCAGCTAAGCTGAATCGATTCGATTCCTCCGAGTCGGTGCACGCTGACCTGTAATATCGATTTAACATCCGATTTGAGACTCGATTAAAACGAAGCACCCGTGAAACACTGCGAAATGGAGTAAGACGATTAACAGAGAGATAGCAATGACTAATGGTTCTATCAGTGTCTGAATAAATTACTTTCGTTTGTAATTTCTTGGTATTGAAAGAGGACTATTTATAATTTATACGTAATTTTAATTGCACTCTGACTGACAAAAAAGGTTTTAGATTTATTTGGTACAGCAGACGAAAAATAAACCGAAGTAAATTAAACTTTATTACCATACCTACATACTTTAAGCAAGTATTTAATAGCTTAATTACTGTTAAGACGTTCCGGGACACTACTCCAGACACAACAGATGTTTTATTGTTTTCACGCCTGTAGGCGTTCACTGTCCCGGAACGTGTTAAGTACCTGACGACTGTAATATCAGCTATCAGCTGTTTACATAATAATATGTAAAATGGTAAAACGAGACACATCAACTTGATTCAGCAATTACAAAATACCTAAAACATTTACCGTGTCAGTCTTGAGACTGGTGACGGTGAAAATATATTCAAAGTCCAACAAAAAGCGGGACAAATCATAAGAATCTCAAAATGATCGTTCGACAGAAAAGAGACATGAGATTTTGAAAAAATATAAAACAGACCATACTTAACTATTTTTTTGCAAAGTAAAAACTGAATAAAAAACTGCACAAAGTTCAACGTAACCTGACAAAAAATTTCGCTTCAAAAAATCTGTTAGGTACCCACTTCCCGAAGCTGAAAACACGACTGGTGATTTGCAAGCAAAACAAAAAAGTGACGTTGACAAAAAATGTGGCTGGACCATCATGCGATATCGTTGAATAAGATTTGGCACTGACTGCACGGGTAACGGCCGACGAAGTTCAAGGCTGGTCGTCTGTCGTCTCACAATAAACACTGACTCAGGCTAGATCAAAGAATGCGACACTCGTAAATGTCATTTTTTGGGCTAGAACTTTTTAGGTGCCGCCGCCGAAGGTAAGGTTTCAAGGTGTTTTTGAAACGTCAAGGACGCAACGTGTCTGCTAAAAAGAGTCTGTATTCAGCATTTTGAATGCATATTGCTTCAATGACAATAAATATCTCAAAACAATAAAAAAACAGTTATTAATAATTCAGATACGAAGGAACCCGCGTGTCCGCGTCCAAAACATAGACAGGGCTAAATTAACGTTTGCATTTTAATGAAATTTTACCTATTTTTCAACGCTTAAAAATACGAATAAATATCCTAGAGATCGATTTATTGCCTCTGAAACCCTCTTCATACAAAATTTCATGAAAACCGTTTGAACCGTTTCTGAGATCATACAAGAATTGATCGTTTCAAGTATAGAATTAACTAAGGTATAGTATACTATGTACTCAATAGTTTAAAACTCAATTAGCTTATTAACTATACAAGTAAAGCCAGTTAACTGCTAGCTAGCTATGCAAAAAAGGTAGTGTAATCTATTCGAAAAAGATAACAAGAAATCAAAATTCAAAAAGATCCCTAGCTATAAAATTATAATTTTATTCATTCCGGAACGATGAAAAAACGGGGGAAATAAACTATTCTATCGAACTTTAGCTATCGCGAAGTTCAGCGTTAAAAGACTTTCTCGTGTTTTATAAAAAGGCTATCCACTTCTGAATAAACTAGTTCAACAAGACTTCGCTGTTACTTTTATGGGGATCCGACCTTTTTTAAAGTGACTAGGCAGCTCTATGTGTGTTGTTGTGCTGTTACGCAATGTTAATCAATATAAAAAAGTCATTATGAAGTAAAATAGTGGCTGATGAGCAGTAATTGGTAACTAACGACGTAAGTGGAGATAATGCTCTATTATCCTGCTCAGTGGATCAGTAGAGATGTGCCTTTGTGTTGAACAACGACCGGTTATCAATTCTATTGTTATCGATACGATTGATTTTCCTTTACTAGCGGTACTCTGCGACTGCGTACGCGCGTTTTGACTTAGCTCTCTCCCCTCCCGTCGCAGCATGGTGATGATTTTATAGTAATAAATCAGCGATAAATAAGACAAATAAGCGATAATAAGATATGCAACATTTTTTTAAAATCGGTCCTGAGATACTTAGCGCGTTTAATCAAACTTTATAATATTAGTGTAGATGAGTTGAGTATAATAGATTGATAAGCATGAAATCAGGCCTACGGTAATTGAAGGTTTTGGATTATTTGTATGTTTAATAATTGCTTCACTGATGTCGTTATTATATCAATCTTAGGCTAATAAATCACTACTTACTGTTTGTTTCATAATTTCAAACTATGCGTCGCAGCGTTGGTTTTGTTTATTTAATTCTCAAGTATACCCAAATGTTATTGAAATAATTTTACATACAATAAACACTTTGAAATAATTTTACATTAAAGAGCCCTGATTCAGCATCTACTGTTGGACTACAGTAGTCATTCAGTAGTCCTATTGTTGCAACACATCGTGTGCTTAAAGTCAGCAGCATTGAAAGGTGACATTGCCGCTATCAGAATAGCGAGGTATATCAATTGTACTCTCGTGGTACAGCTCATGCACAACTCAGTGATAACTCAATTAGCGGAATTGAGGCCCTGAAGAAAACTTGTGTGTCACACCGAACTGTGAATATCGATAGCAGAAATAATTCCCCTCGTAACGTGTAGTAAGTGTAACAAGGCCGCGGGCGTAGACTGTGCGGTGCCCAATCAACACTACAAACCGTTTAATATCATAGTTCTTATCGCCTTCATTATAGAGTTAAAAGTATAACAGGACACACTCTCTAAGGCTGATTGCACATACGGTGCAGCTGCATCGTAAATTAGGAAAGCCCACACATAAAAGCCATTGCACTTTGTATATAAGTACCTTCAACTTATAAATAAGCTAATTCATGATCGTCACAATTTATGACAATACCTGCTGATTCGATAGCTAGTGTTTTATCAAGTAGGTAAAGTAATGGTAATTAATAAGAATATACTCGTACAGTTGCAGCAATCAAAATAATAGCTCTTAGGAAATTGACATTATTTTTCCTTTCAAATCAATTTTACTCGTGATTTTGAAAAAATAACTACTCAACTTTTGTACTAGTTGATAAAATTAAATGGCATAGAATACAAGTTTTAAATGTAGACTACTATTTTAATTTAATACTGCCTTCCTTTTCTTTTACTTGAGAGTAAGTAAGCTAACCAATCCCGATTTACAACAAATGATATCATTAATAATGTACCATTATGTTGTACAAACATCACACCATAAAATCGCAAGAATGCATTTATTTTCATGCTTGTCTCAGAAACAAAAGAAAATTAAACTCCATGAAAACGTAACAATAATTGTCTTCGTGTGCGGGTAGCGCCCTTTATGGGTAAAATAAAACGAATTAACCGTTGTTAATTCTCTGTGGCCGTCGTAAATCTAATGCCACTTTTACGGCAACTAGATTGGTAATAAAGTCGTCTCGGTAACCGAGCTGGTCAACCGCTTTTCGATCAAATCGGAATAAATGTTGTCGAACAAAAATTGTAAAGACTTTATATAGACTATTTAGTTCGTTAGCTTAAATACTGTCGTTGGGAAATTAGGTTAGGCTTTGCAATACATTTCATTGTAGCAAGCAAAGAAGGTAAACGTTTGACTTAATTAAATACACTTGACATTGTAATGTTGTTTTTCTTCAAAACAACCTCTTGAAACTTTTTCAAGTTACGATGTTTTAGTCGAAAGTCGTTAAACGTTCTTAAAACAAACGTCACGTATTGTTTCCTGTTTATTTAATTTTGCTGCAACTAAGTTATTATTCGTAAATGTTAAAACATTTTCTCATTAAAAACAGGTATTCTAAGTAGACCACAGCAGTGACTTTGTAACACTAGAGCGCAAAATACTGAGCTTTAATTTCACTGTGCGGCCAACAATTTGCACAGAGCGACCGTACTCTGCAGAATTCTGTACTTACACCTAAATTAAGTTAATTAAAAACTGGCATCGTACACACAATACGTGTAACTTTATAGTTTTTGTTAGCGAGAAATAGGCGAAGGCACACGTAGAGAAGGGCAATTTCCTTTTAAATGTCGGGTTAGTCACATAGGAATATTTCTTATGTTATTTTCTCTGCATGCTAGGTACAAATAACTGCACTTTAAAGAAATATTTAAACAGAGGTCTTAGACCCTTTACACACTGCGACTTTTAGCATCGATACTAACCCGCTTTTTTTTTTATTTTATTTTTTATGCATTTTGTAAACGCATTTTGTAAACGCGATGCGCTTCGCGACTCACACAATGAACAGATTTTGGCATCGATGCAGCATCGCGTTTGCATCGCTGCTAAAAGTCGTAGTGTGTAAAGTCTTTTATTCTTTTGACAGAACACACAATAATTATTTTGAAGTACTAACGAGTATTCATGAAATAAGAAACTCTAGGCACAAAAGTCTCTTACAAATAAAATGCGAATATGATTAAATTGAATACAGGATGTTTATTGTTTTAATCGGCGAACTGAATGCCTTAATTCTCTACCAGTCGAATCGGTCGAGAATGCTTAGAGTTCAATCACTTCAACCTATTATGTACGTATTTATCGTGCGCCTTAAACAGTAGGGCAACATACGCTCAGCTAGAAAAAAAAAATGCGTGCGGAGCTTTTAAATTAGAAAGGCAGTGTCATATGGTATATAAAGACCACCGGCTCGTGAATTATAGTTGTATCAATATGTTTTGTTGTCAGTCCGTGTATCCAAGTGTTGTAGGTGTCCGAAATGTCGAAAGGTGGCGTGGGCAAGCCCCTTTGCCTCATGAATATTCCGAGCGATTGTCTCGACTGCAATAAAATTAAAATAGAACATCACTACATCCGCCGTTAATGGTCTAGCGATTAAATACGGTTTACGATTATTAAATAATGTCCCCGACGTGACGGCATTTTACAATACCGCGAAAGAAAATGTTAAATGCTAATAAAATAAATAGTTTGCCTCAAGCTTTTTATTTATAGTTGTGTTCTTTGTTTGGTTGGATGTCATTAAAAATCATGCGTATTTCTGAGAAATAAAATAAACGATGTGACATGATATTGTAAATGGAAAGGATCCATCATGCATCGTACATCTACGACTCAATCACTCATCATTGAAGATATTTGAAACAAATGACAATAGCTCCTTCGTATTAAAAAAGAGGCAGCTCCTAACATGTTCTAACATCGAAGATATAAAACACTTTTTTGATTACACTAATTCTAAAATATAAAATATATACCCAGGTGTTTGGAAACATAATTTTATCCTCACACAAATCTAATGAAATCACTTAACACATGCTTATCAATTTTTTGTGCAACCAAAACCAGTTTGTAAGGATGCTCTCATTAATAAGTTTATTAACTGTTTGAATGTTAAATCGGATACCTAAATTGTATACAGCGAATACAGTAGACATTCAGTGAAATAGTTTGTATCCGTCAAATCCCAACGACATAATATGGGACGGGATAACAACTGATTGGCTATTGTGTCTGGAATCTCGTTGCTTGACCTATTACCAATGCACCTTCTTAGCACCTAGTTTTAAATGCAATAAATTTTTGATTGATTGATGTCTTTTGCTATCACAGCAAGCAATAAAACCGGTTAAGTGCGTGTCGGACCCGCGCACTGAGGGTTCCGTGCCACCCTTATCTGAATTCAGGGTCCACTTACTTTCACTTAACGAAAACATCACAATATATTGCGACAGCAAAAATAACTTTGTTTTTCATAGTGTTTGTATGAAAGACAAAGTTATATTTGCGGTTGATAAAAATGTGCAATATCTCAAAAACTACTGGTTCGATCTCCTTCAAACTAATTTTCGTTGCAAGTTTTTGTTGAGATCTACATCATATATTTTTTTCAAAATTTTTACTTTCTTAGTTCAAAAGTTAGAGGGGGGGGGACGCCCATTTTACCACTTTGGAAGCGTCTATATCTCAAACCTTACACTTTAAGAAAAAATGGTTTTAGAAACCTCAACATCATTTTAAAAGACCTATCCATAGACACCCCACACGCATAGGTTTGAGTAAAAAAAAATTTTTAGGTTTTAGTTTCATGTATGGGAGCCCCCCCTTAAATATTTTTTTTTTACTTTTTGTATCTGAATCGGAAAGCGGTGAACAAAATACACCTACCTACCAAGTTTCAGCTATGTGATGCTTATAGTTTCAGAATAAAGTGGCTGTGACATACGGACGGACAGACAGACAGACAGACAGACAGACAGACAGACAGACAGACAGACAGACTTGACGAAACTATAAGGGTTCCGTTTTTTGCCATTCGGCTACGGAACCCTAAAAAGGATTTTTACGAGATTTTAATAGGTAATTTAATTACATGTAAAATAAAATACTATGATGCTCCTACTCATTATACCAAAGAATGCTAATAGTGAGTAAAGTTGATCATTATAACAGCTACGCAATCATGTTTAGGTACATGTGGGCCTGCTTTATTTTCTTCTGCTGTAAAACTTAATAATAACCCATCTTATTTTATATCTCAATTTATTATTTGTCTGTAATTATTTGTGATAAAATATAATTAGAGCTTTAAATAGTATTACAGGCTTTGTGGCAAATTCGCAGTTAAATATATTTATACTTTTATCAACTAAGTAGACGATAGATTACACATGCAAAGAAATAAAACTCTAATACACATATTATATATCCCATCCGTGAGAAAATTTTGAACAAATTCTGACCGTTAACCCGTGAATAATGTTGTGCACAAAATCATTCTGACAACGGTAAAAAATTGCGCATTGCCTTCCGAATGAATTTTTAAGGAGTAACTAAACTAAAGATTAGTTACATCTTTTTACATTGTATATAACCCACCAACATTTTTCTTGACTGCATCATACCTTAATCGATGACTGTACATCACGCTTGTTCCAATCGGAGCGTATTTGTGTATTTTCTCTCCGTAGTAGTAATGTTTACGTTCGGAGCGCTGTGCTGTTTACTCTCAGGAGCTGGATGAGGGCCTACTTTGTAACTACGAGTATAACGTTACCAATTTTCCATTGAACTTCTATTACTAGCGTATGGAACTGACAGCACGAATTTTTTTTTTGTCTGTTTATGTTTATGATTGTTTTTTTTGTTTGTTGTTTTGAATTATGTTAATTTGTCATGTGATTGTGTATGTTATTTTTTTTGTGAACTCGTTCAAATGTGTGTGTGTGTGTGTTTGTGATGTTCTTAATTAATAAATTCATTTTCTTTCTTTCAAATTATGTGCTCCATAGTCATCAACTCATAATACAGATTCAGAATTCTAAATTCATATTTCTTTTTTAACTTTATATTATCAAAAAAGCAAAATACCGACATTAAAAACAAAATAACAGAAAAAAGTATTTTAAAGTTTCCCTCGATAACATCAAGACTCCATCCCGACTTTGGCTATAATGGTTCCAACTAGAAGGTATAACCTCGAGGTAGGCAAAAAACCAGTCCTTATATGATCGAGATATAAGGTATACAAAAAAACAACAACATACAGTCCTTTTTGAAGTCAGTTTAAAATACGGGTAAAGTCTACCAGAATAGGGCCTCAGTAGTCAAGTGGCTACGAAGAGTGTTGTGCGATAATTATCGACGAGTGTGAGTGTACTCACTCCTTAGTGCTAACTGTAATTAATTTTCTGAACACTTTGCTTTTCTTTCTTATCTGACATTTTTTTAAAGTTTTTCCTGTTAACTAGGTTATAATTCACAAATATTCTATTTTATTTTAGTTGTAATAGATTTTGGACCTATACAAACTTAATTATATAAATTGCACTGGTCTTAAGTTATCCGGGAGCATGCCTATACCACTCGGCACCGACACATTGGCAAGCCTGTTGAATTTATCAAGCGTTTTCTTTAACATATTTTTTCTTTTATAACACTATGCTTGTTAATTTAAATTTCAATTTCATTTATTTAGTCAGATAGTACAATCCATTTGTGTTAGTAATTTGTTATGCTAAGTTAGTAATTTAATGAGATTTTATGTCAAAAGTGCAGTGATATCACAAATTATTGTTGTTAATTGCAAAATGTTAATGATAAAATTATTGGGGATATTTTGATAAGTTTGTAGATAATCGAATCAATAGATTTTGATATCTATTTTCATAATTGATATGTTTATCCAGTGAATATTTAAGTATTTTTTTTACTAGACAGTTTATTAATTGAGAACGACATATTAATTGAGTACGACAGCTAAAATAAATCTGATCTGCTAAATTCCGGGGCTTTGATCGTAAAGTGTGCTTAATAAAATTAACGAGGACCCCTGTCATTTAGAGTACCTAATTATAAATTACTTTAACGACATCACCTCTCGATGCCCGTTAATTAGGGCAATTAATATGTTAACAAATTAGCTCTATCTTGTTCAAAGGCGGCCAGACATCAGCTGTGATCGAATATTTAACTTATTTATAGGTTGATGAACTTGATTTTGCAGTCGTATATTAAGTAATACGAGCAATACAAGACTCTTACTTGTACTCTGATAGCTGAAAGGCTAATTTTAGTTACTTAACTAACAGATCACACCGCGTCCCCTTTGGGCAGCCTTAAAAAAAAGGTGAAATGACCATAAACTTACCAACGCCTATGAATCTTTAAAAGTTTTAGGTAATTTCTCGCATTTATACTAACGAATTTGGAATCCAATAGGCAACATGCAAGATCAATGAAATATTCCCACTAAATCGCGGGCAGCCTCAAGATATTTACAAAATTGTTATGACTAGCCGCTTATATTTGCAGACGGAGTGACGCCGCAAACGAGAAAAGTTTTCAAAGATATCATAAAGCGGGCCAAGGACTGATTCTTGTAGTTTGCTGTCTTTGGATTAAGATTGCAAAAATGTAAACAAAAATAATTTGGGGATAGCCACAAATCATCAACCACAGTCACCGTTTGTTTGGTGTCTCTACAGAATTCACATTTAAAATATTAAAAAATAAAACTGTTCAGTAATTGATAGACTTCAAATAATTAATGTTAGTCCTGGGACCTCAATATTTAATCACTTGCGTCAGTAAAAACAAAATTAATAAAAATAAAATCGGTAACGTAAACGGAATTAGTTACAAATTTTGTTTTTTTAACTGTACCGGATTTAACAGATTTTAACTCAAAAAACTGAACATTAATTAAAAGTAAATAACACGATAGCGTGTTCGATCGACGCTAATGATTCAAAAATAGGGGCCCTTAATCAGCATCGGTAGTTCTTTTTTCTCTCTTTATTTATGGACTTGTATACATAAGTACATGTCAGTCCTATATTAACATATTTATATGCTAAACTACATATCTAAATATTAACTATATAATTTAAACAGTGGAGTATCGGTAGTTCTTACTAAGGATCTATCTAGTCCCTGTTAAAGTTCTGAAAGATTCGGAATTGTAAAATAAATAATTAATATCCGTGAACTGATACTTTCAGTACTATTACTGATTCATTAACTACTCGAACTCTTCTCGTAAACAATGAATGTTTTAATAGCTACACAGAAATCGGTAGCGTGAGTAAACATCACAGCTATTTTCGGTAAGTAGAGAAGTTCTTGTTAGAGCCAAAGGTCTGTTTCACGTTTGAGTTTGTGTAATGGAAGTTTTTCACAAACAAAACTAGTTGGACGGCTTTACATACAACGTATATGCCTGAACAAGGTTGTCAAAATTAACATTAACATGCCGTTTGTGTATCTGACTTTGTGATCATAACGTCTTATTATTACCTATACCATAGTACGGTATATATTTTTTCATGCTATCTGATCGGCAAAGTTCAATTATATGTCATTTAATGTTGACGTAAAGTGCGTCATCTCGGCTCACGGGCCGTAATATTGGATTTTCAAACAATACAATACAAATTCGGTAATGTGGCTCAATTCGCCTGCACCTTCATCCAGCGAAGAGGAAATAGTTCGAAAATCGAACGGCACCACGCGCCGGTATCAGAAAAAATATTGCGTATTTATTATATTAATATTTGAAATGACTTGTTAAAAGCCAGGATGGGCATCTAGTTGATGTGTACATTAATTTTTTTGATGTAACAATCTCAAGTCTTCCTTTAAATCCTGACTGACTTTCTAAAGTTACAAAGTATTTGAATGCGCCATAGTCAGTTCAAATTCTCTACATTCGAAATAATAAATTCAAAAAGATTCAAAAAATACAATTCACACCGTAAATGTATTTTGCTAGACCGTCAAAAATGCGTGAAGTTGAAAAATAACTAAAAACGAAATAAATTACGGGGAGATCCAGCAGTCAGCCGAATTTTGATCTGACAATAAAACATTTCGCATGAGCCCCGCAGGTGTTTAAATATCGCCATTTATACCGGCTAAGCCGTGGATTTTGTACGAATACTACGGTTTATAACATTCCACGGATTGTTAGATGAGGTTTTCGGCAACAAAATAGGTAGGTATAGACTTCTGGACTTTTGAGGAAATTCCCTATAAAAAGACTACCCTACCTATGGATAGGAACTCACAACTTTTATTATGGAGTATTAAGGATTAGAGGAGTATCTCCTGAATTTGGTATGCTCAGTTGCAGCATCTTAACACGTTCCGGGACACTACTCCAGACACAATAGATGTTTTATTGTTTTCACGCCTGTAGGCAGGCACTGTCCCGGAACGTGTTAAGCTACTTTATCTGTAACCGTATCAAAATGACAAACAATAAGCATTGGTAGGCGCAACCGAGCCCACAACATTCTGTTCTTTGCTATAAAGTTATTGTATATTTAGTAAGATCAACTTAATCCTATAGAACTTAATTAGTTAGGTATATAAAACTAAGGTATACTATAACAAAAACTAATTATAACTACGTAGTTATGTAACAATATTATTGCTTCTGTGGTCATAAAAAAAATGCAGCACAATGCA
This sequence comes from Pyrausta aurata, assembly GCA_963584085.1. Classification (NCBI taxonomy): domain Eukaryota; kingdom Metazoa; phylum Arthropoda; class Insecta; order Lepidoptera; family Crambidae; genus Pyrausta; species Pyrausta aurata. The sequence goes on along the minus strand of OY757254.1, from coordinate 4,673,260 downwards.
ATTTTCTGTGAAGGTTAAAATCGGAATACATCAATAACAAAGTTTATCTTGTTCCGATGGAAATAAAAGTTATATAAAAGTAATATTTTATATTTTTTTTATATTACCCGCTCAGTTATTGCAAATGTTCCACCACTGATTAAATTTTCTGCATTCCCAAGCGGTTGACTGGTAGAGAATGCCCTAAGGCATTAAGTCCACCAATTGTACAATTCGCAGTGCAAAGTTTAAATAAATATAAAATATATCACGCAATTGACGGGTTAGCTATTTATTCCACAAAACGTGAACAGATTTTGGATCAAAAATATTTTGATTTTGATAATGTCCAAGTCAAGAGTTTTTGATCTATCCAAAATATTTATTAGTTCTTTTACAAAATGATGGCATTGTCTAAATACCCTCAGCAAAAATATTGCCAACGAACATCACTTTGGTGGACTAACAGCTTAACTAGTCTAGTCTAGCGTTGCTTAGCTGCAAGGGAAAACTTTTATCACTGTTTTTGAACGACACTTTTTTTTTCAAGTGCTCTGACGCGCTTGCTGTGTGCCAGCGTCAAAATTGCAAAAAGGATTGCACCAAATGGAGAAGTTTAGAAAAATATTCTAATTTTGAATGTATGCTATGATACGATCTAGTTTTCATTCGCACTCGTAGATTAGATAATCAAAATATGTGTGTGTTTTTTATGTACTTTGACATCTAACTACAACTTGAACTGAGTTTCACTGTTTACCTCATAACGTTTGTAAAAGCGTTGCAGAAAATCACTCGTTCCAACAAACCGTCTTGCAGTATTAAATAGGTTTTATCGTTTACGGAGTGAGCAACAATAATTTCCATAATTAATGTCTAAGGCCGAGGTCACATCGCAGTCAGTCGTAAAAAGGGGTAAACCCAGATAAGTTCCAGATTAGCATACAGTGCAGTCTCGGGCTAGCTTTGCATGTCTGTTGGCTTTAACGAAATTGCAATGCGGCATTTACAAAAATAGCAGTCCTGCCTTATGCCTATACGAATAGAATCGAGATCGGGTTTGAGTGTACACCAACTCGCATTTAATACAGTATTACTATTTTTGTAGATATTTGAGCCACTTACATATACGTCCTCTCATACATATTCAACTAAAGCCAGAATTTTGGGGGAGCCAGCTCTGCAAACTGAGTGTAGGCGGCTTATCAAATCAAAGATTAAATCTAGAAATAATTTGCCACTGAAAGGGTTAGCTAGCATGCTATGATAACATATAAGCAGAGAAACTTATTTGCATAGATTTATTTGTGGTGAAGTCTAAATAGTCATCATCAAAAAAAGCTATGCTCTTGTCGGTGGAGTTTTTTTTATAAAAACTCCAAATTAATTAGGGAAGATAGTACCGCACTACGGGTACCGCACACCGGGATGGAAACAAATCCAACAAATCAAAAACCATGGCAATCGGTCCAGCCGTTCTCGAGTTATAAGTGTTGTAACAAACACGACTTTCTTTTATATATATAGATTTTAAAATAGGTTGATATTTCGATAGAGAATAATCTCTATCAGTTAGCTGAAAAATTGAATCACTTTAAAAACCCGATCTTCTGTAATAGCGGTTCTAAGCCTATACAACAGATAGCATTTGTAGCCCGCCTTCGTATGATAGCATGCTAACACCGGTTTCCTAGTCTGGTCTAGTAATTAATCGGGCTAACACGGTGAATACCACTGATGTTCCATACAATTCCGCTGGTTGGAAGTTTTAAAGCATAATAAACTGTAGCGCAACCAAATATGGTTAATAATACGTGTAATACTCATCAGTTATGCAGTAGTTAAGGATAGTAATATATTTGAAGTACATTTGATAGTGGTTTCATGGCGAGCCGAACGATTTCCGTCAATGACGATGACTAGACTGCAAACGATGGGCGCTGAATATTGAATAAGCTCAAATTAATTGTATGCTCAACTATATTGGCTATCAAAATAGACGGCTTTTAATTATTATACGTAAACTGACGTTGAACCTCGAACGATGTACCTTTCATCGAGGATAATACACATTTTGGAATACTAAAGCCACGAATAATTCTATATTATTAAAAGCATATTTTACGCTATTATTTAAGCAACAGACTCCGACATTCATGAATGTTAAATAATGTTGCCATATTCACTAATTAAAAAAGTTAATTTACGCTGTGAAGACGACAGGTTGCTGATTAAAAGATGATAGCACACTTTAGACGTTTATTTCGGCAAACACGTGGAAATACAGTTTCGGAAAGCGACATGCGCTCGCGCCCGGTTATGCTTACAGACTGCCCGAGGGCTCGCGGCGTACCGTGATCGATAACATTTTTAAACATTGTAGGTAGGCAAATATTCCTTACTAGCTAGTAGTTTAATTTTACCTTCAAAATACAGAAACATACAATTCAAAGATGAGCCACCGTCAACACGCTGGTAGAAATTAATTTTACAAATTGTCCAGATACATTTTAAGCTATGCAAAATTCTGGTTTTATAAGTAATAAAGAAAATAACTCGTGATTATGTTGTTTTTTAATGTGTCTATTGCGAGCCCTTTGTACGTTTTTTCGGGTATTCGCACAAAAAGGTTGCAATCTATTTGCCCTGAAGGTTTTTCATCCGCTTTAATCCGCGACCCTGCCTAATGTAGATACGGCAGTAAATGCCAAATTTTTATGCTAATCCCGACTGCCTGCAAGGCTGTCTCTATTTTTCAAACAAGTAAAATGTCCGTTCCATATTACATTTGCGAAATAAGCCACTAGTACAATACTAAGTTTAATAACTTTTTAGTCACTCTCTGCAACGTGTTATTCCGTCGTTTTTTTGACACAGTCGTTGTTCCGATTTATTAATTTATTTAATTAAAAACTTTATTGCACAAATAAAAGTGTACAAACGGTGGAATTAATGCTGAAAGCATTCTCTCCCAGTCATACCTTTAGGTCATGCATAGAGATTATTATGGGTATATATCTCATGGATTACTCATCAAATACCATGAGCATTTTATTCTACATTTTTAACTGAGCTCGTAGAGCTAAATGTTTAGGGCATATCCTTACTACACGAATATGGACACAGTAAGAAGGTACTATGCAAAATTCTCTCATGAATAAAGAATTGTTTTTCCTTCCCATTCCTGAGATCTGTCAGTCTCGTGTTAGGAGGAGCATTGTGTACAAGGAATTTATCGAACATTCTAATTTTTGTTAATCCCTCTCATTCCATTGTTGACGGTCGGAGGGGAAAGCTTTCGCTGATCATTGTCCGTCTTAATTAAACTTGTCTTTCATGCAAGTCTGTCTGTCGCAAGTAAAATATGCTTAAGGGAAATAAGGAAAATATTTTTAGACGCGAACATAGATCGGGTGAGAGTTAACAAGCGTTGTGACAAGTTGACACTTTTATTTGCGTATGTAAGTAGTCTGGTTGGTCTGGGTCTTGTTACTTAAGTAATGAAGAAAGCTTGACAGTGTTGAAGGTATTTAAAGTACCTTTTAAACGTTTTACCAATTAACGCTGAATATTTTTCACTTACTCGTATGTAGAAGTAAGATAGAAGACCAGGTCTAACGAGAGCTTCGTTCATTGATCGGCAGGTTGCACCATGTGCAATACTCAAAATATAATCAGCAATGGACAAGTCTGAGTAATCTCCAAACTAGATTGATACACAGATGCACCAATTTATTTGACTATTTTTGAGCGGAACGTGAAACGATATGATGACGATTGACTATATGTATAATCAACGCACCTATTTAAAAATTCAAATGTCAGTAGTTCGAAGTTCGGTATAAGGGTATAACTCAAACAATTGTACCAAATTAACGGGTTCCAAACAAACTGGTGACACGAAAAGGCTGTATAATTAATGTCCCACAAATGCCAGTCTACACAATTAGAGAGAAACAATACCAGTATCAACTATCTATGTGCCCTCACCCTTCATCAGGCTTAATGAACAAAACAAACCGGAGTGGATGAAAACAAGCTATCAATTATCGCGGGACCGCCAACTATTACCATAAATTCCCAACTTTCAAATGAATGCAGGCCTGTGAATTAGCTAGTATTTGTTAGGGCGAGTTCGCATTTGCGATTCTAGCTTGTAATTTTTATCCCAAGACGGTTCAGACTTTTCCTAGCCCACCCTTTACTGTGTACAAATATGTAGCCATATACATGTTCTTAACGTTTTCTGTAAACGAACCATTCCGTTTGACACTAGTAAGAGCCAGAGGGTCTAGATCGCAATTTAAGTTATTAAATTAATTAAATCGCAAAATTAAAGCTCACTTACAGCCAGCCAGTCTAATCATTCCAGTAAGAATGAATGCTGTCATTAGATAAAATAGCAGGAAATTAGATAGAACATGTACAGGCGTTTCTACCGGTCGCGTTGACGGATCCTTTCGCTGGGATCGCAAGTGCAAAAACGCCCTTAACTCATACTTGTAAAGACCGAAGTTTACTCTACCGTTTTGTCTTGGCAAATTGAACCTTAACTCAAAGACAATAAGACAAGGCAATAGAAGTACAGTAAGACTTGTTTATGGGTTTTACAGCAGATGGCAGTGCCAAGTATTAGCATACAGACGGAATGAAAGCCTTGTAATAACGGTTCTTTGCAGCGATATCACTGTACGTACAGGCTGTAAAAATATACCGTTGGAAGGTATTTCTGTTTACTGACGAATGAAAGGACAATACTTTATTATATGCTAAGCATTTTACAAGTTAATGAAACTCTCAAGTTTATAAACGGAATTCACAAGAACCTTCATGAACGCTTGAAATACTATCTTCTTCAGTTTCATAAACTTAATATCTGATAAAATAGGCTAGTTTCCGTCACCGATAGTTGACGTAATTTTTATTGATTGTCAAAACTTTACTGTTGGTTTCTGTTTTCAACTAACGCACTTTTTACAGAGCAATAAAAATGATTGTGTAAATTAATAAGAATAATAAATTAAAGGTTGGCCTAAAATCTTGTATATTCTTTAAATACTGTGTTCGTCGATTTCTTGATGATTGCAGTATTATGTTGCCGAAATAATATTACGTATTTCAAATCCTTTTGAATTTTTGCATATCTCGGACCTACCCAAGTGTGATGTTGTTTTGTTTCTTTGCGCCCAAAAAACAAAAATGATAACTTATCCCGTTGCGAACAAAAGCGCAAAATTATGCGGGTCTGATGGTCTCAAATTCGCAAGCATAATGCGCAGTTCGCCATACATAAAACAAAAGGTGCAGCACTTTGTTTGATATCAAATAACCTTTAGAACGCCTGCACGCTTTCTTAGCTCTGTGTTTGTGCTGTGGCCAGTGATCAAAGAGCAATGGGCATCAATTACTTACTAGCCCCTTAATTAACTTAGGGCCGGTTTCGTGACCGAAAGTGAATTCAAGTAATGGTTAAAAATTGTTACCATTGGTTGAATAATAACGATTGTGCGTGCTTTGAAACCAATAGTATAAACACGAGTTTACAGGTTTAAGAGTTTTATTGACAAATGCACACATGAAAATACGGTACAGTCGTTTTTTAACATAAAGTCACAAAATAGTAAGTACAGCGAGAGTGGTGGCGATGCGTGCGCAGTGCGTGAGCGCTTGTGACGCGGGCTTACCCAGACTAACCGACTCTTGTTGCCGAGCGCGCGCGGCGGCCACGCGGGGTCTGCGGGGGCGCGCGGGAGACGAGGTCTCGCTCGTTGCTATGGTTACGGGTGGCGTGATCATCGGGCGATGCGACGACTACGCTCTCGCACCCGATTCTGCCTATCGCGCGTTATAGGCTCCCCCTCTAACCTGACCGTCCCGTCCCCGGGGTCGGGTTAGCCTTTCGAGGGCGGCCTCGCCTACGCTTTTCCCTAACTGGTGATTGAGCGCGACCTACAAACGGGGTCAGCTGCGAAGCATGGTACTTCCCCAGAGCTACCCCATCGCTTACGCGTCCCAGGTTGTATGTAGTAGGGCTTATCACGGCCTGAACTCTATATGGTCCGTCACGACGCGGTATGAACTTGGGGGTTTGACCCTTACCTGCGTCATTAGACCCTTGCGTCTTCAAAAGAACTAAGTCTCCCACCTGGTAATCGGGAGCTGGCCGACGGTGTTCATCGGCATATTTCTGTTGAACTGCTTGGGCTTTCTCGTAAACGTCGCGTGCATCCACTAGGGCCGCAGACAGTTTCTTAAGATACGGTGTTATACTCACCACAAAATTGTCATTCTCGATAATGGCTCGCATGTCAGACATGACATCGGCGGGCGCGCGGATCTCGCGCGCAAAGTTCAAATAAGCTGGAGAGTGACCTGTGCCAAAAGTGACCGCCGAGTTCATAGCGAAACGTATGGCGGGAAGATGTACATCCCAGGTTTCGTGGTCATTACCTACGAGGATTGCAAGCTGGGGTTTAAGATCCCTATTCTTTCGCTCCACCGGGTTGGCTTCGGGGTGGTAGTAAGAGGTAAGGGTCTGCGTTATGCCCATAACGTGACACGTCTGCTGCATGACCTCACAGATGAACTGCACGCCATTGTCACTCACTAACCTTCTAGGTACGCCAAATCGCAGAAAAACCTCTGCTACCAAAACTTTGGCGCACTCCTCACTCGTGGCAACGGTGAGGGCGAACAACTCCACCCAGCGCGTGCAGGTATCTTCCACCACCAGGATCCAACGCTTACCAGAAGCAGTCTCCGGGAGCGGGCCGAACAGGTCCACAGACAGCACTTCAAATCTACGAGCAGTGGGAGGAGTCTGCAACAGCCCCGCCGGTTTCCTCGTGTCAACCTTATATCGCTGACAAGGTACGCACTTCTTAACGTATTCGTTGATGAACTGTCTCATTCCAGGCCAATAGTACTTACCGCTTATGCGATGCAAAGTTCGCTCGGCCCCGAAATGACCGGCGGTCGGAGCGTCGTGGTAGTCAGCTAAGACTTTCTCACGCTCGTGTGCGGGCACAACTAGACAGGCGGATTCGTCGTCGCCTTCCGGGCCATAGCGATAGAGAACCCCATCGGACATGACATAACCACGATCCGCCCAGGGCCTCCCCCTAAAGGGTTCGTCATCGCCAGCCTCCAGCGCCTCGATGATCTTGCGTAGCTCGAGGTCCTTCACCTGATTCTCACGGACGTCAGCATGACTCCGGGCCGGGAGGTTCGCCTCAGCGTAGCACAGATCACAGTCTTGTTCCTCATCGCACGGTGGGCGCGAGAGTGTGTCGGCAATGACGTTCGACCGGCCTGGCGTATACTCGATCCGCAGGTTGTACTCCTGTAAGATAAGAGCCCATCGGGCCAGTCGGCCACTAGGTGACTTGATGCTCATAAGCCAGCGTAACGGCTGGTGGTCTGACTTGACAACGACCTCAGCCCCTTCGATGTAACCGCGGAACTTACCTACAGCCCACACGACGGCGAGCGCCTCCCGCTCCGTCGTGGTGTAGTTCCGTTCGGCGCTATTCAGAATGCGGCTGGCGTACTCCACAGGACGCTCGTCGGTGCCCTCCCCCTGCATCAAAACTGCCCCCAGACAGTACCCACTGCTGTCTGTCCTCAAGACGAACGGCTTACCTTCGTCCGCTTGGCGTAATATAGGCGCTGATGTGAGGAGTACCTTGATCTTGTCGAAGGCATTCTGTTGCTCCGAGTCCCACGTCCACGTACTCCCTTTCTTGAGCAAAGACGTCAACGGCCGGGCGATCTCAGCGTAGTTCGGGATAAAACGCCGGAACCAGCTGGACGTCTGCAGGAAAGTCTTAAGATGCTTTATGTTTTTAGGAGCCGGCATGGCTGAAACTGCTGCCGTTTTATCGGGATCGGCTTTGATCCCGCCGGGAACAATGATATGGCCTAGAAATTTCACCGAATCACGGGCGAAATGGCTTTTCTGCCGATTGACGCGCAGGTTGAACATGGCGAGACGGTCAAAAACAGCTTCTAGGTCTGCCAGGTGTTTCTGAAAGGATTCACCAGATAGTACGAGGATATCATCCAGGTAAGCAACGAGAGTACAGCCAGGTAAGTTTGACCTAAAGCGATCTATCAATCGTTGAAACGTAGCCCCAGAATTTCTCAAGCCCATCGGCATACGTTTGAATCGAAACGTACCGAGGGGTGTCGTGAAAGCAGTCTTATCACGATCCTCAGGGCATACGCTAACCTGAAAATACCCGGATTTGAGGTCCAGGGACGTCATGTATCTCGAGGTCTTCGCGGCGTGCAGCACGTCCTCGATGCGCGGGAGTGGGTACCGGTCGGGCTCGGTGACCGCATTCAACTTGCGGTAGTCGATACAGAGCCTGTACGACCCGTCCTTCTTCTTCACGAGCACCGCGTTAGAAGCCCACGGAGATTCGCACTCTTCTATTACGTCATCAGCCAAAAGCACTTGCAGCTCCTTCTCAAGGGCTTCCTTCTTAGGCGGAGACAACCTATAAGGAGGTGAGGCTAATGGCTCTTGGGTTTCACTTACCTTAATCTTGTGTATGGCGAACTCAGTGGCTGGTCCCTCCGATGCAAACTGGGCTGCACGGTCCTCCAAAAACTTGTTAAGCGTGGCCCGCTGCTGTGGGGTTAACGTAGTACCTTCGTCATCGCGCAGAGAAACACCTCCGACGTCAGCCGTCAACACTTCAGAACTGTTAAGAGTGTATGATTGCACAAAAGAAAATTTTGCACTAGGGTCATCAGAAAAGTACCATGTCTCTTGGCCTATGTCTAAAACAATGCCAGCGTTGGCTATGAAGTCGCGACCTAATAAAGTTTTCGTATTATGTCCCGGAAACATCATTAATTCCGTCTCTATACATCGCCCCAATAAAACAATAGGTACCGGCGCGGACATAACTACTTTTGAAACGCGCGACCCGTCTGCGAGTCCGATATTATATTCTACATCGCGAAACTGTATCCCGGCTTGCACTAAAATCGCGTATAAACTCGCGCTAGCGACACTATGTGTAGCCCCGGTATCGACAAGAGCCACACCCTCCTTGCCTAGGATATCTACACTAAGCATGGGTGACGACGACGCTGATAACACGGACGGCTCATCGGACGTCAAAACGTTAAAGTCCGACGGCTTCGCAGACGCGCGTTTTACGGAACAATTCTCGCACTTAGACCGCACGACGCCGGGTTTTCCGCAACCATAGCAACGAATAGTATTCTGAACACTATCATTCGTATTTGTATTTTGCGTTACGGACGTACTAATATTATTATTACGCGCGCCTCGGCGACGGCGAGAAGATGCGCCGCCGCCGCTATGGTCGTTCGGCGACGCCGCGTTCGGATACGCGCTCTTGTTACCGGCCGCAGACGCGGGCGCGCTCGGATTCAGAGTCGGACCCGTATTACTATACGAGGTATGAACTCGTGTCGGAGAACTAGTGTTATTATTACAGATTGACTCACCCGGGGCTAATTCTAGTATAGCTTCCTCCGCCGCTCTCGCTTTATCTATTAGTATGTCTAAACTAAACACACTTTCGCGTGGTACGCGTTTACGGACGCGTTTCTGTAGAAGCCCGTACACAATATCGATTTTCATCTGTTCTGGCACTTCGTACGGCACTCTTACTAGCGATGCTCGCACTCTGTTTATGAATACGTCCGCGCGTTCGTCCTCCTTCTGCGCGGACGAGTAGATCGTGCGGAGAGTTTTATACGCCGGCTGTGGCGCGCCGTACATGGCACGCAGCCGCTCCATGGCGTCGCTCCAGCTGACGGCGCCGGCTCGGGCGCCGCGCCACCAGACGGCGGCGTCGCCGCTCAGCAACATGGGGAGTCCTCGCACGGCGTGCTCGTCGGACACGCCCGTGCACTCCTTAAAAACTTCGACGGCATCGATGAACGCCTCGACCACCTCAGGATCGCGCGATGCGCCGTCAAACCTCGCGGTGCATCCGGCGAGGTTGCCTCCACCGCCAGGCGCCGCCGTCGCGGTCACGTTCGCGACGGGCGCGGGCGCGGGTGAAGTGGGCGTCGATGTGACGCCGGGATAATGTGACCATGGGCTTCCGTACCCAATAGTCCGCAGAGTCTCGATAATCCTTCTATTCGCCGCCTCCTGCGACTGCGCAAACGACTCAGCCATCGCTGCTATCAGTCGTTCAGTATCGTACGAGTGCTGCAGCCGGCCGCTGCGGTCCTCACCGCGGGCGGGGGTGCCCGACGCGGCGGGAGCGGAGGCGCCATCACAGGCGCGGGGCTCCACCGACGCGTCGTCCTCGGCCGTGGGATCAACATCACCACGGGCTGCTGCTGCTCGTGTCAGCATTGCGGGAATGAAGTTTATTCCGTCACAACTGCACGCACGCGTTATACGCTAATTTTGAGTAGGTACTGCCACTAATAACGTCTTCGGTAGAAGCGCGTAGATCTCGGCCGCGAGGTGGGCGCCACTATAAACACGAGTTTACAGGTTTAAGAGTTTTATTGACAAATGCACACATGAAAATACGGTACAGTCGTTTTTTAACATAAAGTCACAAAATAGTAAGTACAGCGAGAGTGGTGGCGATGCGTGCGCAGTGCGTGAGCGCTTGTGACGCGGGCTTACCCAGACTAACCGACTCTTGTTGCCGAGCGCGCGCGGCGGCCACGCGGGGTCTGCGGGGGCGCGCGGGAGACGAGGTCTCGCTCGTTGCTATGGTTACGGGTGGCGTGATCATCGGGCGATGCGACGACTACGCTCTCGCACCCGATTCTGCCTATCGCGCGTTATAATAGTCATTAAAATAGCCATTCTGTCAATTTAATAATTTAGTCAGATTTTTTTCAAAACAAACACAGACGTAATTATTCAACCGATGGTAACGACTTTTAACCATTTGTTGAGTTTAATATCGATCACGTAACTGGACCTAATTGGTTGGTGTTAATAGGCTTAGTTTCATCAAATTCACACAGATGTTTTCTACGCAACATTTTAATGATGAAACTAAATATATCACAACTTATTATACTGATTTTCTATGGCCAAAAGTACTTCAGCTGAAAACAAAGAACCACAATACCTATGCATTCCCATTTCAGCAACAATATTAAATCAACTCATTTGAAATTGCATTACTTGGGATTCCAGCGAATCGGAGTGAACGAATTGCAGTTCCCAAATATGCGGATATTAACCGCTCGCAGTTTTATACAGGTCGCAGGCACCATTACGTAAAAAAACAACTATCAGACAATCGTTATCAACTGCAATAGGCTAGTTGACACCACCAATCGTTATACTGTCAAAACGCTATCCTCTTAAGATTTACTATGGCGATTTGAAACTATAACGTCATAAGTTACTGTGTTTAACTGACGCACTTTTTATTGTGTACAAAGTTACTAAAATCTAACTATGTAAAACAAACTCTAATGATCCTTGGTTAAATATAGCATTTTCTGTAACTTCGGAAATGATATTACCTAAAAATGCGACTGTGCTAATCGGTTTCTTTTTAGAAAGGCAGATAATGTTTTTTAGTCTATGCACACACACTGTTCCCATCTATTATGCTGGTCGAGCACAATCGAGCTTACTACCAAACGCTATAAGACTACGTAATAGGGCTCTGATATTGAAATACTAAAGCCCAAAGTTCAGGCGAGTAATCTCATATCGCGCTGCAGTCGCACCTATTTAGTGCTTGGATGTTTCGAATGTCTGCTTAACAATTTCAATAATATACTCCAGCATCTCGATTCGCGTATTTTCAGCATCTACTGTTGGACTACAGTAGTGAAATTGTAACACATCGTGTGCTTTAAGTCAGCAGCATTGAAAGGTGACACGCCACTGTCAGAATAGCGAGGTCTTTCAATTGTACTCCCGTAGTACAACTGATGCACAACTCAGTGACGACTCAATTATCGGAATTGAGGCCCAGTATGAAATTTAGGTACTACACTCTACATAATATAAAAGGAAGCCATTCATTATTTTGTCGACAAACTAACAAATAAAGAAAGAAAAATGTAACAAAGGGTCCTTAAAAATAAGCTTTATGTTACACCAATTCTCATCTCTCACATTTTCGGTTCGGTAGCTATCATAACAATAATTTCCGAATCACATCATTACGCGTATGATTAATGTACTCGTACGTGGGCAGATATTAATAAAATTGATACAAGTAGCGCTTCCGTAAACAGAAAATCGAGTTCATGTTTACATATTTTTAATCATGTGTACTTACGTAGGCAACGATGAATCAAGGGTGAAATTACAATAACACAGATATTACCTAGCCTTCAACAACTGCAGTGTAGTGAAATGCTTCACTGCAAAGGTTGACTTTTTCGTTTCACCAAAATACAGTACTAGCGGTCCCAGCGAACTTTGTTTCGCCCCCAGCCCCGTTTTATGGGATGCTATAAACCTCACGGAGCCCGAGACCTTTCCACCGAATGCAAAACCTTGAAAATCGGTTCGTGCGTTCTGGAGTTACAGCGTCAGGAAGGAAACCCCGGCCTATTTTTATATCGTAGATTTGATAGATTTGCGCTCTCCCATTAAGAATTTTAACTTAAATTTACACTATTATTCACTCATTTAAGCTGGTAGATCGACATGCCTACGGCTGCTACCAAACTCATCAAATAATACTGGTCTTTCAGCAGCAAAAGCACTTTTATTTTACTCAATTCAAATTATACCTGAGTCACTTTGATAGTAAAACCTCTAAATCACGAAAAAGAAGAGAATTTGCTTAAATTCATGACGTGGCCAGATGGTGTTCCCGTGAAAAATTCCCTTTGTTTGCGAGATTTACGAGACTGCTTGTTTCAGGGACAATAGTAACTATTTATGAAGATTGAAACGAGTTTTTAAACTTTTATAGTCGTATAGTGCGTGGAACCATAACTTTTATATGAATTGCTTTTACACACACTAGGGCGGAAAGTTTTTGTTTTTGATAGAGCTTTTTGATTATAAACGTACCAACATGCATTATATGGTGATCAGCAAAACTTACTTAGCTATTATTTTACAAGCTTACTTTAGACAAGCAAGAATACTAAATAAAATAAATTATTGATAAAATACCAAACCTATTTTCAAACTATGTTACCGATCTTACAGACGGGGCTTTTCAGACTTGTGATTAGTCTATAATCCATCATTATCAGCCAAAGGACGTCCACTGCTAAAAATAGGCCTCCCCAACGGCTTTTTACAGCGACCGATCACAAGCGGTCTGCAACCAGTTTGATCCTGCTATCTTTACGGTCGTCTATCCATCTTGTCGGTGGACGTCCTTCGCTGCATTTATGGTCAAATAGTCTCCAGTCTAATGTCTATAATCCAAATATTTTATTATTAAAACAAAGTTTTCTCGCTCATTCGATCACTCCGAGGGAACACATTACACAAACAGTATTGAAATGAAAATAGATGGATCTAGCCAGTCATCTATCGCATCAGTTGCTATCAGGTAATGTAATGGAGTTATAATGGATCTCCCGATAGTTCAACTAAGCTCTAAATTCCGTACAAAACCGAGGTGCGGTTACTAACATGTTTGGGGTATGTATAGTATAAAACAAAGTCGAACTTCTAAGAAATGGGTGGGTTAGTCCAATATTCAGGCCGCGAGTACTGGTATTGTAATTTCAACTATTTTACTAACAATTTATATGTTTTTTTTTTCTGTAATAAAATATTTGAATTTGAATTGATACTGTAGGTAGATTCCTTATACTTTTCAATTTGTATAAGATATCATTTTAATTCTTTATAAGATTATCTGCCATTACACTTCATAAAAGATCTCGTTAACCGCCTACTTAAAGCTATATATCATTTTTCTATCAGGCACCAAATTGTTTTATACTTCGCCCCCCGTCGCCATCTTAGGCAGCGTACACACTATTTGGCGATGTTAATGTATAGTTTTTCTACCAACACGTTTCGTGTACATATGCTATTGTGTGTGTTATGCGTGTATATATACTTACATAATATATAAATCCTATAATGAATAAACTATTGGCCTTAAGCGACCTTCTTTAAGTGATATCCTATAGTATTTTTAAACCTATATTTGTGAATAATTTTGTCCAAAGTACTTGTATCTTGTCAAAAGTAAAGTTTCTTAATGACTAAAAAGATTCGTTTTCTAAATCGTAATCGATCTCGTAATACACCTACATTTGTTGATGAATCTTGCTTTGTATTTAATTTCGATTACGAAGACGAAAGTATATCACCTGCCTTACATTGAAATAACGCCTTTAAGCTCTTCATAAGAGGCGACGATCCAATTTAAATGGAAATCGTTTCTTAAATTAAATATTCGTCGGTTAAACATGTAGCGGGGAATCATTATACTCGTAAATGAATACCTACTGTGTCTGCATAAATAACGTTATTAATGACAATTATAACTGACGCAATTGACGCCCACGACAGTTGCTCCACTTTACATTAATAATAAATTCAAAACAATAAAAACTAAAAGGAGCTTTTAATTTATATCGCCACTAATACTGACTTAAATACATAATTTATGTGAGGCTATGGCCCATTCAATCAAAGCTTATTGTAACGGTACATAAATTAGGATAATGTTATATTTTGATCGATCTGCAAAATTGGTGTTATGGAACCGTTTTAGCACGAGGATACGAAGAATAAATTGATTAAAAAAAACAAATTAAAACTCCAGGAGGCCTATTCTCGCATGATCGAACCTATTTCATGTGGTAATTCGATTGTATCACTGTTTTACCGAAAAATCAAGTAATATATCCACGTTAAAAAAAACTACCGCACGAAAGAAATCAAAATACATAAATATCGTGACCCGAATAAAGCAATAACTGTATTTTCTTTGAAAAAGAAAATTTGAGCGGTGAACTTTTTTCGTATACGAACTGCACGAGAATTGGCCTCCAGGCTTTCGGCTTAACTTAGCATAGGTGTCGCACCTGTCTGGGTGTGCCATGATTTATTACTTGTAGCGTGAAAATACATGTAAAAAGAGTCATTTCATTACATTCCATAAGGTTATTATGTAACTATCACTCACAGTCAAATTGCAATTGCCATGGACGTCATGATATATATTAATGAAAACTCCGAATATCGTTTTACCTAAAACATTACCTGCTGTAAAAAAAACTTTTTTTAAAAACTTTTTGGAAAAATGAAGGATTAGTAATAGATTGGAGACCCTTCGACCAAAGGCGCAGCGTAGGACGTCCACCGACAAGATGGACAGACGACCTTGTAAAGATCGCAGGGTCATTCATACTGGATGCATACCGCTCACAACCGGTCGCTGTGGAAAACCGTGGGGGAGGCCTATGTTCAGCAGTGGACGTCCTTTGACTAATAATGATGATGATGATGGAATAATAGTTCACTTGGCTCTTTGACAATCTTTATGGGAAGTTAAGTTCCTATAAACCATGAGATTATAATTTTATGCTAAACTAACATTGAATGGACTGACAAAAAATAAATCATAACAGATATTCGTGAAAGTGTGTTCGCCATTTACTTTCATGCGCTTATTCCAGCCATGCCACCACAATTTGCAATCGTATTTCATTTTTTTTCAAATTTCAAATTTATTTATTTGCTTTACATGTGAGTAGTAGTAGTAGGTATTGCTATCGCTTGGTTACTTAATCGCCCTGCCAAAGACGGTTCGTCACATGATATATCACACGAGCCGCGACGGAGCCATCTCACTACTCCGTTGAAAATTAACGATGTGAAAAAAATATGGCGCTAAGCGTGACATGTCAAGTGATATTACATTTACTTGTATACTACGGTACTTAGGAGAAATTTGAATAAAAATACATTTCACTGAAGTGTAATATCCGGAGTGATATTTATGAAATAAAAAAGTTTATTTGCAAGAATAGTTACATTAAGGTCTTAAAGTAAAACAAAGTCAATGTATTCAGCCGGCATGCATACTTGAAAGATTTAACAAATAAATGATACCTAATTAATTATAACACGTTCTGGGACAGTGAACGCCTACAGGCGTGAAAACAATAAAACAAGTCTGGAATAGTGTCCCGGAAGGTGTTAATTTGTCTCATAATGTAGGAACTCTTTATCACTATAAACCAACATTAGCCATTCGGTTAGTTTTCTTTTAAATGCCAGACTCAACACATATTGTCAGGTAGGTGGTTAAAAAATATGCCAGACTTACAACCTTTATATTAGTGCAATAATGACGTTTCATGACTTACATAAAAGGGTGGATTTCCCAACAGCAAAAACTGCGTGGCATCGATGAAATCGGTACTAAAAAACATAGTAATCATGTTCAATCATTTTTTTCAGTTAGTTGAAATGGTAGCCTTTGTGAAGCACTAAGTATTTTATTATTTGGATAAATAGGTTTTCCAGAAAAAAAATTTAAACCTCGAAATCTTTCATTGCCATGTTTGTCCACACGACACCTTGATGCATATTATACCTTACTGATAAAAATCTATTGGTTGTTTATATTAAAACCTATTTTTATTAAATACGTGAATAGTTAAAGCATTGTTACGGAATAGATTTATTCAAAAATATTAATAAGTCAACGAATTGTCAATAAAAAAACATCTGTCCCAGAACGACCTTTCATCTCCGTGTCCTTAACAAGTTAGAGAATACTGTTTTTTGTAACGACTTATGCCCCGCCCCCTACCCGCTGAACGTTGCTTAGCAGTGCCGCCTAAGTGCTCGACGTGGAAGGACGCCCGCACGTGCCTGCATTTTCGCGCCATAAATTTAAGTATTCTATTTTCACGTTACTGGACATTTTTTCTTTCATCGCCGTGCATAGGTGTAACTTCTATTTGAATAAGTTTTGCCTCTTGATTAGCTATTCGATAGAATGCTATTGCTATGATGTTTATTTGTGAAGTTATTATTACTTTCCACAAACAAAAGCTTTTTTGTTATTTTACGTTTTTGCCTCGATTCTCATTGCCGTGCTTTCATTTTTGTGGTTTCCGTGGCAAAAATTTGCTATGGAAATGAAAAAAAAGACACGGCAATGAAAAAAATTTCATTGCCATGCCTTTTAAAACGATTTACTTTCATTGCCGAGGCCAAGTATTTCATTTCTGTGCCTTATGTTTTCATCGCCATGGTATGATTAGGCATAAGGTTCTATAAAAAAGGTAGTATCGAATACTGACAGTACATAGCTTTTCAAGTTAGCCCTCTGCAAGAGCGATGTGTATCAGATTTCACAATATTAAATCGAAACTATACTTTTTCATCAAGTAGCAAAAAAATATTTCACCCTGAATATTATTATTTTCAATATTGTAGGTAATTGAGTTAACTTGCGTTTTACGTTGATTGGTGTATTTCATTCTAAGCCTAAGCACTATCACAATATTACAAACAACACTTTCACTCCCCTTGAAAATTACTTGAGTTAGTATTTTGCGGTACAAAAACATGTGACAAATCGACCCCCACCTACGATCTTGTACGCGCACTGAGACATTAAAAGATACAAATCCTATAAATTACACTTTTAGTAATCTGGCTATCGCGCATGATTGTTCCCACTAGGGGAATGCGTCGTCGCACCTATTAAGCCAATGCGGAACTGAGTGGCGCGGCGCGGGAGTCAAAGAGACACTGGCAGGCTGGTGCGTTTAGGCGGAAAAATATTTTTGATACTTTAGAATTTTTTGTCAATAATAGAAACTCTTAAACTGTAATTTCTTTGATAAATCAATTTATCAAAGTGTTATTTATAACTTTAATTTGTCACAATATCGTGTTTCAAAAAATATACAGTTTTTACACGCACTGACATATGCTATTACGACGTATGATTTAATTCAACCATTCCTACCTGCAAAAGCATAAAGGTCTTAAGGATGGACTTGATCCCACTTACTAAAAAAACGATAGCAGGTTTGGAAGTCTTGACACAGAGTTATCTGACGAACATCAGTTGACGCTCAAAAAACGCTGACATAATATTCGTGTTTTCATGTATTTGTTTATCGAAAACAATTATTGATAAATACTTGATTGTTTTTTTTATTTCTTCAAAGAAATTGCTAGGTAACTAAATTAAAAGGATGTTTGATGTAGCAGAAAAAAAACAATCGAACTAATTGAGGCTGAATCTCAAAAATGTGACGATTCGTTTGTTTGAGACTGTGGCTGCTGGTTTAAGTAAGGTTACCCAACTAATTAAAAAGTATACCTCTATTATTTGAATACTGTCATCATAACATTCTTTTTTACCGACTTAAAAAAAGGACGTATTCAATTCAACCTGTATATATGTGATATCGTTAGAATTGGATAAAATTTGAGTATGTTGATCTGTTAAGGCTTTCAAACACGTGTGCAAAACTTCGTAAGTGTATGTATGTTTGTATATTTGTATGTTTGTCCACGGATTTCTCGAAAACGAGAAGTCATAGCGCAATGATTCTATTTTGGTTAAATCAAGTATATTTTCGCTTAAGGTACAGTGTAAATTTTATCAAAATCGGTCCAGTAGTGTTTGAGATATGGGTAAATAACTAAAATCATGAAATAAAAAATAATTTAAAAATGAAACCGCTCTTAAAAAGCTGGATAAAAAGCTTGAAATAACGCATTCGTCTCATATTTAGAAGAAACAAATTCTTTTGGAGCGGTGCATGTGTGTAGACTGTTGGTGTACGTAAGCTTGACATCATGCACCGACTCCAAAAGAATTTGTTTCTTCTGAAAAGAAGACGAATGCGTTATTTTAAGCTTTTTAGTCAGTTTTTTGAAGGCGGTTTTTTTTTTAAATGAATTGAACGGTTAATGCCATAATTGGGTTCTAAGCATGGTTCTAACTTTTTGAAATGAGGAGAAATACGTTTTTTACGGTACAAAACCATTTTAACCTTCCATACAATATATTTACAACTGATATTTTTTACAAAGTAAAGTAAAACATCATTCATCATCAACATTTACCAAAATTGGCAAATAATATGAAAGTATCAAAATTACTTATAAGGTACAGATATTAGGCTTTTCATTGCCGTGGATTGATTCCTTCATTCCCGTGGCACAGTTCTTTCATTGCCGTGGACGCTTGTTTCATCGCCGTGCACGCAGTTTTCATCGCCGTGGCACCAAATTTTCAATCTTGTATATCTCGTTAGTTTTTTTAATTATTTGCTAGATATTAGGCAATAATACTTACATTATCTAGTACTTTAATAAACGCGACTTTGTTTTTTAAAAAAGCTAAAGATAAAAAAAAGCCACGGAATGAAGATTTTTAGGGACCTGTTGAAATTCACTCAAAAGTTAAACAACATAAGGATAGCATAAACTCAATAAGTTTTTTATTTTATTATTTCTAACAATCAGTTATCCTACTTATAGTTCTCTTATTCTATTGTTATTTGTTATTTTAATTAACTATTGACTCATTTTTAGAAATCGCCTGTGGGTTTATTGATGAAGTAACTACTTCCAATTACTATTATAGGGACATGAATACACATTCTATAGAATTCTATTGGTGTTTGGCAAACGACCGGCGGGAAACCCCTTGTGTTCGCTTCGATCGCGCGCCGAGCAAACTTGCGAGTTTGTAAACATAATTATTGCTGACTGTACTCGCAAGTGTGCTAGAAAAACAAAACGTGTTTTTTTTTTATTTCTACCTTTGTAACAAAGAATTAAAACAGTCAGACAGCAACAATGTAACTATACTACTAAAGTAGGGTATAAAATTAAGTTTTATATTTGGTCAATTTAAATTAATGCTTTTAGATTTTTATCTACTAATAGACATATATACTCAGACTTATAAAGTTATTATAGGATCCGCTTAAAAAGCTGCTAAATAATAGTAATTCACATGCTTCGAACTACGTATCACGCAGCAAATAAAAGAACTCCACATCGCTTCACAAACGATCGCAGCGTAGTAGGTACCTACTTTATAGAACGAAAAGTAATATGTCAAGAGCAAGACGCCTACTAGCGGAGATCAAAGAGAAAAAAAAACAAAATAGGATCGCAAAGCCGAAGCGAAGCATCGATCGAGCCGTGCTACGAGCTACGAGGCGCCGCGCTGGCTACGCCGTAGCATCGACTACAAAACAGCTCTGCTACAAACAAATACGCTACAATATTTAGATTTGTATTTGTTGTATTTATTTACCAATTTATGACATAAGATACATTTACACAATAAGTTTATTTAAAAATCAAGCCTCACTTTAATTTATATTTTTATC
The DNA here is from genome assembly GCA_963584085.1 of Pyrausta aurata. Taxonomy (NCBI): domain Eukaryota; kingdom Metazoa; phylum Arthropoda; class Insecta; order Lepidoptera; family Crambidae; genus Pyrausta; species Pyrausta aurata. The sequence continues at coordinate 4,652,986 of OY757254.1, read as the reverse complement.
ACCTTTTTTTCTATCCGTGGTGTATGCCTAGCCAGAAATATTAATAGATAAAAGTTGTATTCAACGAACGAAACGAACCAATGATTTATAAAAACTTTCATATTGCGTATTGACCTAAATGGGTTTATTCTATTGTATTGGAATACTTTTGTGACTTATTTAGTTCCGGGTATTTTCCTTGATATTTTTCCGATAAATAATATTTATTTGTCGGTCTGCTAGTGTGTTATTATTGGGAATGTGATCTCTGGAAGCGAGAACGTGATCTTATCTTAATTTAATCAAGCGGACTTATACAGGGTGTGGATAGGAGCAAACAATTGAAATATAGTAATCAATTCAAAATGGCATTCATTTATTATAATGATAAAATAAGTTTATTGAATTTACTAACAAAATAAATCGAACCAGCAATGTATTGCAAAAAACAGTGTCCAGTCATAGAACTTGACATTGTCATTTAAAACAACGAGTTAGCGATTTTGATAAACCTTGATTAGGGATTATAACTTTAGATAATTATATGTCTGAGTTAAAGCATTTAAGAGCACTACAAGCTGGTTAAGTTAACTACGTGTATTCTGTAGAACCATTGATTAAAATTTTTGCTCCTATTACAGGTCACACAAAGCATATCTACGAACGTTAACTAAATATAAATACATTTGTATATTGGACACTAATCATTAATGTATGTGCATCATAATATGTATTTTAATAACACAAGTGCATTCACTTGTGTTATGGAAATCAGAAACAACGGTGGTACCACAACACTCGAATCATTATGTTTTGTGACACGAGTGAAATAAACGTTACTAAAAAATAGTTAACTCGATAAGTATCCGTTTCATTATTTGTCCGTGATATATCTGCCTACGAAAAAGTAAAATTCATTCGTCAATTGCCTCCCACTTTGCTTTGGAAGTCGATTCAAAACTTCGGAACTCCTCACCCTACTTGACTTTCTTTCTGAATACTTTATTTTTGGCTTTCTTAGGCAACTGCCTAACTCCAAAGATATAAATTTTACTGAAGTACTAATACTCCTAAAAATTTTAAGGAGTACTTTATACTTCTAAAGTAATATAAACTCTATTAACTTAAGCCTATTTTGTAACAAAATAGGAGTAGCCCATTTAACTCTTATTTCGTTTGATTTTTGGGAATTCCTAATTCCTATATCACACATTTTAATCGACTTTCAAATAGTAGCACTGAACTGTGGCGTAAACATTCCGCTAATTACACTTACTCCTTATGAAAAAAAACGAACTACCTATCTATCCATGTGAAATTCGATGCTTACAAATAAATGCGCTTAGATCCGGTACGGAAGAAACTTCAAAAGGGGTCAGAATGTGAATATTATCACAACAATACACTCCATAACTGGATGTGAAAATAAATGAAATCGGTGATTGTAATGACATATTAGGTGATACCATCTGGTGAATTGTCGGCTCGTCCGTCGACAAGGCATGGTCTGTAATTATCTGTCTTTAAACGTCTTAATTAAGCACTGACGCGGAGTTCCTTGGGCGTAAGTTATTCAGAAATATTCAAGGTGAAACAACATGCTAATTGGAAAATTGAAATTACCATTTATTGTTATGTTGGGGTATTCATCAACTCGTCCCACATGCCTACGGCCCACTTAGGACGAAACGGGAAAATCAAAATTAATTAAAATTGTATTCGTCAACTCGTCCCATTTTCTTTTTTCGTGGGAATTTAAACCTTATTAACGTCTGGTACAGTTGCAGAGAAAAGTGTATTTTTAAGAAATATAACATTTATTTATTGATTCTCTTACTTTTTAAAATTTATAATAATTCCTTTTGTTTCGTTCATATTAATGTTAGAAAAACATGTTTCCTATTCTAAAAAAGTCATAAGTTTCTAAAAGAAAATTCAAGGACAATAGTGAATTACTTTGTTTAACAAGCAAAAGATAGTTCAAGTGTTATCGGAAGTGAATACAATAGATATGGCTTTTGGTTTCAAGATTAGTTAACAATGGTTGTGGCGCTTGCTTTTGATGTAAATGATGCAGGTAGCCTATGAATAGAAAAAAGGTTAGAGCAAAATCCTTTGTTTTGACCAGTGATGTTTTATCATCAATATGGCAATAAAACTACTTATTAAAACACACTTTTCGGATTGATTTCGCGAACATTTAATTTTAATTAATGCCTGACGTTTCGAATGCTTAACACCATCCGTGGTCACAGGCAGACTAAGATGTTATTTGTCATTACATAGTCATGAAAAATTAAACTACGATCAAAGTGTGTTTTAATGAGTAGTACTCGAGTAAACTTCAGAACCAAATATGAAAACTACTTATCTTTGCACGTGCGCTACTTGGAAAGGGAATAATGTTGCAAGTTATATATGTTTTAATCCTTTATTAAAATGAATTAGTTTTAGTTTGCATCATACTTCCTGACTAGCAAGGTGATTGTGCTCCCCTTTTTCAATGATTATGAAACATCTTTAAAAATTTACATATCCTTTGACTTTGGACTCCAATTAATCTCTAAAATTTGTGAATTTGGCTGTGAATATTGAACTGAGATTTGAATCGGATTTCTGTTTCGTTGGAAACTTGTGGTAAGTACCAACACTATCCTTAGACTTTATTTAAATGTTAATCCTACTTACATTATAAATAAATTTTCGTTTCATAGGTGCTGATATGACCCACAAGAGCCATCGACATCTAATAATCGAGCAGCTTCTGATATTATTTCATCACACAGTGGAAAAACGATTGCTTCTTCGAGCTGGTTACAGATATGACATTAAAAGAAAAAGATCAATCAACAGCGTGGTGCTGTGTACAAAGAAAGATCTGCCAAGGAATTTTAATTATAACGTATGCTATGCTAACACGATTAAAAGAGAAGAATGCCATAATTTTTAACCAAATATACACAGAAATGAATTTGATAATGAAATAGACAGGATGTATGGACATTGTCTTAAGTGTTCAATTAGAAATAAACATTTTGATATCAACAATACAGTTATTTTATTATTTCTACACTAACACTTTTGTTTCTGATTGTACCTGTATTTAAAGTGGGACGAGTTGACGAATACAATTTCAATTAATTTTGATTTTCCCGTTTCGTCCTTAGTGGGCCGTAGGCATGTGGGACGAGTTGATGAATATGCCGTTATGTTATGGCGCATAGTTTAGTCTACAAAGTAAGGAGAGCTGTGTGGTAGGAGGAATTTGTTTGAGTAGTATGTTGCTTATATCCGTGACCTAATATTGTGCAAAAATACATATTTTTCTAAGATGCTATTAAACCCAAGTAAAGAGATTTAACAAGGTTATTTTTAGTGTCATTTGTGCAAAAAGATATGAAATTAAAATTGTAATAAATACTTGCAGCTGTCCCTCGTCATTTTCTCATTCACAGCTATTTACCTGAAAAAGAAAAAAAATGGTCAGTAACGAATTATTTACGTACCTACAACATTGCCAAACAAAGTCATTGTTGTACCCAATCTAATTTCTTGCTGTTTCAATGTAATAATAGCAATTACTTGCAAATCGACACAGATTAAAATATTAGTAGTTTAAGGAGCGTATTTAAAAAGGTTTTATCCCTCTTACAATCTCAAAAAAAAATTGGCGTCGTTTCAAACATTATAACATCGATACGCACAGACGGTGTGGCGGGCTTTCCAGCTAAATCTATATCGGTCTTACGCGATTTTATGGACGATGCACGTTAAACTAAGCACTGCTGTATCTTAAGCCGTTGTTTTTAAGGGCTATTTTTCAACGAAATTATAAAGTCTTATGTGCGGGGGTTGTACTATAGAGACAAATACCAGCGACACTTGAGCTTTCTTTTCATAAGCAGTGGCTTTAATAGGAGTTGAGTTTTTACTGGAAATGTATAACTCGAGTTGTTTTCGACTACACGAATGAATGCGAAATTAGCACCCACACCGCCCGCGCCATCGACAGATATTATTTCGAGACTTCGCACATGTAGCTAAGCAACTTTACACGCTGTAACTAGGGCTGGGGTAAAAAGTTTATTTTATCGATGGTTTTTTTTAGATTCAAAAAGTTCTTGAGCTGTCATCGTTCATGTATGACTCTATAATTGTTGTACAGCGCACTCACACTGCAATTATAATTGAATATACATATGTAGTTTTATTGTCCTAGTTAAAATTATAGACAAGTACACTTGTCCTACAAATACCTAAGTCTGGTGCTGAGTGACTACTATAAAATTACCCAATTTATGATATTACTTTTTCTTTGTTTTGCCCATCAAAGGTTCAATGTGTTCACCTACTAAGATATTTAAAAGTACAGTGAGCAAACCTATTGAACTTTGGTTTAGCAACCCCGATTCCAAACGTTGACAACTAAAGGGTAAACGATGCAATTAACGCAAATGGTTAACATTAAAACTTCGCTCCTCGGTAGCTCCGCTACACAACTGCCATTCCATCCCCACTGCACTACACCCGATTGACAATAACGCTATAAATCGCACGCCATTCGCCGTTCAATAAAATACAATGCAGTTACATTAATACCACTTAGTTACTTCCTACCGCAGTCGATAAACAATCCCGAATAACCGCATCTACTTATAAAAGCGTTCTAGAGATATTATCGACTTTTTACATATTACCACGGACCTCGCGCCGACTCATTTGGCACAGACGGCGGCGCTTCTTCTAAAGATCGAACGTCGCAAAAAAATCACCGAAGCGATACGAAGGCACGCGAATTCGCAAAGGAACAACAAGAAACCGGCCGGGAACGGGTTTCGCTCGTGAGAATGCACGCTTATGTATGCGCCGCAGAACACAATGCAGGCGCGCCCCGCGACAACGCCTTCAATGACTTATGTGCCTTTACACATGTCACAACCGCACGCGATTTATTGACCGGCCGCTAATGTCGCAAATTCAATTTAGCAATAACATCGATATTGGGCTTCATTCGGTGACGAGGAATAGGCGCGACAGCTGCACGCGCGACTCTGTCGTGTAACAAGAGAGCGGTTCGTTAGAGACGCAGATTTAAAATAAAACTCTTTGCGGTACGAACAAAAAGAAACCCTCCTGTGGCGCGGAGTAGGCGCTTGACCCGATACGCGGAACGGCGCGTGCAAATCTGACTGCACTGCTAAAATACTCCTTGCTAAATTGAAATAAGAATTAATTTGCAACGGTACTGAATATCAGTTACGTCGAGTCGCGCGGCTGCGCTGCACTGACGTTTTATTTCAATTGTCTCTGCGGGTGGATTGCCCTATTTCGAGAGTGCATTCGCGAACAATTTTCGCCCAATCAAATCTGGAGCACTTTTAAATAACGCGCGTGAAGGATCATGGGAGGATTTTTGTGAGCTGGAACAAGCCTAATAAACTGATAGTTACACGATCAAGTGGATCTGCAATTTTATAATGCAAAGAACATTATTCGGAATAGTTGTATTAGACACCACCGAACTCGATTTGTCAAAACGAGCTCAGAAAAGCTGCTCATATTTCACAGCGCCAATGTTTCACCCGCACCAGTTCAGATTACGGTCAAAAGCTCTCGATAATGAAGGATGACCTTCTTAAGTAGTCCACCGCGGTAGAACTGCTAGGCTGTTTAATGAGCGTTAATCCAGACGGGCCGACGCTGATTGAGTTAAATTAGTCGTGATTGGGTATCAGGTTACTGAACGGCTATTACAGAGCTTCTTTTTCGCCGCAGACAAAATGGCGACGAGGTTATGAAATGTGTGACGCTGTCTGCCAGTTTGTCTCAGACTTAACAGTCTGAATGTTGAACTTGAATATTACATTACAGACGATCTTTTAAAGCAAAAACATAAAATATAAAAACAATATACGCGACTTAAAATAACATAAAGTTTAAAACTTCATATATTTTTAGGATCACTTGCGCAGGTCACAGTTAACAAGTATTCTGTACCCCAATCATGAACATTTGACGTATTTGTCACGTTATCGTAGCAAGTTTACGTCAGTCGGCAGCACGAAGCAGTCCCGTGTCGTTTAGTAAGCTCGAAAGCATTACCACAAATGTCATATTAACGTAAATATGGCACGTCCATAAACAAGTTAAACGATAATTAAAATTATTGAAATATATTATGTTATTCGAGTGTCAAATTTTTAGTTTGTTTTTCGTCCGATAGAGCCGCTTTCAAATTCTAAAACAAATGATTACGTTACTATACGAATACTTTGACGCAATTATTCGTGATTGGGGTACTGGAGTTAACATGTCACTCTCACTCACTGTATCTCTTTCTCTATCAACATCAAATTAAAGTAACCCCAAACTTATTTAAAAAGCTCTACTTGTGACAGTTATTGTAAATATTTACATGTTCTCTTCCAAAATTGGTTTACCCAGGTCATCGCACCCCAAATAATTATGCGTTATAAAATTAAAGATAACAATAACGAATTCGCCGCAACCGGTTTGCAGGAGTGCATCCATCACGCGCGTGGTATTCTTTATTCATCGGACGCTGTTTTACGACGAAAAACTGCACGCAGCCCGCATGAAATTAACAGGGTGTGGTTAGCAAGGAGCGGAAGCGAGAGCGGACTGTATAGGCGGTAGCGGACTAGGTTATATAGACTGGCAGACATACATATGTTATTTAATGCCGCTGTACATAAAATTACGGATACCGGAAACGGCTCTTCGTTTTAACGTCGCAAAAACACTGTTTTAAAAGAAATTGTTGTTGGATTCTCCCGTTGCTACAAAATGGATGTAGCTACAGTTATGTAAGGAAACTATTTTTACACCATTTTACTTTAAGTTTATCACATAAACTGTAATTTCCAACTTTATATAAGAATATATTCTGTAGATACTTACGGTTAAGTAACATAATGGCGTTTAGAAAGTTAATATAAATAAATAAATACAAATTATCTTACCTTATGACAAAATATGATAAACATCATTTCGTGTTTACAAAGCAACGTCCAATTTCACGTTTTATTAAAACTTTCTGATTTTCAAAGCGAGCCTGATCCATATTTCATAATCTAACCTGTGCTATCGCAAAAACTGAAGTAATTTATTAGTTTTTCACGTCAACTGCTTATGAATGATGCATGAAATATTCAAATGTTCCAAAATAAAATATCAATTCAATGAATATCGTATTGAAACGGTGAACACTGATAGCATTTTTATTATTTCGTATGTAGACAACTCTGTAAGTCAAAATAATTTCAAATTCTTTTGAATACTGCAAATTTTATGCAAAATCATATTTATTTTGTCCTATTAAGAGCTATAATTTATCTAGCAGAGATTTGTTATGTACTAACGGATAGATATACATATCTTGGTTGCATGGTTCATCAATTGCAAATTGAAGCTCTCTAGTTAATAACAGCTAAGCTATCGGATATATCGAATGGCTTCAAAACCAATACATTACATAAATTGAAATTGTATTTGTGGAGCTGAGACACTCTCAAGTTATGTGAACTGGCAATATCGTATTTATTGAAGATGCTCAAACGCACCAAGTAACCAAAATTACAAAAAATATGTCGGTAAGTAACTAGTAAGTACAAATATTTGGTTCTGATGTTTACGGGAATACTTCTCATTAAAACACACTTTGCGGATTGATTTCGCGAACATTTATTTTTAATTACCTGATGTAATAATTATTTTTTGGTAAATAAAATTATCTTTATCTTATTCTATACTTGCGGCATACATGTAAGTATATAAAGTTAAGGAACAATTTAAAACATATTTCACTTCACTTACACAGTTAAAGTAACTGAACTTAACTGATAGATATCAGTTTCCGTTCCAAGAAAAATAAAACTTGAAAGTTTATATGGTAAGTGCGCGATGAGTAGTTGTTAAAGTATATCAATAAACGATATGCTTTGACATTTTCTTCCCCTTAATCATTGTTCTCTTTAAAAAAGCAATTTCGGCCAAAGGACAAATCGGGAAGGCCTGTAATCGAATATTTATGTAATCGTTGGAGCCGTCGTAAAACCACGGTTTGCCTCCGACCTTTGGTTTCAAAGGGCACGGAATAGAAACAGCTGGTTACCATCGATTTGTAATTAAGCTCCGTACATTTACTGTTTTTGCCATAGCGCCGCCGAGAGAGTAACTTACCTTAAATGTAAGTAAAGATGTGGCTTTCACGAGACCTATTTATTTTAAAAAGATTAACTCTCAGTGTTAAATATTCATAGAACCTTAATTGATTTTTCAAAAAAAGTAAAAGGAAAAGTAAAGTTAGCCTGTAAGCATCCCACTGCTGGGCAAAGGCCTTACCTCAAATGTAAGGTAGTATGAGCCATACTCCACCACGCGGGCTCAGTGCGGATTGGCGGAGGGGTGTTTGCAAGGCAAGCGACCAACCTTGATGTCAGATTTTATCAAGCCCCCAAAGGGCCTCTGACTAGGCTTAACGACTAATACCAATCGATATTAGCCGTTGGATCTTTCAATTTTTTTTATTAAAAACCCTCGATAAAACCGGCTCTATCTAAGTAAATTAGATAAAAGTTAGGAAAACATCACACTTTGCATAAGTTTTAAAAAATATTGAGGCATGGACCACCTGAAATCTTGAACCTACGAGTACATATATCTGTATATACTCCCTAATTTCTCGACTGTGCTCTTCCAATCTGCTCGCCTATTCATTAATTAAAGTATGAGCACTTAGTAGAACCAAAGGAATTCGATCGTAGAATGCGGGTAATCTCAGAAGCATATACGATTCAAATTCTTACGTCTTTCTTAAGTTAGTTCTACCTACTAAAGATAACCAAAGGTTTGCTTATAGAATATACTTAGTTAAACCTTTGTTTGACGGTTCATGAACAAGAAAAGATATTAAAATTAAATAAATGCTTATTTTAGTTAATTATAAACTTTTATGAGCAGAGCTGTCTTATCAAAGCGTAACATACTTTTGAACTAGACTTTTATGATGCTACGTATATTAGATTTTAATTCTGAAAACTTCAGAACTTTTGCTTAAGTATCACCAATTCTAAGGTAACTTAAATATTCGTTTATAATTGCTTTATCGTTAAAAATATAATGACTGGAACTCTCCTCAGTTACTGAGCTACCAAAATTAAACGAACAACAATAAATGATTATGAGTAATAACGAGTAGGTTCTCGCTCACAATATCAGAGAATAGAATGGATTTCAGGATGTAATAATGTTATGTCGGAATGTATTGTGTTCCACACTTATGAGCAGACCATTATTGCTGTTAATGTCAATATGCTATGGACACGTTTGCAGTTAAGTATAATAATCTGCTGAAACACGCGACCCAGATCCATAAACATAAATCATATTTTTATTATTGTTATTACATTAAACCACTTATTTTTATCTAGTTCATTTTAATTGCATAGTTTTGACATTTTATATGCTAATATTAATAGAGCTTTAAACGTTACGTACAAACGCTTAGTTCCTTTTTCAGCTAAACATCTGTATTTTCTCGTCACACGCGCAATTACTTAACCTACGTGTCCGAGAAAACCTAGTAGGCGTAGCAACTTAATAAAAGCGTAGTTAGGCAGAATTTACGAGAAAGCTCCGTAGTTAGAAAAGAGGCGGACGACAAATACATTCCGATCGCCGTTTGTTACGTGGCGGCCTGAGTCTGCCATAAATCCTGCTGTTCAAAACGACACTGTTTTACTGTATTATACGAAGGAACAGTAGGTTTTCTGGATATAAAATACCATGCTAAGGAAAAAATCATACTTTGAATGTTCTGTCTAGCTTTTACTGTAATATATGAAGGAATATTAGGTTTTCTGGTTATCAAATACCATGCTAAGGAAAAAAGAATAGTTTAGAATGTTATGTCTAGCTAGAGCCAGAATTCATGTCAGCGAAATTTTTTTTATTGGCCAATGGAGTGTTTTTTATAACTATGACAATTAAAACCGACATACCGAAACACACACGCCTAATATAAGTTTGTACGAGTATATAGGTAAAAATGCGCTTCTTTATTTCTTCCGTCGACAGCTGTTTCAAGCATAGATTATTACTTGCCGGTAAGCAAGCAGGCAGTATGTGGATATACCTACTGAAATGGAATTATGTTGTGCCACGGCGGTCGGTAAGTTGTAACAACAAATCTATGTAACATTTGCTAGATCCGATATCTGGAGAGCAAAGCAAATTCAAAGCGAGCATTTAAATGTGGTTTGTTGTCAAACCATAATTCCACCGAATACAACAGGCGACATAACACTGCAATGCTTCATAACCACCACTACTTTATACGACAAATAGGTTAAATATGATGTCATTATTTAATAAAATCTTATTTTTTTATACGAGTATATATGTTAAGTATACTCGATGCCAAAGGTTTAATGTAGAACTTACGAGTATTTTGGGTACTTACCTACTTACATTAAAAATACAATAACATTTCATGCATGTTAAAATATAAACTTATATTATACATACTCTTTTTAACCAGTAAAATGCAGACTCAAATGAAACATAATTGCCTTCAACTAAATGTTTAAGTATTCGTAACACGAACAAAATAAACATATCAAATGGAAACGTATTCACGTCGCATTTATTGATATAATGCCCAACTTATGCTGACAGGTTCCATCGTAACTTATACGAACTACTTCATATTGAAATGAGATTCAATAAAGAGATGATCGCCACTAACGCTCCCGTATATTGAAGTAGCGGTAAACGTGGACATCGTAAAGTTTTAATGTCTGCGCGGGAGTCAAAAGTCTTTGGGTGATGGCTTATATGTCAGGGTGTGATGCCGGTGGCGAAGAATTACAAGGGCTAAAGATTTTGTACAGATACTATTTGCGTTACATCAAATTCCTACTCTTTAACTACTACAACAGAAACTCGTTCAACTTCACCCGCTATATGTAGAGATATACGCACATTTACCAGAAAAGTACGATAAAAAATTGGTCGTGGGATATGCTTTCCGTAGTAGAAGTCAGTAAGTGGTAGGTAGTCGGTATGTAGGTGCCATCATCTTTAGACGGTAATAATCTGTAATTTTTCCCTATGTTCTTTACAGGTGCTGACAGCTACGTGCAAATATTTCAGGCGCTGTCTGCGCCTGTTCCATACTGATTTACAATGATAAACGCTCAACAGTCGCCCGCGCACCTCAATGCTCTGCCATTTATCATACACGCCCACAAAAAGTTACATACACTCGTAACTGGTCGTATAAGAAGTGGAATTTCTGATGGCATTCAGTACGGCAGAAGTGCAATAAAAGATGCATTATGCGATGTTATTTTTCAATGAACTGAAGTACCTTAGCAATACAACAGCAGAGCATCCTTTTTAATTGAATAAAACGTGATAATCATTTCTTAATCAATATCTTGTTTAGTATTCCAAACGCTGCTTTCACAGTATTTTCCAACTAGACGACATTAATCAATTGACAAGAATTCAAACAAAAGTTATAACTAGGTTGTAGGTATAGTACGTGCCATCCACGTCCTTATTGTTTATAGTACATTTGTGCAGGATTTTGACAATATTTAATGATTAAAAGATGAAAAAGAAACCAAAAATTGCGCACGGGCGGGACTCGAACCAGCATCTTTCTGACTAACCGGGCCAACTGCTCTTCCAATTGAGCTAACGTGCCGTCGGTCCGACCGCGCGAAATTCTTGGTTTCTTATTTAATTTTTTAAGAATAAAATATGACACTGTGAGTGTTAAAAAATATTCTAAACCTAAATATTTAATGATATTATAATAAATTATTTGTTATTTTATATTTTTATATGTATGTACCAGACACCCCGTACCCTAAGCACAGAATATATATAGAACTCTAAGCTTTCCTCAATCAAAAATGAACGGCGCGCGCCTTTTATTTTGTAAAACCAAATTAAACCCAATTTACCGTCTGTGACTCGTAGTCAAGTATGTGCTAAAGCAATGAGTGGAAATACTCATAAAATAGTAGCAAAAAGAAACGTCCAAGTTCTGAGGACCCAGAAGTATCATCATAATTGGGAAACACTAGCAAGTAATTGGACAGAAATATCTGCCCTTTTTTCGCTGTAGCTACGTGTTAAAGATCTTTTAGCTGTAAATTAAGGACGTTTGTTTACCTTTATAGCGATTATTTTAGTAATCCGAACTGGTAAAAATATTGAGACTTTAGAATGTATTATATTATGTAATCACTATAAACTCACTGTAAGTATGTATGAAGACGGCAGAAGCTCTTTTTTAGGGTTCCGTAGCCGAATGGCAAAAAACGGAACCCTTATAGTTTCGTCAAGTCTGTCTGTCTGTCTGTCTGTCCGTCCGTATGTCACAGCCACTTTATTCTGAAACTATTAGCATCACACCGCTGAAACTTGGTAGGTAGGTGTATCCTCTTTACCGCTTTCCGATTCAGGTACAAACAATTTGAAAAAATGATATTATAAGGGGGGCTCCCATACATGAAACTAAAACCAAAAAATTTTTTTTTACTCAAACCTATACTTACGTGTGGGGTGTCTATGGATAGGTCTTTCAAAATGACATTGAGGTTTCTAAAACCATTTTTTCTAAAAGTCTAACGTTTGAGATATAGACGCTTCCAAAGTGGTAAAATGGGCGTCCCCATGGGGGACCCCCCATGGGAGTCCCCATTTAACTTTTGAACTAAGGAAGTGAAAATTTTGAAAAAAATATGTGATGTAGATCTCAACATAAACTTTCAACGAAAATTGTTTTGAGCGAAATCGAACTAGCAGTTTTTGAGATATAGTACATTTTTTACAACCGCAAATATAACTTTGTCTTTCATACAAACACGGTTATTATGAAAAACAAAGTTATATTTGCGGTCAACAAAATATTGTGGTATTTTGGCTAAGTGGAAGTAAGAATCTCTAATTCAGTTAAAGTTGGCACGGAACCCTCAGAGCGCGAGTCCGACTCGCACTTGGCCGGTTTTTTTGTCTATTACCTGAAAATTAAATAAAAACCGGTCAAGTGCGAGTTGGACTCGCGCCCCCTAGAATATATATTTTTTTAACTTTTAGTACATGAATCGAAAAGCGGTGAACAAGATACATCTACTTACCAAGTTTCAGCTTTGTGATGCTTATAGTTTTAGAATAAAGTGGCTGTGACATACGGACGGACAGACAGACAGACAGACAGGCAGACAGACAGACAGACTTGACGAAACTATAAGGGTTCCGTTTTTTGCCATTCGGCTACGGAACCCTAAAAATTGTTAATTTTAATGAAAACCTGCCTTCACGCAATACTAAAAGACTTATCAAGGTGCCCTTTGAAATTGGTCTCTTATTTACTTAATTAATAAGGATCTTGGTATAATTGCAAGGTTTTTTTTAAAGAAATTCATTGTTAATAGAAATAAATAAATTCAATGAAGCTGACGAGGAGACCCTAAAATAAATGGTGAAGATCTATAAAATTACGGAACACCTATCTCGTTTCATCCACACCTATGTTGCTTAATTGATATAAACTTTCAACTGCTCAAGCTAATAACAAATCTAATTAAAATTTGATTATGCTCAGAAACAGCTATCTCCATTGAAACGACTGGACGCGTGATGTATCAGCCATTCATTGAATTTACACCACTCTGTATCAATAGGCCCAATACAATCATCGATTTATGGACCCGTAAGACGATGGCTATAGAGGTGATTATAGATTGGAGAAACAGACTTTGTGCACATTTATAAAGCTTAGTGATAAGTATGACAATCGATGTGACACCGTTTCTGTTTTGTTGTGTTATTCATGCATATTGTGTGCTCCGTTTTTGTTTGAGTTTGTTAGGTCAATAACTTTCTAGTTACATACGAAATTCAAGATTAGAAATTTTGTCCGACGAGTTAAGAAACAGATAAGATTTTTTTTATTCCTTAAAAAGCAAGGCTGCCAAGTCACAGACACTTCCTTTCATGTGCTCTCTCTCTTCTCTGATAACCATTAGTGCTGTGATCAAAAGATTTTACGAAATTCACTTCAATCAATCAATATTACTTCACGAAACACCACGAAGCTACGTCTTCCCTAAAGCTAGCCTAGCTACTTCGCACCGATTCCTACCAAGCTTAATGCGGTGTAAACGTTTTAAAAATGTGCAGCAAATGTGAAATCTCCTTTTTCTCATTGGCATGCGGAGTGCATCTCAGTGATGCAATCGCTCCCGCGTTAACGGTGCCAAGGGGATCGCTGCAACTAGAACGCTTGAAATGTGCAACATAAATCTTCATTGCAGCAGACGATTCGTGGACGACAGATATTGTATTGATGATCTCGATGACTGGCGAGTTCGAGAAAAGCGTCGATAAACGGTCGGATTTCAGATTTGAAAGCAGAGTTGACAGCCAATTAATCGCGTGTCTTACGCCCAGCTTTTTAATCGATAGTAATGGTGAAGTTACGTTACCAGCGGTTGAATATTTACGATTTGAAAACGCGTTATGAAAAAAATCCTTAACCAAATGTCAGAATGGCTCTTTATGTATACAGAACAATTGGAGATTTTCAACCGCTGGTAACGTCATTTAACCATTATTTGAGTTATCTATCAATCACGAAATTGGCTCTTAATCAAGTACATTGTGGTTTTAGCATATCTCCACTTCAGAATTTAAAAAAAAAACAATTGCTACGAGTAAAATATATATAATGCCTTGCTGGTATAGATATTAATTATTCCACAACAAAAGACATTAGATTGCCCACAGTTAATAGGGAAAATATTTAGATAGTAAAGGTTGGGGATGACACAAAGGAGCCTTCTGGGTCAAAGTACTCTGAATACACCCTCATAACCTCAATCAAGATAAGCACACTCATTAACGTGGACAAAAACAGCGATAAAATATGTAAAATTTGTGTTTATGCCTAAAAGTGAGAGTAGATAAAATTTTTGAACGTCTAAGAATAACGACTTTGGTGTTTAAAAACCGATCATTGGTGACTAAGGCCTAATTGGTCGAGTACCCTAAATGCTAAGGTGGTAATTACTTTAAACGCAAGTCACATTACTGTCATGGTTCCCACGAAACGGCTCAGGATTTGTATCACGTTTAGTTCTTGGCGTAGGACAGAAGTCGAATAAAAGTTGTGAGAAATTGGCATGTTACAACATGCTATAATTTGGCCACTCTGAGAATGCTGTATTGAAGTTTTAAATTTTGTCAGAAAATGTATAGGTAAACTGTCAAAATCAGGAAGTTTCATATTCTTTCATGTCAAAATAGAAAAATTAACACTTTCCAGCGCGGTATCTCAGACACAATAGAACTTCTATTGTTTTACGGCTATAGCCGTTCACCGCCCCGGAAAGTGTTAATAAAGCATTCCCTGAGTGAGACGAGTATAGTTGGTGAGCGTATGATTTGGAATGATTAAGAATACTAACACATTAGCAGCTCAGCACGACTGATGATATCATCCGACTCCTCACTTACGCATTAAAGTGTGAAAAACGCCTTTGCATATCTAAAATTAGACGGCGACTACGCAACGTTCCATTCACAAAATTGTATTTAAGATGCACGTGCTTGCCCACGCGCATAGTATTTTAAAACTGGAGCTTCGCTGTAAACTCTGATGCATTCGACAAACAAACGTCTTTTTTAAGAATCTGCGTAAACTGTTTTTTGAGAAAATTCGCCAGAAAGCCAAAAATAAATTGGCCAAAACAGGTGCGAAGTAAAATTATTCGTACTAAGGTAAGAGTTCTCAGATAGGTTAAATAACATATGCCTTTGTTATAATGTTTGTGGTCATGACAAGAAAATTAAAAATAGCTATGAACAGAAAATGATATGATAACTGATATACTCGTGAGTGAGTATCCTGCATTATATGTCTGAGTAGATTCTACTTTTCTTCAGCCGAGTCTAATAATGAATCGAAACTAAAGATGAGCAGTATTCTTTCCCTATTAGCTACAATTTGTCTGCCATTTAACTGCGTTCAGTACTCGGCACCAATGCTTGAAACTTAGAGCAGAAGATAGTTCAACGCTTGGAGAAAGCACTAGATTATTGTTAAGTTCTGCTATTCGCGGAACAATCGGTGATAGTCGCTTCTGCCCGCAAGAGGATTAACTTGGAAGATTAAGGTAGCAATACAATGCACATTATACTGCTCATTTTGTAAGCGGCAAAGTTGGACTGCACTGTAAACATTGAACTACTATTACTAGCGTATGAAACTTTTACCATGAACAGATCTCGTGCGCCATGAATTGACGCTACTTGTCATCAACTCAAACAAAATGGATTTATATTCGAAATTAAAATTTCAAGGAATACGTCCTAATCGTCTCGTCGTATTTGTGACACATTTTTTACTTAGCCTAGCTTGTCACGCAATGACGTATCAATGAGACCAAGAATTTCGCGCGGTCGGACCGACAGCACGGTAGCTCAATTGGAAGAGCAGTTGGCCCGGATAGCCAGAAAGATGCTGGTTCGAATCCCGCCCGTGCGCAATTTTTGGTTTCATATTTCATCTTTTTAGCCTAGCTTCTCTACACGTAGTAATAACAACTCACTGACGGTAAATGGGTAAATAAGTTATTTTGTTTGGCTTCTTGATTTTACTATCGAAAACATTGTAAACTTGTTGGCAAGATACGCTGCCAGATTCTATAAAGTATAAAGGTAGAGTAAGGAATATAATATTTTGGGCCCCCAAGAATAATTCCAGTGTTTATGTAATTAAGATGCATAAATACTCCACCTACTAGATACGCATATGACATGCGCAAAGGTTAGTCACGCACAGGCGTAAAAATATATTTGCGTCAAATGCCGCTAAAACGCTTATGATGCTAAAATTATGCATATCTAATATGTAATCATGCAATTTATTTAAGGTAATGCATATTTATGGAATAATTAATTTATGACTGGTTTAGCATACACGTTAATATCATAATTATGGCTTAATGTCTACATTACATCGTTTCTAGGAACATGGTATAACATAGTTTCGAATATATAATACGCAAGAAATATGGACATAATATGATCCTGCCTTGTGGATATTTACTGTAAGTGGTTAAGCACAATGTATAAAAAACGGTACTCACTTTTCCATTGGTAAAAAAAAACACATAAGTTATTAATGGTACGATGATATCACCACTTATTTTTTTTGCCACGACAGCAATGGAAGACCTTCAAGACCTTACATCAAGATTCCTTACAGGTGTTTAAACAAATAAAGATAATAACTGTAGCCCTTAGTATATTTATGAAAATTAAGGTAATTATGTGAGCAAAAAATTACATTCGATCACGAAATAAAGTGATATACACAAATATAATACTAGGAATAAGAATAAGCTTGCTATTCCACAATTTAGGCTTCGAAAGGTTGGTAATATCTTCATCAACAAATGTATAACAATTTACCGATTAATAAATTTAAAACTGACATTAAAGAAACCACGACGAAAGGGTATTATAAAGTAGATTATAATTTAAAAGCTGTATGTACTTGCTTTGGTCATTACAATTGTAAACCTTTTGAAAAGAGGCATTGACAATAGTGACTTAGTGTGTTGCGCAGCTTCTTCTCAACACTAGCACTAGCCCACAATTGTCCCAAAGCAGTGGTAGGATTTATATTGGGACGTGTATAAGTGCCCCCAGTAGGTCTATGTGCACTGCAGAAATGACTTTAGTGACTTTTATTACCTTTTTAGCACTCAGAATTTGGTCCAAAATGACAAATTCGTCACATTACAATATTATTATCGTACATTGATACTTGACAGATGATGGCACCCTCTGATGTCCAACCAAAGTTAGCAGGTAACGTAACATAAGGGCACTGCATATCAATGATAAATAATTATCTTATCAGTGACTGCATACACCTACTTATTGCAAAGTATAACCTCAGTCAAATACGTTATCAGTTTTTGCAAAGTGGTGTTGCGATATATTTTTATGTTAGCTTGACGATCAGTCAGGTGCTGATATAAATTGTTAAAAGAGCTCTGGGGGCGTATTGCGATGCAGTTTTGACAGATAAAACGCTCTGATTTACTGTCAAATTAGCAATTATTATTGCAATTTCGCATTATATTGATAATATTACTATAATATAACAATATAAAGATTAATATTCATACCATTGTAGTATTATTATAATATTATTATATTGATAATATTCGTTTACACTGAGTCTGAATTGAACTGCCTCGGAATTGAACGGATTAAGTTGGATCGCAATACGCCCCCTGAAGATGTTTTGCCTTTTCATAAAAGGAAGCGTAAGTATGTTGCGAAGAAATATCTAACTATTTTTGAGACAAGATATTTACAATTGTGCGCTTTTGAAGAAAACGTACCTTAAACCGCTGGTAACAACATTTAATTATTAATTAACTGTTGATCACGCAGCTGGGCCTTAGTGTTTCAAGCGCGTGGATAACTCGAATGAAGGCAGCTTTGTCTGTAATTGCTATCAGCTATCATCACTATTAATACTGACCGATTGGGTCGACCACCCAGCGAGAGATGCGTTTGTTAGCCATTGCTCTGAGAGCTACTTTTGTAAGGCACACCTACACTCGGGTATTAAAACCCAATCAACGCCTACGGTTCGACCCAAGACAATATCAATTTTGAGATTACGTGACTTACTTCTGCCGTAACGGTAAACTAAATGCGAGGCGAATGGGATAGTCTATCTGTATGTACATGCATTCGTTTTCATAAAACGAATTGTTACAGAATCACAAACGCGGAATGGATCCAACCAAATACAACTTTGGATAATGACCACAAAATGTAGAAAACTTTCTTATTCAAATCGTAACTACCTACACGTAGACATACGACAGGGAGACAGATCTTGCTTTGACAGTTCGTATCGCGATATCTTAATGCCGACCAATTTCCATGCCTTAATTTCAACCATAATGATGAGTGAAACTTTATTTTTTTCTTAAGTTGGATCGCAATACAAATTTTGCGACTCATTTAGCCGAGTGGGAATTGAACTTGAACGGATTTAAGCAAGGTGGCAATACGTCCCCAGGAATAATTATTAAAATATACGAAGGTATAAATATCGAATTCTTTGATTTCAGACAGACCGAGCTAGATCAAAAAGGAAGTGTACACTACTTGTTCTAGTTCTAACTTACGTACGCATTTATATCCTTAGCAAATATGTGTGTACGTGTTAGGTAATTAGAATAGCAAAAGTGTTGCGTATTTATTTAATTGCGATCATATGTCGGCGGCACAACAAGTGATTATGCCGCCACGTGAGGCTATGTGTGTTAAGGACGGCAGTGATGCGTCCGCGCATATGGAGCTTGGTTACTTGTATAGCTATCTTTATTCTTCTTTTCAGATGGTGTAGGTTTCCCTTAGCTTATTAATAATATTTATTTCTGAAATTCAAGTAACATTTTTATTTATTATTGCCATTTCTTAGTTCTGCACGATATCCGTCCATTTTGGTCCGGCATCGTACATACTAACGCAAGGGTTATCCTCGTGGGCATTTCTCATATCATGGAGTCTATTCTATTCTACCAATGCCTTGTATCATACAGCTCTACATATCATATCATACAGGCAATCATGGCCAGCCACCTTTCATGAAAGAATTTCAGCCATGTTTCCTTTAATGCTAGAGAAACTAACTCTAACAAAATTGAATTTTTTTGGACCAGATGTGGTTTATCGTAAAAATGAAGTTTTGTTGACGATTCGTATTTGAATAGAAACTGAGCATACCATACGTCGCATCACTATTATTTGCTAGAACCTAACCCACCACAGCTGTCCGCAATATTCCTACAATAATTACTTACAATTGACTACGAATGTATGACTGGATGTGGTATGATATTGATCACAAGGATGCGCCATCTTGTCAATGAAACTTTTGAGTATTAAAGATTTTGTTTCCATGGCAAGCCATACCCTTATAACGTCAAGTATTACGTCAGCGAATTTCACACGAAAACATAAAAACAGAACAGAAGAAATACTCAACGAGTATGAGTTCTACTAACAATAAATATGTCGACTTAGTTATAGAACATGGCGTGCATAATCAAAGTAAATTGAGTTTACATATTATGTTTTGTCTTTATAAATTGTACAATTTATTTAGAACGTAGTAAGTCATGAACCAATACTGCAAATGAAAGTTGAGAATTAAAACTAAAAACTTGTATAAACCCTCCACTGGCATCACTTATCAAATCCGTCCGCCATGTCACTTCCAGCGACTCTGTATCGTCTGAGATATCTCAAGCGCCCTTGATTGGCAATTATCACAAACTTGAAACGGAGATCTTTGATAACTCTGAGTTACTGGCGTCTTCAATAAAACTTCGAACACTGGCGCCAGTGCGAATAATATAACAGCGATAAATCAATTTACGCTTTACAATACCGTAAGATATAATTGGCCATTGAAATGCTGTGCCTTATTGTGTAAGAAGTGAGATGGGTACATAATTCTATTCATATTGTTGTATAAATTGTATTACTGCCTACGCGTCTATTCATGGTAAGCTTAATACTAAATAATTACTTACATAACGAATTTTGTAAAGTTAGGTGGGTACAAACTGACTAATTATTTTGCAGATTATACGACCGAATCTCTTTCAATACACACGACAATATTCTTGGCTAAGTAAAACGGTTTACCATGTCGTATCCCATTCCTAAAACAGATATATTCAATACAAACCAGTACTATATGTGTTAAGTAACAAAATAATTAATTGAAAGATCTCCTAAAAAAACAGTGTCACATATCTACGAAATCTCAAAACAAATAGAAACTAAGTTGATACAAGGCTTCACTTTAACATAAGACGAACTTAATTAGAAATATTGTGTGTACAAAAACAAACCCAGGATGTGATCAATCAAACTATTGAATAGCACATTTAACTTTTTAATATTCATTCAATTGGACGCCTCTATTGATAACGTGTTCACGTATTAATATGTATGCGATGTAATTTATTAAAGTATCAAGTTGCGTCAATAAAAACTTGTTTTACGATTTGAACATTACATTGCACTGTAATTATCAGTAATTAATTAATATTTCAATTGGTTGGATACGGAAAATCTTGTGAGAATCGCTATTTACTAAAGCAACTTAATTTTAAAAACGGCCTTGCACAAAGTAACTTCCCCTCTAACTTTTGAACTAAGAAAGTGAAAATTATGAATAAAATACATGATATAGATCTTAACAAATACTTTTAACGAAAATTGAACGAGATTGAACTAGTAGTTCTTGAGATATAGTACATTTTCATCAACCGCAAATATAACTTTGTCTTTCATACAAACACTATGAAAAACAATGCTATTTTTGCTGTAAAAAAACTATTGTGATATTTTCGCTAAGCGAAAGTAAGTGGACCTCGAATTGAGTTAAGGGTGGCACGGAACCCTCAGTGGGCGGGTCTGACTCACACTTGGCTAGTTTTTTTATTGTTGTCAGTAAGTATAGGTAGAAGAAAGGCATTAATGTTTTTAATAGTTCTCAGAGTTTCCTTTCTTCCAGGTTACCACCAAGTTCACAACACCGAGCAAACCTGAAAAGTTGTAAATCGCTAGTGTAAATTGAATACGTAAAATCAGTTGCTTTTACACATTTTATATTCATTGTGCTCATTAAACTTCACCGTATCACTAACACCTATTGTCCACTACCCAGAACGAATTAATTCGCGTGCTATTCAGTGATAAAAAAATAATTGTCTCATCGAATCCGCGGGACTATTCCGTAAACAATAGACATTCTACGAAACTTACGAGATGCGATCTCTTTCCTGTCACGCTCATGTTAATAGCCAGTTAATTAGCACGGGTTATACTTTATTTTGTTTACCTTAAACACAATGAGATACGTATCATTGTCTAATTGTTTTGAATTAATTTATGCTTCTGTTTTTTGGTGACCGAACCGAAAATAAAAACGTATAGGTCGTAGAAATTATGAGGTTTGTTTGTGTATATGAGGTCTAAAACGCAATTGGCAGTTTCAGTTTCTTTCAACAGAATGACACATTAAAATATTATAGTGCTAACTCTAGATTACACAAGTGAGCTTATGAGACTTCTGAAGGTAGACCAATTTAGGTACTTCTTAAAATAATCTCAAGAGTTAAACGCCTACTTCTACCTACCTAGCTTCTTTTTTCAAAGATATCTTGAAAAAATATTTTGCAATAAAGTCTGGGGCCTAAAAGAATAAAAAGCCACCAAAATGTATCACAGTGAGTCATTGCAATCTCGGCGTCATTATAACCTGCACCGACACGAACCCGGATCGATTCATTAGCTGTGTTCACACGGTGGCCGAAAAGAATGCAAAAAGACCTCAGAGGGAGTCAGATTTACATAAAATGCCTTCGCTTGCGGCGGGGAATGCTGTTTTGCCGCCTCAGGAAATATGACTTCTAAATATAGACTCGGAATGAAATCAGTTTTTACAACAAAGTAATGCAAATGAAGTGCAGTTTAATGTTGAAAAGGAAATAAGTTGTCAATGTGGATATGAGATTCAAATTACATAAAACATAGTTGCTAACTTAATTTGTACGTTTAACGTGTTCTTAGCATGTATGGATAATTTATCATAGCATGCGTCTGAAAATACTCAGGTAATTCAGCAGTTAAACTTAAACGTTAGTACTAGCAACTAAGAATTTCAACTGGCCACTTATTAACGTTCTAAACATTGAGTTGTATCCGATAAATCAGACGCTGTAAAAATCTGTTTCTTTTTACATAGTCTTGTTTTAATTTAACTCAAAGACTCCGCGTGGCTCCTCGCCGATAATGACGAGTGATAATTCGCGCCTGGAGGCCTACTATACAACATAACGTCCGATTTAAAAATCTAGCCATTCCTGTTGCTCTTGCCAACTTGCGATTGTGAGTGAAAAGGACGGCCTTATAGGAAAATAATAGGAAAGCCGGAGTAGGGCCTCTAGGCTCAACTTCTATCTAAAACTGAGTTTGGTAGTCGCGACCGCTTGGAATAAGCCCGTTTATGAATAAAAAGAAACCAGTCAAACGTGAGTTCGACTCGGGCACAGAGGGTTCTGTACAATATAAAGAAGGTAGGTAGATAAGAGTAGTAAGTTCATATGAGTACTTATATGCAAGGTTTTCAGGCTTTCCCTTTACATGCCATACCTGTACTGTAAGACATTGCTACTAGCTACATCCAAATCTAATGATTTTATGTCTACGCAAAATACCATAAGGGTTTTGATTCCTATATTTTATCGTGGTTCAACTCGCAATAATTTTCTAATCAAACCATGTGTAGGTTTAAAATATCAGAAGCAGAACATTTTCAATCAAAGGCAGACAATTTTTTCGCGAACCCTCCGAAAAAGAATATTAAACATACAGCGAGCAAAATAAGCGTGTTTCAACTGTAGATCACACGATAATCATGACGAACGGCCGGGGTCGTCATCCCGGCGACCGTGTGCCCTTGCCCTAACCTAAATAAATACAAGTAGGTACGGTCGGCACGTCATCAGGGCCCCGATTCACATATTTTTGGCATCTACTGTTTGACTACAGTAGTCATTCAGTAGTGCTATTGTGACACATCATGTGCGTTAAGTCAGCAGCATTGAAAGGTGACACGCCGCTGTCATAATAGCAAGGTACATATAACAATTGTTATCTCGTAGCACAACTGATGCACAACTCAGTGACCACTCAATTAGCGGAATTGAGGCCCTAAAAATTACAATACTTTTCTAACAATTGCAGCTTTACGACAAGTAACAATAAAGTACAATTTAAGTTGAGAAAATTTGGTTAAATTTTTAAATTTTGGTTAAATTGTTTTTTTGACCTAACCACGTGCCAGCCGAAATAATGTTTTTGGTCGTATCGCACCTTCAATTAAAGTCCATCTTTAATTGAAGGTGCGATACGACCAAAAACGTTAAATAGTCGGTAGTATCAACTGCAAGGAAGGGTATATGTATATCCTATCGTATAGTACCTACGTTTTTAATACACACAGTAATATGATGAAATAATAACAACAAACAAACATACGAGTATATTACTTTTTGAACTTGTAAGTTTTTTTTAAATCTAATAGAATCGAATCGGCTCCTCGGAAAGACTGACAGTTATAAAGCAGTTTACGAAAACCCTAAAATAATGTACCTCGTGTGTTCATAAGTTTTGAGACGAAAAAAAAGAGGCATAACTTTTTAAATAATTAACTTATATTTCTAAAATTTACAGTGAACACTAAGTAGATAATAATCAACAATAAAATATATCTATTATTCAAAATGTCCACCCTTGTTTTTAATACAGGCCCTTAGACGATTTGGCCAATCATCAATGGCGGCACGAATCTTTTCTTGCGGGATTCGCTTTGCTTCTCGAACAAGAGCTCGCTTCAATGACTCCAAGTTTGGGTGGGACTTCTGGCAGGCCCTGAGCTCTAACTCAGTCCATAGAGAATAATCCAGCGGGTTGAGGTCGGGGCTGGAGGAGGGCCATTCGTTCGCCGCGATGAAGCCGGCACATTTTCCCTCAACCAAGCTTGGGTGGTTTTTGCTTTATGGGATGGTGCTGAGTCTTGCTGGAAAACCCAAAATTTGTTGTTAAATAAAGTATGAGATAGGGGTTTCACAACAGGCTCTAAGATGTCATTTTGATAATTCTTGGCTTTCACCTTGACGCCTTGTTGACAGAAATGGAGCGGAGTGACACCTTCATACGAAACTCCCCACCATACCATCACACTTGCCGGATGATGAGTACGCGAGACATTCCGTGCTGAAGCTGGGACATCCTTGCTACTTTTGGCATAGACTTTATTGTTTTGTCGGTTGAACTTTTCTTCGACATTAAAAAAATTTCTCATCGGTGAACAGTATCTTCCTCGCATCGTGTCTCCTAAGCAGTAATGGACAACGTTCGCGTCGCAATTTACGAAGCCGATCGTTTAAAACGTGAACTTTTCTACGGCTATACGCCTTTACCTAAAGATCATATTTCAGTATTCTGTTGACTGAAACGCGCGAAATTTTAGTCTGCAGAGCAATTTTTTTCTGAGTGCGACATGGATTTCGGCGAAGTCGCTCTCGGATGATTTTGATGTTCGCAGGCGTCCTTACAGAGCGTGGCCGACCACTCCTTTGGAGTTCTTGCAAGGAACTTGTCTCATTGTATCGTTTGATAGTGTAATACACGAAGTTACGGCTTACGCCAAAAGTTTTCACCTCACGGAAAATCTCCATTGGTTTTTTCCCGCCTTAAATAGCGATATCACGGTCGCACGCAATTCTTTAGTCCCCTCCATCACGATAAAATTGACAGAAATAAATTTGAAAGTCAAAGGTATTAAAAGTAAACATTCCAAATTCAAAATTGGAAAAAGAATTAAATAGCAGCCAGTAATATTTAATTTATTTTTTTAACTACCAAGTTTGTCTCAAAACTTATGAACACACGAGGTAGAGTTCAGACCCTTTACACACTGCGACTTTTAGCATCGACACTAACGCGCGACAGCATCGCGACTTACGCAATGAACAGATTTTGGCATCGATGCAGCATCGCGACTGCATCGCTACCGTTTTTCTGCATCGATACTAACGCGCGTTAGCATCGCGTTTGCATCGCTGCTAAAAGTCGCAGTGTGTAAAGGGTCTTTAAATCACAGATGCACCACTCCGCTGATATCGACAAAAGCCGATCGGATTCGGCTCTAAACCGTTCGCTCGATAAGGTCGCGATAAAACCGAATAAGGTAATTAAATTGTCCGCGTCACCGGCCCAGCATAATTAAGATTGCATGAATATAACAGATAACCGGTGCATGTTGTGGGCGGGTCGTATCTCGGCTGTTTTGTCAATAAACCGCATGCTCCGATAGCCGCGACTTTCGGCCAATTAAGATAATGCAGCTTAAAATTATTTTGATATTGCGTAAGTCGTTAGTTGCTGGTAAAAGTTCGAGCTTTCATTTGTTTTTCAAATAAGACTGTAATTTCCTATACAAATATTAATTTTGTCCTTAAAACAACAAGATAACGTTAAGGAATCGCATAAGTACTACAAAAAGCTTTACTTCTGTATTACATCTGTTATGTGTCTGTTACATGAAGAGTATATACAGGGTGTTATTGCAAGGGGGTGCCAAATTTTTGGAGGTGAATGAGACCGTCAATATGAACAACTTTTACTATGGGGGCATGGTCAAAATCTTAAATAAAATTTCAGGTTTCCCATACAAAATTAGTCACACACATTGACAATAATGTAGAGAGACAGAAAATAAAATTAATTATTGAACGACGGTCCTATAGTAAAAGTTGTTCATATTGATAGTCCCTTTCACCTCCCAAAATTTGGCACCCCCTTGCAATAACACTGTGGAATCAGCTGTACATAATATTATGTGAGGAGGTTATCATCATTGATCATTGGTGATGTACATAACAAATAGATGGTCTGTTAGGTAACATAGCTATGCTGACTCATAAGTATAGGAGGAAAATGATAAAATCAACAGGCAGATTTTATGTTTTAAATATCCACCTTATCTAGGTATTGTGGATTTCAATACCTGACGGCCTACTACGAAAAACGAAATCCGTCAATACGATCATCGTTTTGTTGATCCGAAGAATTTTTAGTACGCAATCCTTACGACAAAATGCTTCGGATCCGCAAAACGATAATCGTATTGACGGATTTCGTTTTTCGTAGTAGGCCTCCTGGTTATGGTAGCAATACCTTGGTATACCTACTGTGTATTTAAACATCCCTAAAGCTTAGCATTGATTTATCGTATTTTTCCAAATAAATTGAATACAAAAGTGTCTAAAGCAGGGTGTCGGGATGTCCCTTCGGTACCGACTGAAAGGGACATCGCCTTTTGAAACTCATTTGCCTTTCTTTTATTATTTAATCGAGGCCGTCTAAAATGTAAAATAAGTGCCGACCCTTCCCGCCGCGATAAAGTAATTTCTGAGTGCCGGAATTTCAAGTAGGTATCACGTTTTGCAAATTTTGTTTGATCTTACCCAATAACAAGTTCGTTTTGTAATCAGAATTGAGAAGCTCCTCAAACTATCTCTATTTTGTTCTAAAAATCGATACGAAATGATAATATATTTGAAATAGTACACGGATTTGATTGCACTGAAATTTACTTGTAGTAACTAGCCCTATTTGTTCTGAAGTGCCCCATTTTTCCCTTCTTTTTTTCTTCTTTAATCATAACAAAAATATTCAGGGTCTTTGATTCGCGTGTCAGTTCAGAGTGATTACGTAACATGCGTGCGAATCGAATACAATACAAGTTTACAGGCCATATTTGGAATACCCGGCGTACATGCGCTGACAACGACATGTTACTGTCAAAGTGTCCTATTTGTTAGCGCTGTCAAATATTAGTAAGTGCAGCCTTCGGAGCTTTCAAAATACTGTCATTATGACGTCACTAGTAGCAATGCGACACTGAGCGGATGTCTACTACGAAATATGTAGTTCTTCACGATACGATACCACAACGATGTGTTTTTGTATTCAGACGTAGGATTTCGAAGGAAAGGATTTCGATTTTCATTATGTATTAGTAAGTAGACATGTCGATACGTAATCGGCCTATTGACGACACTTTTACAGCGCGTAGTACACGCACGCATTAGCATAAAACCAATCATAAAGTAACGCAGTCGTTTACGCCGTTTTGTGCTCGTAAAAACCATTAAAGTCTACCGCCCGCGGGATCTTTAGTATTCGGTGGCAGAGTTTATAAAAGCGACATTCTTTTTCGAACCTCGTACAGATGTAAATTATCGTACTTTGATCCAAAAGTTTGTCGTGCCTATCAACCAATACAGTCTGTACCCATTATGACAAGTTATTACGTGACAGTAACAGTAAGTTGATATAACAATGCATTGACATTAACAGAAGATTGTTAACCAAGAGGAGAAAGCGACCCCTTGCACTCGAGATATATCTAAGTACCTAATAGCGTCAATATTTCGAGAGTGGGTCAGAAAATTACATATTTTCAAAGATCACAATAAACACGTATTTTATTGTATAGCTAACTAAGCAAAGGTGTATGGTAAGCTTTTATTTTAATAAAATGATATGATTCAATCTTGGAGTCCATGCCATATAGTAGCAAATACTTTACTAAATTACATTCCACCCGGGAGTAATGGAGGAGGGAGAAAAAGCTATTTTCCACCTGGCTATCTACACATGTAAGATCAACTTTCCGAATCATTTATGCTTGTTGCTCGGTCCAATTTACAACTATTTAAAAATAGAAATACCCAATCAATACAAAAATAAGCACAGGCTTGTTTACTCTCAGTTACCTTTGTTTGTAACTGAAAGCTAAAATATTGGATGTCTCGTCCGCAGATGGAAATAAAACGTCGATCTCAGACGTCGGCCGCCATCGCGTCCGTCTAAAATGGAAGCAGTGCTGTTCCGATCTGATTCCTCTAAAATTAATTTGTGTAGGTTCTTCCGAAAGGGTTCGCCTTGACCTATTGAGAACGTCTTAAACGTTCCATTCAATGTTGGGATAAGTTTTAAATATATATTTTTTTATTTATTGAAGCATGCCTTGATGAAAAATAAATTACTTGTGTTGTGTTGTTGTGTATGTATCACTTACATAACAGGAGATGATAAGGGTAGTTCAAAAATTGTAGAATTACCTGGAAACAAAAAATATCATTTATTAATAAATCATGCCAACCAAAACAATTTAATTGGATTTATATCTGTTAACACTACCAATATCGGCCGTCTATTTCTATCGCCAATCTAAAACCATATTTTAGTATCGGCTGTCCGAAACGCTTTATTTAACAATTTCGAATATCACATGGTAAATAATATGAATTGAACAATATTATAGTCGTTAAGAGCTTGAGGCTGAGCGATGCTACACACCCATCAATAAATCGCATTGATTGCCTTTTTTGTTTGTGAATCATCGAGTTTTCGAACTGTTAGAATAACAAGGCCAAATACAACTACTCAGATTTGCCACAGATCTTAAAGTGATAAAATATGAGGGTGTGTGTGTAGGCTTTTCAAGTGCGGACGACTAACAATGTCAAAAGACTTCGCGAGACGTGGTTTTTCGCATTTCAATCTGGAACCCGATCTTCTGTTGTTTTACGCTTAACAATTAATTAATTCTTGAATAAATAAGTAATAATATATCATTAAGAATAGATATAAAACCAACGATTGATTGCGATCCACCGACACACTAAAACCACAAAGCTATAGTGGTCCGATGCTTTATTTATTTAAGCACCTATTAACTAACCTCAATTAATTCACTATCTGCCAATCAAACGACATTCGTGTTAGCAGGCTTAAAAGTTGATAAGATTTACATTTTTGATTATACTGATCATTTGGCATGTGATACATGGATCGTGTCTGTTTCCATTTCCCACGATTGTCTATCAATAATTGGACTAACAATACAATAGAGTCGATAGTTTACGAATAAAAGGTTAGACTTTACATAAAAATTAAAAAAAAAACTTTATTTCAATTTAGGTCATGAAATGACACTTATGAACGTCAAATATACAGTGAAAAAAAAACATACACACACATGTAATCCTTTATCTTGAGAGCTGTTCATAATTATTCGTCAATCTGAATTAACAGTTACGGGTAGTAAATGATGGACAGACGACCTTATAAAATGAAAAATAATATTTCTCAGACGCCGTCTGAGCGGCAGATCGAATTGAAATTTGGCATAGTTATTTGGATTAGTAACAACGATATATTTTAGAATCGATCAACTCTATGTTCCACGGTCAACAAAATAACTGTAAGTTTGATCAAACAGCAAGGGAATATCTAATAAAGTTTTATTAAAACACTGTTGTTTTATCGCTGATTTCTAAACATTCATCAGTCAAGATTACGTAGGTAATGGATTGTTTTGAGGTCTCGCAGTTTTTGTTTTATTCAGTATTCAAATAAATGTATGGTCCATTCCATTCTCAAACCTTGCATAGATCTAAATATACAGTTATTCGCACAAATTAAATGCTATATGAATAACATCCTGACCGCTAATCAAACAGCAACCTGCTCGAATGAGCCAATAAAAGTGTTTATGGTGGTTTAGCGAATGTTTTAGCAGCTGAAAGGAGTCTTTTTTTTTTGGGCCCAGTAGCAACTTGTAGCGTCTAATAATGACATTGCACCCTTAATTAATAATTTATTTTTTAGACAATTAGACGAAAGATAACGTTTAAATGAAACCGGAATAATAAAATCGAACTAAAAGATGCGTTGTGTTGACTACTTTCATCACGCCATTCCTCCTTTACAAATACGTGTAAAGGAACGACGGGCTGGTCAATATAAAAACAATATCAATTATTTCAAGTACGTGATTTTGTTTAGATCACGTTTTTTCTACTTTTATTTATTTTAAACAATTGGTATCTCCAAATAAAATATTTTAATTGCTTTTTTAAGATTTTTGCATAAAATGATTATCTAGTAAAGCCGTGGAACGGCTATCTGTAACTCTGACATTTATCACTGACATTGACAGGAATGGCTGGAGTGTCACACTTTCCGTTTGACGTTTGGCTTTACGTCACCTTCAGTTTGTTTTGGTTTGTTTTGAATTGAGTGTTTGTTTTCTCCGGATTTCATCCCGGATCCGGATCAAGTACGGCCCCCATTCCACTAAACCGTTGTTGTGTAACTGTGCAGTGAGATTTCAACGACTGTGATTTTCAGAAACGTCTGAAAATGTGCGTTAACTGGTACGTGTGTGGATTTAAGTTTTAATAAATTTTCAAATATTAGATAACGAAAAACTAATATTGTTAATGTTTTTAAGACATTATAAAGAACAATTTAAAATATGTTTCATTACTAGACGTCACAATTTATGGGTGGGCCCATCCTCCATACAAGAAAAAAATGTCTCCTTTTTGTTGTTGGTCAAAAATTACCAAGGAGAAGGACCAATACATGATCCGAAATGTATTATTTATACATAAAAACTGAGTTACAACGTAAGTAATTTCGCTACGAACGTCATTTTATTCCATTTTACGTTTTCATTGTATTGATTGTCATCATAAACTAGCTACCTCACCAATGTGTGTAACTCCAGTTGCCGAACCAATAGCAGCGAAGATAAGTTACAAACTGACTCATTATTTTTCCTTTTACAATGTCCAGTACCCGCCACGGCTCCTACGAAATTTTAACCAAAGCGGCGGCGGTTTATACAGCTTCAGATTAGCAAAGCACGTAGAAGATATTCATCTACAGAAAGTGATGGGGAGTGCCCACAATGATTCCCAGTCAGTGAGGTGACTCACTCATCGCTGAGTCACGCTGTGAATCTTCAGTTAGACGGCCAGTGACAAAAACCTACAGAGGCTGTCTAGAGAATTTGCCAATAAAAATTTAAATTGGAGGTCGTGACACGCTTATGATGGAAAATGGAAATGTAAAAACCAATACTGGCTTAAAAAGTTATTTAGAATAGAACCAGTTCTAAAAATGCTTTGATAGTAATCTAAAGGTGTACTTGAATTGTATCTAGAATTAATGACCAAAGATTTAGGCAAAGAAGCATATTTAATAATATTCTAACCGCAGTAGTATGGAAATACTGATAACTAGAAAAAGCCAAGTGGCACTAAAATAAACGTAGTAGTAGGTATATCAAATTGAGAAACTATTGCAACAGTGGGTGTGAACTAAAATGACTTATTTACAAACACGTGTGATATCAAATTTATTTTGTTATTGATTTAAGGGTCAAATGTCCAAACAAGTGCAGCTAGCAATAAGATAATAGCCTTAATAAATATAAAGTAAGTTGATATTTATTATTACATATATTATCTACTTGACGCCAGGCGCCAAAAAATGTAAATACGTAATGTGTTCTCCGATTAGTGTTTTTCTGATATGTTTAGTTTTATAGGCATTCAGGATTTATGATGCTAAGATTTGCTAGTTTGCCAATACTACAGGATCAGTCTCAGTCAGAATCAATAACACATAATGCAAAAGTTGCAGGTCCTTTAGTCTTTACGACAAGGTCCTTCAAGGAAGGTAAGGTAAGAAATTTCGTCAACTTTTAGGTTGCTTATAGAATTACGAACAGTTAGATAACCCGCATACTAACATACACATGATATGATATGTGGCGATTGCCAGTAACGTTAAAATGTTACTTTGATCATAGGTAAATTTCCCGAGATCAACCCTAGTTCTACCTCAAGATTACCATCAAAACAATAGCGTAAAGAAACCAAACCACATTATAAAACCCGGTTAACCCTGATTCGCGTGTCACCGCGTCCCGCTGGCGTCCTAACCCGAATACTAAAACGTGGTTTTATGCGATAATTCGGCGGATAGACGAATATTATGTTTCCGTGATAAAC
The DNA here is from genome assembly GCA_963584085.1 of Pyrausta aurata. NCBI lineage: Eukaryota > Metazoa > Arthropoda > Insecta > Lepidoptera > Crambidae > Pyrausta > Pyrausta aurata. Next base: position 4,620,413 of record OY757254.1, on the reverse strand, counting down.
CGTGAGTTATTACCGGTTATTACGGCGCGTTCACACTGGTATGCGCTTTGTTGCGACGTCGTTACTCGCTTTATAAATAACAGGGCGTCAATTCGCGTATTTTCGGCATGTTGGTCATGTGATGTAGTGGTGGCGTTAATTAATGGTACAAAAAATACACGAAAAGTTGATAGTTGAATAAAAATATCGATATTTTGATGGCTGAAAATATCAGTTGATATTTTTATGCAGATACGTTACTTTGATATTTTTTTAATTGTTGTTGAATATTGTTGAAAATATTAGTGAATATATTTATGCAGATACATTTCCCTGATATTTTAAAACTAATACATTTATTAGACAGATTGAATATGATATTTTTATTCTTTGCGGACTAGCGTTATAAATGTTCATTGGGTAATTTTATCAATCGGTCAGATTTATCAACTTATGCACAACTCAGTGACGACTCAATTAGCGGAATAGAGGGCCAGACATTGCCAGGCCGGAATGTGAAAGAGGTAGGCGTATCGCCGACCGCTAAACTGGACGTAAAGCTGCCAACAGGATAATATGATGGATTTTAGTGTGGCATGGCCTTTATTTATTTTATTTATACCTGATTAATAATAAAAAAGCTTTCTAATGAAAACCAAAAAAAAAATTAATAGGTGCAATTTGACCATAGCCAATTTAAAGCTTTTGTCATATAATGGAAAAACATGTCATGTTTCTTTAATTAAGATATATATAGCGAGTTGCCTTATGAATCCTAGGTTCTTTCCACATCACATACATATACTTAACCAAAGTACTTCCTTGCAATTTGCGATCTCTTCACAACAAAAGCGCTGGTCGATCGAAGAATTGACACAACAATAGTTGAGTGATTGCATCGTGATCCGCGATCGTAGAGAGGAAAGGGGCAATGACTTTATTTGCGAGATTCGAGTTGGTCAATGTAAGAACGAACGAACACACGTTTCAAAACTAGGTGATATTTCTTAGTTCAAATAAGGAAAACAGAAAGGGAGTAGATCGAAAGGCGAGCACGCAACCAAAAATTCGAATAGTAATCAGTCAGGTATCAAACGACTCCAGGGAGTCGCATAATAATGGAATTTCTATTGTGTCTCGTTCACACATACTTGACGAGTTAAGTGACCGTAACACTTTTTAACTCAGAACAGCCTGATTTTTACTGGCCTCCTTTTTTTTGTCCTTTTTTTAGCAAATAAAAAGGAGTTATCAAATTAGCAGCCACGGGAGCACGAGTCAGGTCAGGTCAGGGAGCAAGAGTAATGAAACCTCAGCTTATTTCACAGATGAATACTAACTAATAAGCATAGAATATAAGCTGTAGTTTAAAGATTAAAGTCATCATTTCAGTTTAACATAACAGTAACATATATCTTAGTGCATTAGTCCAGTTTCTCTGAGTTTTTTTAAACGCTTGGTACTATCTTTATATGATGAATGTCTGTTTATATTACCAATAAAATAAATTTAAAATTAAAAAAAAAGTTTGTTAATACATATGACGACTGATTTGTTTAAGCACACCAATCATCGTCACATGAATCATGGCAGACCAAACGTGACATAATCTATGCGTAAGTCACTATGAATCCACTCTCCATAGTTGAACAATGAAACACACATACTCTGTATTTTATGGATTCAACATGGCTATTTATCGCAAAATCGACAAATTATTTGACTAGAAAAAGAAGCCAGTTTTTTGGCTTTTCGTCTATCGGCAGCATTCAACACCACCAGAATATCACCGGTAACTATACCGGAATATCAACTCTATCCCTGTATTGGATAGAAGACTTAAGAAGCTAAAGCCTACTTTAAAAAAATCAATCACCAGAACTACTCTCATTTACATACCGTACATTGTTTACAAAGATCCACTAAGATTTCCATTTAAAATTGCTCATGAATGACTTCAATAAGAATTCCAACGTAACTATTTGATTAAATTGATGACTATTGAATAATTCCATCACAGAGGCATTCAGATCAACTAAGTATTCTTCCACAACATACAGACAAATGAGTGGCCTCATTGTTCCATAGACTTTGTCATCGATTCAATAAATATGTTTAATAATAAACATTGCGTAACGGTCGCCTAGGCAGCTCAAACAAGGGCATTAGTTAAACAGTCACACATTATTATGTGCTCGCATACTGCGAATTATCCTATAACTTCAACTATTAGTTATTCTTTTGTGTGCTTTAAGAATAATTTATTTAAGAAACATAAATAAATGTAAGACATTGTCCTAGGAAAGACATAGGTACTAATAATAATAGATAATAATAAGAGTTAATAGGTAATTAACCTATTTAGTGCAATAAAGAATTATCTTATCTTATAGGTACAAGAACTAACATACATATTCAACAGTCAAATATTGAACCTCTTTTCTAAGAGATTCATAAAAAGAAAAAAAATAAGCTACATCTCAATGCCCTACTAACAAACACCCTAAAAAACTATACCCAGTCCCAGAGGACTGTTATGTTTAAAAATATTATGTGTTTTTGATGCTACTACTTTCAATAATTCCGTGACAAAAATGGCAAACATATCCACTATTTTAAATTAAAGGAAAATAAAATGACTAAATATTCTTTTTACTCTACACAACACGCCTTAACATTTTCATGCCGAGTTACAACACGTCTGCAATATCAATAACTCAATGGCCGTAAAAATCAAAGCAACACAATATCTCTCAGCGCCACAAGATTGCGCAGATTATTATAATAAGTGATGCGTCGGCGCAGTAGGGGTCGAACACTCAGTAGTCGCGAACAGCTATCGATAGTTTGACTTATCGACAGCTGACGGGGTCAATTCTCGTGCAGTTCGTATACGAATAAAGTTCACCAATCGTTTTTTTTTTGTCGAAGAATTTTTTTTCTTGATTTCTCATGGTCAAAATTTCTATGCATTTCGATTTCTACCGTGCGTAGTTTATTTACGTATGGATATATTACTTGATTTTTGAGGTAAACTTGCAATCGAATTACCACACGTGAAAAGTTCGATGACGTGAGAATCACAGCACTTAGACAAGTGTTAAACGCCAACACTCACGAAACCCTAACGCTCAAAAGGTTTATTCCGTTCGCATTTATTGTCATTTCCATTTTTGAGCATTTTCTTTGATCAAATCTGATCATTTCCCACCTGTCTTTCAAATAATTCAGAGTATCGATTGCACTGACTGACTATTATTGTAAACAAATGGTTTCCTATTGAGAAATCGATACTGCAATGTGATGAACTTAAATAAAACTGTAAACACAAACTTTTTCAGTGATGATGTTATGTTAGATTACTTTCAGTGCCGAATAATATTGGAATACACTTGCTTGTAGAACAGTAGTCATTATGTTTCAAACATATTTTACAAACTAAACTATCGATAGTTTGAATTATAATATCGCCCAAGACTATCTATTGGTGACGGCCCCACCTAGCAAATGTCGCGGAATCTCATAACTTTATTCATATTATCATATTTAACTTTTTAATTAATTTAAAATGCAGTGCGTGACTCACAGTCTATAAAAAAGTAAAAACCCAAGAGTCTCATAAATATTTTAAGCGTATTATCCATTTTTTTGTTAATGAATCTCGACCACACCGTTTTTTTTGTGAACCATGCGAGCTATTGCCATGTTAATTTTATGTATTCCATGTAGTAGGTAGGACTCGTACTTTATAGATTAAGTATTCAAATTCTGTATTAAATATTTTATTGTCGTTAGAAAAACCATATTAGTTATACGACATCATTCAGCCCTAGGACAAAAACCGTTTATTTCCGAGAAATACAATAAATATGCGACATACAAAGCAGACATTTGGCGCCCAACAAATTGTATGGATTGTATGTCGGCGGTTGATAAGAACGAGGAAGTAATTTCGCATTCTGTATCCGTATAAACAATACGGCCCATTTATCCTTTGCATCAAAGACAAAAGAAATTGATTTGTATCAAACAAAACCGCGACAGGCGAATATCTCTGATCCGTACACCAAAGAAGTTGAGGACTTCTGAGCTTTATGTCTACAGACATAAAGTTAGAATTACATGCAAACTTCGTGGTTACACTGTTGGCGAGGTTCCACGGAGTCGTCTCTGTGCGATATGTCAATAGTTCCGAGCTAAATGGAGGAGTGTCACGTGTCATTTCGTTATTTTTACGCTCGAGATGCCGCGGTTGGCGTTACCAAATATTTTTACGGCCGGGAATAGCTATTGCATTTACGATTTATATTCATTCACAACAATACGATGGGAAATAAATATCTAGATTAGATATTTAGATATCACCAGCCAAGTTGGTGCCAGCTTCAGTTTCATTTGGCAGAATATTCGGATCAGAAAATTGGAAAGCATTCCTGTAACTTAAAGTACTTTTGATAGATTTCAATGTTCTGGGGAAAAGGATTGATGCTTGAATCTGGGGGCGTATTGCGATCCAACTTAATCCGTTCGATTCCGAGGCAGTTCAATTCCGACTCAGTGTAAACGAATATTATCAATATAATAATATTATAATAATACTACAATGGTATGAATATTAATCTTTATATTGTTAAGTTATATTATAGTAATATTATCAATATAATGCGAAATTGCAATAATAATTGCTAATTTGACAGTAAATCAGAGCGTTTTAACTGTCAAAACTGCATCGCAATACGCCCCCTGGAATCAAGTTCATGTTTTAGGCAATTTTAATCAAATGTATTTTTAATGATTTACCTGTGATTGCCTTTAACTAAGTTCTAAATCCACTGTTAATAAAAAATAATGTCATTCGTAGTTCAGGCAGCGTTTAGCAAGCTCTCTCTAGGTTTTATAGTACCTACATGTACAGTAACATGGCAAGTTACTCGCCTTCCATAAACAGGGCAGCACTTCTGTTCGAGTTCAGACAGCGAGCTTCCCCGCATTATTATTTTAGTAAAATCAATAAGCGCACTCGCATCGCATTGTAATAATATTTTCAGATAATTTATTTATTGCACCGCAATTCTCCGCAGGTTCGCAATAAAACCTTTGTCTGTATGGTATTGTATTCGATTTTTCATTGCGATTTTTATCGACATTTCCTCTGAATGTAAACCTGCGTAATGACATGGACATTAAATAATGAAGAACCTAGAGTTATAACCATTGTTTTTTATAATTGAAATGTGAAGCTTTGATTTTATTAAGGATTTCTGTAACCTGAAACTGGCACAGTACAATTAAAGCAAGGAGATAAAACGTGTTAACAATTACCACTTTTATATTATTAAAGAGTGTAGTATCAATAACAAACAACACATTTATAATAATTATCATACACGTTTATATTGGGGAGCGATTCTTGAGGGCATTAGTTTTTTTTGTAGATTTGCTAAAACACGATTGATTGACCTTTGTAACGGAGAAAATAGTGTCAAAGATACCCCTTTTAAAAAAAGATATTTTTAAATTATTTGACATCAACACGGTTGCAAAAGTTATTAGGCCCTAAACTTAAAACATGTTTTGAACGGAGAACTGATATTATCACTAGGACAAATCTTTTGTTTTACGATGGAACCAAAACATTAACACTGGATTGTATTCAGCATTCATGTTTGTACAATTTTGATCTTTTTTATCCTGTGCTAATCGTGCTAGTCTGAAGAAAAGAAAGCACACTGCAATGATTTCGTGCCCCGCGGCCACGCCATTGAAATGTTCACAGTATAGACTCGGTGTACGTACCAATAATTTATTACGGATTATCGTATAATCCGTATAATGGCATAACGTTCATTTTCAGCTCAGTGCACTATACGGCCATAAAGAGGGGTATTAGTTACATTTCCGTAACATATTGTGACGTTTAGTAGCTCAGAAACTGTTTTATCACTTGGTAACGTGGGCTCGATACAATCACGACATAATGTTCCAATAACATATTTTTTAATCCTATTAAGACCATTCTAATAAAAGGGGTTTACACGTATTAATGATAGAGAGGAATAATAAATGAGTTAGGCACTGCCTACTTTGAACTAATCTCTAACTTTACCTACTTAACAACTTTCATGACATATTAAATATGTAAAAAATACTTGAGGCTTAAAATTATTTGTCAATTTACGTATTGCGTAGCTCTATATCTTGAACTCAGATCTTTTCGAATGTTTTTATTGACAGACATATAGATATTATGTATTCAGCAGCGGTATTAGTGTGTAGGCTGTGTAGGTCGATATGTAATCCGTATATCACGAAGATATATCTGACATCTCGTATCGTAACGAGAAAAAACTGCGGACAAGGATATACGCCGGATATTAACAAGGCAGCGTTATGCCGATATCAACCTTATTTACAGATTATTTTCTATGACAAATATTTACAAATTTTATTATTGTATTTTTCTTAATAAATACAAAAATATATATGTATTTCTCTTTAGTAAGTTTTTTGATCTCTAAAGCTTCCAACTGTACGAGTATAACTTTTTTCCTTATAATCCTTAGTATATTCGCTATGCTAGTGAAATAGTAAAACTAGAAAATCAATATTTTTTTAGATAGGTAAGTAGGTAGGGTAGCAATAGTCAAGCGGCTGTAGGCTGAAGTAATTAAATGAGCTTTATCAATACAAAAGCGAAGGTTTAATGGGCAAGTCGGTAACAGCCGCGGCCTGAATGCGGAATGGAGTTGTGTAAGTGTGCGGCAATGGAACTTCGCAGCTCGGTTGAAGAACGACGCCTCTGGCAACTTTTCGTATTAGAACTAGGCAAATCGATGGGTGATTTAATAGAGTTCACAAAGAAGATGACTAGAAATTAAGCGCTTTTTTGCATGTTATGATATTTGAAGGCTGGGTATTTTTGTATTGATAAAGCTCTTTTAATTACTTAAACCTCCATTATCTTTTTCTGAGAGCACCCGTTACATTGAGTTTTTGTTAAACGTAGTAGTTGTTACAAATCAGCTAGATATGCGTACTTGCTAACAATCAAATTTTACGTTATGTTACACATTTCAACATTGTCAACGCGAACTAGAATAAACAAGCCTAAAAAATTACATAAATTAAATCTATATAGGTGTCGTTGATCGCCCGGATAGCGTAAGACACAGAGTTCGAATCCTTTTTAACACAGTTGCTTTTCTAAGTGTTTAGTTTGTATAGTAACAAAACACTATAAAAACAAACAAAAAATTATAACATCAAATCTATACAAAAATAAACACGCCAAAAAAGTAACATTATTATCCGCCTATCAAGCCATAAATAAACCGATAGGTAAGTACATATTTTTGAACCTACCATAAAAAGTGTACACAAAAAGTTATCTTTGTAGATTCAAGTTCATTCACATGAGATCATAGACTCGAAGCAAATAATCAGCTTATCCATAAATCAAAAAGAAATATTATTATCCGTGTCACCCATGATGCGTGTTACAAAATGTACTCATGTAGTCATGTGACAATTTTTTAAGCAATTTGACGCTAAATGTGCCGCTGGGAATACTTTTTTTACAACATGTGATCGCAATGGGCCGAATAAATTTGCGTTTATAGCTTGAGGTTTAAAATAAATGGTTTCGCAAAATGATTCTCGTTTTATACACGATTATATTTTTTTGACTTCGAACACGAAAGTAGCACTTGGAAGTCAGGTCACCAAATTGAGAGATATAAACGAAATTAAATCTGAATAGTTTAGTTAAGATCATAAGATGTGGTAATACTGCAGCTAAATACTTTATTTAAGATGGGTATGGAATACTGCAGTTGTTAGGAAACACGCTTCTCAGATTGTGACATGTCAGTCAAACACTATTGTGGTCATAAAGTCTTACACCAGGGTTTATGACACACACTAACATTCCACTTCAGAGGTTTAGTACATCAAACACGAAATAGGAATGCTCTGGAGACTGAGCAAAATGTCAACTGCAAAGCAATTTTTATGACACACCTAACTAGGCCCGGAACATGTGCCAAGGTCACGGATAAAAGCAATTGTTTTCTGAAGGAAATTCTGAGAATATGTGATGTCACCCGAACAAGAGCTAGCTAAAACTAGTCGCGTGACGGGAATGGAACATGAGGTTTGCGCTCCGCAACGAAGCTAAAAAGTGGATACAAACACTCAACGAGATCTCCACCCATCGGAACATTCACTTTTTTTTATAATAGCGTAAGATATCTACTTACATTTTTTTCATAAAAATTATAAAAGATGGCATGCAACGTTTTAAATTAATTCAACTAGTTACATTATAGCAATGTGTTAGTGATTATGAAAGTTTTTTTAGTATTTCAGTGTGGATTCGTTATACAGATAGGCTCAGCTAGGGGAGAGGCCTGTTTTTCCTTTTTTTGGCAATAACCTAACTAAATGATAAATAGAAAATCACAAAAACAACCGTTTTTTTACACATCAAAAGCAGTCACGTTTCTTTTTACCCTTAGCTGAAACGTCCCGTGAATTTTCAAACTCACAGTCAGGTGGATAGATACAGTATCGAACGGTTAAACGCAACCAGTGCTGCAGTGCTTTGATTTTAGACCTTACTCAAAGGACTTAAGATACACGTGTGCTCATTGTTCTCTTTAGTACCAGGTACTGCTGCCACGGGAAATCTTTCGTACGTGCTTGCGAAGAGACACGGCTAGATTGCATTTCAGTTTGCAGCTTGCAAAAAATACAAATGTGACTTCGGAGATAGAAAGATTTGTTTCGTACAGTTTAGCGTCTAGGTTTTAGGTTGGGTTGACTAGGTATCAATTAATAGCGCATAGCGCTTTATTTCTTGTATAAATCTTATTATACGTATTATTCAACATTTAAATATTGGAGCATGATTGCATCGGTTGTCCAGTGTGGATGCGTCCTGCAGTCAGGTCCATACGAAATTGACCGGAATCGGGCAGCGTTTCTATTGACCAGACCGCAGAACGCATCCAGTGTGTCAGTCAAAGCCTTTAGGCACATACTTTACGAAAATTAATAGTATTTTTATTAACGGTAGATATCCTAAACCAATTCATGCAATACTACCATGTGGCAAAAAATTTTAAATTTTATGACAAACGGTTTCCGCCACCTGGACGCAGATACCGTACCTCAGCCTTGTAAGGGTGGTGGAGCGATGTCATTGCCTTATTTCACGTTATTGCATAATATTTATATTTAGAATGGAAACAAATACAGCCGTCACCGTAGCAACTGCCGTCGATAAGTATGGGCGCTTTGATGCCGCCGCGTAGGACCGCGGACCGCGACACCTCCTCGGACCATCCGGCCTGCACTTGCAGGGGTGACACTGTTTGTTTACTTAGCTCATTTGTTTGTTTTTTTCCGCTGCTGTTCGAAATGAGGTAATAAATAAAATCATAATAATAAATATGCGCCAAAACGCACCAATGGTCTCAGTTTCGAACTAAGGATTTTTTCTTATTTGTGCTACGAATGCCAGACAACGATAATGACGGGTGTGTCGAACCCGCGACCGCCAGCACAGAAGTCAGGAGCGCTAACCACTACACCAAACGCGTCGTCTTTTAAGTTTAACATCAAGTGAACCCTATTCAAACGCGGGAAAAATCGAAAACTGAGAATTGTCTGAAGTTTTTCGGAAAATACTAATACAATTTAATGATAAGACGATACAAGTAAGGCTATCTCAAAAACATACAGCACCAACTGCATATTTGGTAAACAACAATCTAATAATATTTACGATCGCCACACAGTAAAGTCCAGTAATCCCTCCCGATTCTAAACTAACCTCTAAATCCCGCAGTGAGCAGCCCTGACCCGCACCGGACACTGATTGATATTGATAGCGGGGAAGTGTCAGCCGCGGCCGAAACGCCCGGCCCAAGATTGATACGATGACATTCGTTTTCAAAGGCCCTACTCTATGATTCATTATAGATAACTTCTCAGGGAGCTAATTTACGGTAACCAAAGCAATCTACCATCGACATCGAATTACAGATGCGGATAACAAAAACTGTTTACATTGCTTTGTCGACGGCTGCCGTTGACTTATCAAATACTAGCTGCCAAAATTACAGCAGCTAGAAGTTGATGCCATTGTCATTGAAGTACTATCGATGTGTCCGCGGCCTCAACTTACTTCAAGTTGTTGTTGCTTGTCTTAACTTACGAATATGCATCGTTATCCTGCGAACGGCGTGACACTGACGGCTCACTCGTCGACAAATGCGCCTTATTTAAAAAAAATGTTCATGCAAATGTTTTTTTTTTTTCTAGAATAATAGTGTCTAACACGTTGCCCGCATCTCCAACTAAGTCTGATCTGCTTCCTGATCTTAGAATGAGTGTCAAAGACGCCTCGAGCCGAAAAATATGACTTTCACAGTAGAACCCCTACCGCGGAAACAACGGATTTGCCGTTTAATTCACTCCCACGATCAATGAATACCGGGTTTAGTTACGCTTTTAAAATATTAGTGTGTGGCCATCAAATCGATTAGGGAAATGCAAAGAAGGTAGAGTTTTTATTAAATTAAAACGATATTATATATACAAGCAATAGCAATAAACTATGTAGATGGTAGGAACTTAAAGTCTGGCGTTCAAAACGTCGTCGCTAGACCAATGTTTATGTTATTACGACGCAAAATGTAGGCGCCACGTTTTCTAAAGATAGTCTACGAGTACACGCAAGATTGGTTTAACTTTCACCATAAGGAAACTCCAGCTTTAGAATGTTTTTTAACTCAAACAACTTGTACGGACTATACTTATACAAGTGAAGTATTCAAATAAATGTATATCATTCCTCGTACACGCAATCCTTAGACACGAAAATACACGATCCTACAATATTTCGTTAGTGTCCCAACACACTTGACTACGGCTTCAGCGAACGGCATCAAACAGCGGGATGGTAGCATATCGAAGGCTAGTCAAAAATTTGCCACTGACATATCAACGGCAGTCGTTGATTTGTTGACAGCCATCATCATCAATGAGCTAGGATCTTTGTCGGTGGCAGACGTAAACAAAAAATTTGACAATGATGCAGATAGCGCGTCAACGGAGAGCCAAAGTCGAAGGCATCTCAGCGTCTTCCGTTCGTGTGTACAGACCCTTATGTTACAACTTCCATTGCACAACATTAAACGACAGTCGTCAATACAAACATACGAGTTTGTCGAAGTGACTTATTGATTCGCATTAGTTTGAGAAAACCACATGCTTACTCATACGGTAGTCTTGCATGGCTTCGGACATAAATCATTGATAATTTGTCAAATTTAATCAATTGCTTTTATTTAACGGTGTCAGCTTTATTTGCTTCATATTAACTAGCATAGTTACTAATATTTATAATTGTTTATTTGGATATATGACAGATAAGCTTAAATTAATTGTTTGTTTGTATAAAATTAATTGTAGATGAAATAACAAAATCTTAAAGTGGCGCAACAATAATATGTGGCCCTGAAAAAACATATGTTTTTACTGAATATTGATTCAGCCGGCAACTTCTATACGATCCCTAGAGATTTTTCTTTTTTTTTGTCGTCGACATCCAACGTGGCGCTTCATTAGCATTTTAGTTCGAGCTTGACACAATTCACGGGTTCAGTCAGTTACAAAAAGACTAAAAGATACAGACAAGTCACTAGCTATTTTTTTTCCAACGAAATGTAGAGACTGTCGTATTAAGTTGTTTTAAAAACTATGTCAAAATTAAATCAGTTTACTTCAATAGTGTAGCTAAACAACCTAGAGCCTTTATTTAAGTCCTACTAATATTATAAATGTCAAAGTTTGGTTGTATGAATGCTTGTTACTCCTTCACGGAAAAACTGCAGAATGGATTTTATTGACACTTTTCAATAATGTAGTTCATACACTGGAATTACACAGGCTATAATTCGTAATGATATTGAGATACAATATTTACGCGGGTATAGTAGCAGGGAGCCGTTAGTTATTTTATAAGGAACAAAAAAAATGGCATATTACGTGTCACAATTATTATTAAAATCTTTCTTGCATAATCTAAAGGTACGACCGGGAGGAATGCTTTTATTATTAATTCCACCTGTGTAGACTTTTATTTGTATTTTTTTTTTAATAAATAAAAATTAATCTGAAATTCATTGTTTTTCGGGTTCGATTTAGTTTTAAGGCAAAGCCAGCTCTAATCTTATGCGACGCCCGAACAAGACCGCATAGAATAGACTACGCTAGTGCTATAAATATAACGAGGCTTTGCTGTTACGTCACTGCCTTAATTAAGGTTCTATTCACTCAAAGTAAAGACTAAAATAACCAAGCGATATTTTGACTATTTTAAACAAAATCTGGAGTTAATAATGCATGACCACCGTGTCTTGTTCTCTGATGCAGGAATACAAAACGATACTGCTCATTTATTTTAAATTAATGTTCCTATTTTGTTAGCTCTGCAAAAAAAATTTTAGAGAAACTTTACATTCTATAAAGAAAGTAAAGTTTTTAGGACCGCAAATTTGACGTTCAAAGTGTCATTTCAAGACCTAAATTGAATTAAAGATTTTTAATTTCAAATGATTTGTAAATAACAAAAAAGAAAAAAATGAATTTGAATTTATAATCCGCGGTGCCGCTAACAATACAAAGTTAAATTAATGCATTTGTTAATTCTGCAAAAATTCGGAAGCATAATTTGCAAAACCACAGTGAGCACTGGCCCTAACATTTGAACATTGTAGAAGAAGACTTAAAAAGCTAAAACCCGCTTCAGCTTACAAGCGGCGTTCCAAAAATGACACGTTCCCGACTCGCTCCCGTTCAAAAACAACGTCGACGAGTTGCGGAGTTCGCCATACTTTGAGCCGGCCGTTCCGAGCACGTTTGAAAAATAACGGCTTTTACAAAATACCCGCCAGTAAAAGAAACCTTTATTTAATTTATTCAAAAACTAAAGGCTTTTTTAAAAATTAGGAACACAAACAAGCATAAAAAGTTTTAACTCCAGTAAAGCTCACACGTCACGACTCACGTTGAAACTACAACTTTCAAATTATTGTGTTTTAATATTGTTTTGTTACATTTCATATCTTTAAATACGCCTTCGTTATTTAATTCGTATCTGTTATTGTCTGTATGTAATTTAAAACATTAATCTGTCTAACTTTTCTTATTTATTTATTTAAGAACTTTATTGCACAAGTTACAGTGTACAAAAGGTGTACTTAATGCTAAAAGCATTCTCTCCCAGTCATACCTTTAGGTCATGCAGAAAGATTCTTACCAAGCGATTCCATCCTACATATCACTTTAGTTAGATCGTCATAATAAACGGAGCAAAGTTCAGTCAATGGCAATAAAATGACCATAAGAAATCTAATACCCGTTTGATACGTCTGAGATTATCGCCTACGATTCAGAAAACGATTATCATTCGCAAATTATGTATATTCAAACAGATAAGACGGTTTAAAGCTTATTTACAATCATAAATATGAAGATTTTATTACATTTCAGATGTTTAGTTTTACCGACATTCCACAACTATTCAACTAAGGAAATACAGATCGTTATCTGTTTTATTAAGTTTTAATGACATCGTTAAACGTGATTATTTTTGGTTTAATTGCCATTGTTTATGTTATTAGCCAAAAACTTGAACACGATACCATAAAAATAATATTAGGCTTTGTCATCAAACGGTAAAGTTAAAGACAAGAAGATGATATACTTTAATAATCTCTACCGTTATTTCGTAGTCGTATTTATTTAATCGATTGCTTACTTAAAATGGGTATTGGGGTGTTTTGCACCGGAAGATTTTCGAGCCACGGTGCGAATCGGTCAAACGATGTTTCAGAATAGGGTATTTAGCACCGCCAGTGGATTAGAGGTGCAAAACGCTCAAGGTGTCTTTCGAATCGACCTATTTTAATAATCAAACACTGCGGTGCGAATAACATTCTGAAACAGCACTTGGCCGATTCGCCCCGCGGTCCGAAAAACTTCGTGGTGCGAAACGCCGGAATAGCCGTTAAAATACCTTAAACTTACTTGAATGTGGTTACGTTTCCCAAAAGTAACAGCACGTACCTGGAACAGATATAATGAATTAGCGGAGCAGTTCGAGCGTCACTTGAATATTCATCGGAGCATCGAACATGACAGCTTGCACTTACCAACTAGTCAGGGAAACACAATCAAGCATGCGCTTTGTAGGGCTACCAAATTTCAAATTCAAAGTAGGACTTTTAATTTTATAATTATTTATCGAAGTCTAATAGTGGTTTGTAGTTTTTTACAAAAATATTTACATGAATGATACTAGATTTACTCTTAGTAAAGTACTCGTACCTACTACCAAATTTTTTAGCCTTTCAAATCTTTAAGGATTTTATGCTCCAACTTCCAAAAAAGAAAAGTGAAAGTAACTGTACTTTTCTCATCAGTTGTTTGATAATGTGCTATTTACAAAAAAAGAATTATTTATTGCACATACAAAAGAAAATAAAAATTGCGGACTTAATGCTTAAAGAATCCTCTACCAGTCAACCATTGGGTGAGGCAAAAACAATAAATAAATGCGAATTCGACGAGCTTTGCGATCTTTATCATTAAAAGCAGAGCGCTACGTTCTCACATTAATATGACCACGTAGTGCTGAGTGATGTCGAAGTTCCCAAGAGGAAAGTCCTGCCCCAAAGTGCGGTGACCCTCTCAGATCCATTTCCAAGATTTCCGAGCGGACCGGACCGATACAAGAATTACGCATTCCCACCGCACCGGTCCGATACGTTACGTTTTAGCTGACCCGCCACTTAGAAGGACATTTAACTATGGGGAAACAGAATTGATGGCACATTTTCGTTTACTACGTGATCAGTTTACAAGCACTTATTAAGTTTTTGGAGAACCCCTAATCATATTTGAAAAACTAAACAGTTGACAAAAGATGATGAGAACTTGGATTATATTAGTCATTTACATTGATAAACAAGTGCCCATCTCTTACCTCTTCTTTTCATAGATAAAAGGAGCTACACGTAGATAAATATTAATTACAATGGGTACATCAAATTTTGTTCCGCCAACCGCATTGATTTTACTGATTACATCACACGGTTTTTTCATTTATAAAAAGCTATTTCGTATCCTATGCTATTGTAAGAAACTACGAGAAGGTGTCGGCAATGTTTGTGGGGGGTTGCCCTATATCTGTGGACAATTGACATTTCCAGATAAGGTGACATTTACCTATTCACGCATGATTACATCATGTGTGTGACCGATAGCTGCACTGCACTAGTGGGGTATATGTTTGATTTTGATAAAGCAAGAAAGGGCAATGAAGTATGTTATCAACAGGTATGCTTATGTAAATATTAAATAACTCATGCCAGTTGACAGAACAGTTTACAGTTTATTCCTATCCGATCTTAAGGTATTTTGTCATACATATTTTTTAATAATGCTATTTAGATTTTCTGAGCTTAAAGCTCTATGCTCTATTTGAAGGAAATCGGCCTATGGAAGTCCACTGCTAAACAAAGGCCACACAACGGTTTAACAAAGCGACTGATTTTAAGCAGCCTACAACCTACTGACTCTGACTTTTAGCAAAGTTTCAGATCATCTCCTATCAAATTGCAGCATTCCGCACTTCAATGAGTATCCAAAGAAGCAGTCCATTCGGTATGCGTTCATATTAATGACAAATGTAGTGGCGCGGAACGAAATATGCGAACAGGCTGTATATCGAATGACAGTTCACAATTCGCGTGGCCCGTGCCCCTGTCACGCTCTGTTTTACAGGCATGCGACCTCATGCATGCATGCATGTATTAGGCAGCACGCATATGCATGTGTGTATTGGTTGGGGACAACACTGACAAGCTTGACATAAACTGTAATGAAGGGACCGGTCGTAGACCAAAAGCGACGACCCCTTCAAATATATCAGAATCTTGTACATACTAGGCTTAATTAGTTTAGAAATAATGTCTAAATAAACAAGTTACTACTTATAAAAACAAAGCTTAACCCAGCGTTTATATGTCGGCCATTTACCCTTACTAAAAGTTGTAGAAAACAAAGTCATCTTTAGTGAAAACCTTAACCAGATCAGTTATTATGCCAGCCCAAGTCAGAGCGTAGACATATTCTGATACCAAAACCAGATTATGACAATAACAATAACTTTGTGATATCTCCTATGTAACTGGGACAGTATTTAACTAAACAACATGTCGCGAATAAAGTAAAATTGTAACAATCAGAGATGTAGAGATTTTATACGTGGTCACAATGTTATTCCAGGTTTCTTGTTACTTATCTACATGACAACTATTTGCCTAGCGTTTATCAGTATTTTATGAGTTTGTTTTATTCCCATGGGAACATCTACCTACACGCAAACGTAGAAAGAACTCAATTTAGCGCTTGACTGTACCTGGGAAGATACTTTTGTAATGTAAATATAATTTAATGTACGTAAAATTTAAGATTTCATTTACCTTAACTTAGAAAAACGTTCCTATGGTTGGGTTTTGCTGTGGTAGTATTTATATAATATTAGTCAATGGTCATTATGAAATGGCCTACATTCACAAACATTATTCCACAAAATATAAAATCTGGCATTTTACTAAAATGCATTTGCTAACTCTTGACAATTACGTCACCGGATCTTCTAAAAATATTTCATGAAGGCGACGAGCGCCGACCTTTCCGAACGACGTGGTCGGGAAAATAAACTGTCCTAACCGCGTTTAACTATCTGCGGAATACTCTTTATACCGCCATGACATTTGCTGAGGGGCCGGATCGCCACTACATTTATGGGCTAATAATTTCCTTTGTCGGCGTATTAACGTTCCGCACCAAGGAACATAGACACTCAGTGTATGCCAAGCTATACTTTGATTTTCACACTTATGCTGCAAAACTTAAGGCCACAAACTTCAATCAAATGTCAAGATAGGCCTGCATTTGTCGACTGTAACTTGAAGGGAAGTGCGGCCCATTTAAACCGCCTAGATTAATACAGAGGTGTGTCAGGTTTAAACGGTATTTTAAAGGTCTATTGTTATCACAATAATAAAGTAGCTTTTCGTTTTCAATTTGAAATTACCTTCAATTTGCTTGGCGACTGTATGCTGCACTTTAGCTGATAATATTCTTAATTTAATTTAATCAGCACGTTTAATAGTTTTAGTTTTAAGAAGTTTATAAAATCTATTATTTTAAATCTATTTTTATAAAATCTCATTTACATAACTAAGTAATTGTTTAAATAAATAGATTCTTAACCTGGATTGCTTCTGAATAATCAACATGTAAGACATATAAATTATAATAAAAAAGTTGCTTACCGCTCAGGAGCCTAAAGCAGTCTTCATATCATAACAAGACGTAAATATTCAATGTTAACATCAAGCTGTCAGTCTTGTCTGTCTGTCATTTAAGACAATGAGTGATACAAGTACTAAATTGGAGTGCTCATTCGAACGGAGCAATGCGAACGCACGGGCATGTGGGTAATTTTTGATGAATAGGAATGTTTTTGGAATTATTTCACAAGTATAATGTAAAAATGTGCTCAGTAAAAACACAGATTCAGTGTCATTGAACGTTCAGCTGTCAATCTAGTGGAGCTGTCAGTAGACAATGAGTGTAAGTGCTAAATTGGTGCGCATGCTTGTGAGCTGCGTCTGCGATCGCATGACGGAAATCTGTCCTTGTCTTACGCATTGTCTTTCACATTATAGTGGAATAGTGTTCAGAAGCTATTCAATTCATATGTATGTTTTTTTTTATTTGAAATGAGTTTTCTTTTAGCTCTATATAGCTAGAGCGTAGCAAATACAGAGCCGACGAAGGAATGAGCTCACCAAAATGAAGTATTTCCTGTCAATTCAAGGGTTATCTAACCTACAGTCTATAGTAATCTTCATATCGAATTAGATATACAAAACAATTCTTAATCCTAACTAATAAATTTAATCAACCTACGTAGCGACCATTACCTCACCAAACTCCGCTCATTTCTGCTGAAAACGCTAATTTCCTTTTCGATTCGCACATGCTGCCACAACTTGCGCAAAACGCTTACTCGCAGACAGATGACGTGCCCGTAGCCATCATAAGAGGCAATTTATGGGCTTATTAGATTAATTCAATTTATCGGAGGCTGGAATGGGCCCCTTCCTGCCGCGTCGGAAGCAGCCCGGCTCGTTAGGAAGAATCTGAACGACGTAGGGATGGGAACGAGATAATATAAGTACTGAGATGGCGTGCGTTAGCCAATAGTAATTTTTCAAATCTAGTAATAAAAAGTCTAACAATATTAAGTCTAATTAGCGAATGCATTAACGCTGTAGCCTTCGCCAATATTGATGAAATGTGTGTATCTAAAGCTTTTGCATAGCATGGAGGCTATGGATTAAGTATGGATTTTACAGAAGTAAGTAACTAAATTTTTTTTAGTATAATTTGCAGAAAAAATATGTAGATAAAGTCTTCTATTATTTTTAATTATATTTCTATTTCTGCCCCAACGGCCATCATTTTTACTGATAGAAATGATGGTCGTTGGGGCAGAAAAGTCTTAGGTTGGAGACCCTTCGACCAAAGGCGCAGCGTAAGACGTCCACCGATAAGATGGACAGACGACCTTGTGAAGATCGCAGGATCGCACTGGATGCAGACCGCTCACAACCGGTCGCTGTGGAAATTCATGGGGGAGGCCTATGTTCAGCAGTGGCCGTCCTTTGGCTGATAATGATGATGATGATGATGATATTTCTATTATATTTGTATTAAGATACACAGAATACAGCTAGCCACTCATGACATTCGAGATGGAGTGAAAAAATTCGGTAAAGCGTTTCGATCCATGATAAAAGAGATGATACTACAATATTATGAAAGTTTGTGCGAATGTATTAATTTTTGTTATTCTTTCGTGCTAAAACAGATTTTCATGAAAATGTACAAAAACAGAGCTTATACATTGAAGTAACACAGAGCCTATAATTTAAAATTATATTTTGTGAGATTCGCTAGTTACGCGTGTGAAGGAAAACAACAAATACAATTTAAATGTACACTTTAAATACATATACTTCCTGATTTGGTAGCATATACTACAGTACATTGACATCACTACTACCACTAGACCGAAATCGAAGTATGAAAGGCACCGTGGAGCGGTGAGAATATTATCCTTTTGTGAAGACTCCGCCGAACGCTCCGGATTTTAAGTGCCATTAGCAATTTTAATGCAATCGATGATTTCAAATGGATACGGATCTTCTACCCCTATCTATAACTTCATAGACCTACCATTGTTAAGATCTTGAATTTTGTGGAATTATTGTTAAAAGAGATTGAATATGAAAAACGATTAACCGTTTATCAGGCAAAATGTTTAATTTTCCACTAGTCGCTAACGTCACGCAATGACGTATCAATGAGACCAAGAATTTCGCGCGGTCGGACCGACAGCACGGTAGCTCAATTGGAAGAGCAGTTGGCCCGGATTGCCAGAAAGATGCTGGTTCGAATCCCGCCCGTGCGCAATTTTTGGTTTCATATTTCATCTTTTAATAATAAAATATGACACTGTAAGTGTTAAAAATATTGTAAAACCATTTTCCACTAGTCTTCATCCTCTGTCATCCCTAATCGGAGAAAAATAGAACTGTTGGTTTAGACAAGGCACTTAAATTAGACATGCGTGACATCTATTATATTACATTACATAGTCCAAAGTATAGGAACATCTCACCGCTTATTTTAAAATCGACTCGACCGATATACAAGGAGATAAAATTGATTATTGCTATGGTAATTAGGAAATATTTTAAGTAGAAAGACATCTTTATAACATCGATAACCCGAGGGTCGTCAATTCGTTTATTTCTTGAACCCGGCTGAAGATAAGCACACCTTTAAGTAATAGGCTTATTTCCTGTATTGATTACGAACTTATTTTGCAATGAAGGAATGCAATTAGTTGCATTTTAATAAAGATATCAATGGGATATCAATCAATGTTGTCCTTGTGTATCATCATTGAACATAACCAACATATTTTTTGACTCATCAATGAAGCTATAGTACTGTTTTTTTTAAATCCATTTTAAAATGACATTATTAACCCCGAGATCGGAGTTGAACAGAAACAATGGACTGCAAAAAGGGAATTCTAAACAGTAAAACGCCAGTCACAAAAAAAATATTCCACAACAACACGGTAATGTTAAATATATCTTAATCTATTACCGTGACACCAGTAAACATAAATGCATCCACTAAGTTGCACAGAAACAATAAAAATCTCCAAATTGTCGGCAAAGGATTAAGAACGTAGCTGCAAAGAACCTTTTAACGGCCAAGCTATAAGTTATCTTTAGAATTTGCACTAACAAAAATGGAAAGGCAAAAGGAAGTTGAGTTTTTTACAACTCCTAACATTACTCATACTGTAAACGGTTGCAGGTGAACACAATTTTATTCTTTCTGACTATTGCACTAGGGACCAGGATTGCATTTATAGTCAGCACCTGTTTTCACAGGTATAAAGAATTGTTGTTGAACAAACAATGAAATAAACGTCAGACTTGTCTGCAAATGTTTATTTGCATATTACGCTAAACCTATTTTCTGAGAATCACAAAGTAATGGGTGCGTTGTTTTACGTAGAACTTAAATTTCTGGATACAACTTGCAAATAGAATTTTATACCTCAAAATCATGCTCGCTTTTGTAAGCTTATTGCTTTTCTCACTTAATTCAAAAAACAAATTGGTAAATGTTTAATTCAGGTTTTTTCCCCAGAGTGTGTAATGCTAGTTCTGTATCTAAACTTTTTAATCATTTCAGCGATTATATTGGAACTATAATATATCATGTACTTATTACTCAGGGAAAGGAAGGATACACATATTTTGGTATAACCTAAAAGTACAGCTAGCAGAAACTTTGTAAAATCGTATCGAGTCCATCCCATAGTCATTGTAAAAAACTTATAAAAGTGAGGTCATACGACCTCTTATAACCAACTTCAATAGGAGGGGGAGGTTCTAAATTCCACTGTATGTTTTTATTTATTTGTTATCTCATATCTTATTGCATGCTCATCCTCTTAACCCTACTATACAATAATTAATGAAGCCGTGATGACGATGAGTTCCTGCTGTAGGAGGAAGTACTGTAATTAGAAGTGTCACCTGCGAAGATAAAGCACGCTCCCTTGAGCGCCCTCCGGCTTGCAACTTAGATAACACCAATTAAAAAATCTGCTCATAATGCTCACTATATTTAGTAACATCTAACAAAATAACCAATGAGCAGTTCATACAGGGTGTTTCAAGAAACAGTGCCATGGTGGTAAATCATATAATAATTGTCATCATCATCATCAGCCAAAGGACGTCCTCTGCTGAACATAGGCCTCTCCCACGGCTTTCCACTTCGACCGAGCACAAGCGGTATTTCTTTTCGAGATCGAATCAGAATTGAGAAGATACGTAAAAGAATTAAGGTTTTGGCCATAGCCCTGAGAATCAGTAAGCTCAAGTGGAAATGGGCAGGAGTCAGAACACATAGCGCGAAGAACTGATGGCCGTTGGGGCAGAAAAATTCTAGATTGGAGACCCTTTGACCAAAGACGCAGTGTAGATCATCCACCGATAAGATGAACAGAGAACCTTGTAAAGATCGCAGGATCACACAGGATGCAGAACGGTACTCTCATAAAAATCCTAGCTTCCTTCATTTTTTACATAAACCTCAATCCTTACAGATCAGGAGCACTACTCCTTCATAACGTTGTTATAATTTACGGAATTCAATTTAATGTGTAAGAAAGTTCGTTCACCTATCCTACCTAATTTGTCATTATTACTCATTAATTATTATTATTCATAAAGCTAGTAATTTTGTCAGCCACGCAAATACTTATTATGTACGCTTGTGTTTGAATACTTATTATGTAAAATAAAAAAATCGCTTGCGGATGTTGAATGAGGCTGACGCACTCGCATGAGGTTACCCAGGGTATGCCTTTTGTCATGAATAGAAGCGATGTGGCATAAATAATACTATCTTAATATATCAGATTGTTTTTATTTCAGTCTATTATAGAAGGATAGTCATCAGCGGATAATTTGCGTTGTTATGATTTATTTACTTTGGCAATTGATAAATAAATATTTTGATAATGATTGATAGTATATAAACCCTTTTCCCTTGATCACTTTATCAGATTACAGATTTTCGAAAATCTCGGATAATGGATATACGAAGCAATTCGGTAATGGGCGGCAAAGTATACAAAAACAATCATCACTAATAAAAAAAACACTAAACACTTTCCTGTCAATACAGGCTGTCCCGATTTCACGGCGAATCGGGTGCGTCACCGCGTGACAGTGTGACAGCAGCGTGACAGGCGTGACGGGGGTGAACAGGTGGCCACGTGACCGCTACATCCCGCCCGGGGCTTCCCGGATCGGTTACACCCCGGAACCAGGTACGAAAGGTGAACGAGACCGGTCGCCATCTGGTTAAAGATCATAGTTTGATTCGGATTTTTTCACATCTCACTTCATTATCTGTATGTTTTGTTACTTTACTGTGTACTTTAAGTGATGTTGTTAATAATTTTCTTGCACAAGTACCTAAACAAACATAATTTGCTAAATAATACATATTATTACTCAACTCTTCGTATTAATATGTACGTGCATCTTCGTGATATGCATTTTTCTAATTCTCTTGGCATTTGGTTGGTTACAAATTGATTTGATGATGATAGTACCTATTGCTGCGTTTAGATCATGTCGGACGAATACATCTTACATCGTAAAAAAAACAAAAGCGAAGCGTTATGGTTTGAAAAAAACCACGTAACAGCGATCGCGATTACGTAATACATCCCCCGAAAAAGAAGTCCCGCAGGTGAGTCAGCGAATCACGCAGTCGTTCAAAAATAACTCTTAGATCAATCCAATGAAGTCTAGTCAATATAGCAAAATCAACGTGGCTGAAATACAAAGTAATTGCGGGGGATAGAGTTCGGGGCTAAGCCGGGCTTGGTTGTTAACCTCTGCGCACTAATCGATTTAATGCAGTAATGTTCTAGGACGAGTTGAGTACGGTTTGGGTTACAGTACCGCAAACTATAGTTTGACGTTCTTTCCGCAAAATATAGTTAGAAGTCGGATATACTAGTATACCTACGTATTATAATATCTGTTGTTAACTGCCTCGGTGGCGCAGCGGTGAGAGGGTCGCATTTTAAAGCGACGGCTGCGCCGGAGGTCCCAGGTTCAATTCCCGGGTCGGGCCAAAAATATGTACCGGAGTTTTTCTGTTCAGAAATTCTCAGGGTAGCCCGGAGTTTGGAAGTTGGCGGTGTTTCACCCCCGTGCCTCGGAAAGCACGTTAAGCCGTTGGTCCTGCGCCTGAACTCTCTCCGGTCGTGTCAGATTGCTGTCCCATCGGGCTATGAGAGTGAAAGGAATAGAGAGTGCACCTGTGTTTGCGCACACACTTGTGCACTATAATATGTCCCGCGCAGTCGGTTGGTCGTTGTGACTGGCCACCGTAGTCGAAATCGGCTAGGGGGACTATTATAATATCTGTGCCTACGTACTACCCGGTTATTATAAGACTGGACCTGTCAAAATCAGCGTCGTGGTATGCGTTCCGCTGCCACGACTTATGCTGAGCGGGTGCCTTTTCGACTCGAGTAGTCTACCCAGCTCTGCATGTTTTAAATGTTTATTTATTTCTCGGTCGAATAAATGTGTTTTCTTTCTTTCTTTCTTTCTTTCAAAAATGTCAAATTATTCCCGCTTCCCCGCTCATCCACCCGCGTACCTCATTTTCGTGTCAATACAGTTCATTTTTGCACACTTTTCTCACCAGCGCAGTGACAGTGACAGGTCCATTCTTACGATAATCAGTTGACATGACAAAACGTTGCCATGGTATAAATAAATACAAAGCTGGTTCGTCATCACGTCATACGTAATCACTCAATTTATGAAAAGAAGTTATCCTTATCTGATTAGTTTACCCTGTATTGTTTTGACCCAGGTTGTTACTGCTTACCGCGCATTCAATTTGATACTTCTGATATTTAACTCTTGATTTTGTGATTCACCTAACGCGTTTTAAATTAACTAAATAAGGCGCACTTTAAGCATTAACTGAAATGTGATCCGTATCGGAACGTGTACCAATATACGTAGAACCAGTCCCGAAACGCAATTAACTAGGAGCAAATGAAATCAGTTGGATTCCGTATAATCTGATTCCGCAGCATTAGAATTGGTAATATTCTAGAAACACTCACTCGTGCTTGCCTAATAAAGGTCTACTCATGCCTCCCTCTCTTTCTAAATAACAACTTAGAACTGGGCGCAACATTGTAGCAATTTTGCACTAAAACACATAACTTTTTAAACTAAACGAAACTAGTTTTAGAGGTGAAAATTATTGCTGATAATAAACAGTTTATTGACTCGGAAATTAAGCCACTTTAGTGTCTGACTCGAGATAATAACATGTAATTATGTTGTTAATAAAAATCTAACACTATTAACTAATGTTTCATTTTGGGTATCTGGTGCCAAATTAATCATTCGTTTCGAATATTTGATTCAAAAATTAATTATGTAACGCTTATATTATAATTGAGCCTCTATAAGCCACCCTTAAACCTTTCACCGTTAACAAACAACAAATTAACCCTTTGCCTACCTCAAGTCGTTGTTTAAGACACAGGGCAGTGCCGATAACCCGTGCAGAGATACGAGGCAATAATTAGCACGCCCGCATTATCTAGCGTTAATTAATTTTACACCAAACGCGAATCCAGAGTGCTCAGACTGTAACTTGGGTTTAGGAATTTACAGAACTAAGTATACATGTAATTTTGAGATGTCTTGCCATCAGTACGAGAGCATACCGACATCATGACTAAAATTCAAAGCAATATTCTATTCAAGATGACATCGGAGTGGTTAAATAAAATCGAAAATGAAAACTTAAGACAATATTCGTCTTAGAACATTGGCTCATAAGTGCGGTTGGGATGATAAAAATTATTAAATGTTGTCGATTACAATCATTAAATTGGATTTCTAATAAGAGCAAAAGTAATTACATAAGTAAGTAAGTAACAAAATACAGTTTGTTGACGAAGAAATAACATCGTCCAAATTCTTTCAGTATGTAAAATCTTAGAAATCGATTTTCGCAATGCGGCCTGAAAATTGGTCTAGCTAGTAGGTATGCGGAGAACGATCCTAAGAATTGACTTAGTTGGGTAACATGCTTACAAAATAATAACAATTAGGTAACAGGCAACAAAAAATGAATGTCCTTCAGTAGGTCAGTACTCCATTCATTACACAAAGCTGAATTTAAGGTTGAAAATATTAATGTTGGCTGAAAATATGAATGTTCCAATGTTCCGTAGTATCAGATTTTTCAGTACTGGTTTACGTTGAACCTAATCGAAGCTGACGATACGTGACTGATGACCTGAATAACCTTTCTCATAAGATGACTCAGATGACTCGGATACCTGGCTGGGTGTAGGTACCTAGGTACGTAATACGAAAAACAAATCAGAGGTAAATAGTTATTTCTCCAACCGGTATAAGGAACTGAAACAAAAGGTTAAGGTTGCGAAGACAGATCTGTTGATATATCTTTTACCGGTAAAAGGAACTGAAACTAAATGTCAATTGAGGCAGTGACTATTCGATTTATAAGCACGAAAATGACGTACATTTACGGTTTACTGCTAAAAAATATAATAAAATTCCGTATACACTTTCATATTATACATATTTCCTACTGCCTGTCCTCTACTCGAATCACATGTACATGTTCAGTATTAATTATGTACGAAACTGTGGTACCTATGTTAAAAGAAACTAAACATGACATTAACTAATACACATTATGATTGTTTTAGTTAAAGTAAGTTTTTTTTCAGGCCATTCCATCGTTCGTTTACAGCAACTAAAACTACAATACTGCGATTGCAACAGCGGCTTAGACCAAATGTGTAATTTCCTACAAATGACAGGGTTCAATTAAAGGGCAGCGTGATAAGTATCACCTTAGCAGCCATTGTTTGCCGTGGCAGAGATTAAACACCGCCTAATTGTTTGCTAATTAGCGGCCCGCTTGATTGCTTCACGTGGACAAACAAGCATAATATGCTGGTATAGGGTCAACAGGCTTTTTTAACCGACTTTTTACAAAACATTTGCCGAACAAAAAACGTGAAATTAGTTTTCGCTTAAACAGAACATTACGTAAAGGGCCTTTCAAAAGCACTAGAATTAATAAGCTTTATGGGAATTTCATTTTAATATTTTTTTCACATACCATCCATATAACAGTGTAAAATAAAGAAGACGATCTATAAAAGTCATCTAAGATCTATCTTCAAACGATCAAAATTAATTAAACGCTTATAATGCTGCTTTGAAAGCTTTATAAATGTCAAACATTCGGAACACGTGCTCGTTGAAATTAGCGATACAATCTGTGTTCCCCAGTCCCGGGCACGTCTCCACAGATAAGGCCTTTCAATTAGGCCAAGGGCCATTCCAGGCCATTAGCATTATAGCGGGGAAAAAATAAATAACAGCTCTATGAATAACAATAAGCCCTCTGAGCAGGAAGCGCTTTAGACCACCATTAGACGCTACTTTCGTTATAATTTACGTTTTAACATATTTATTTACGTAATAAGGCTATTAGGGCAAACTCGTGTTTTGTTGCGGCAGTGACCCGAATCCTACATCTATAAAGTAATAAACGAAATTAGAATAGATACGATGAATAGGGTAATTTTTATGTAATAGGCAGTGATTAAGCAAATTGATCAGTTATTTTCGAATCCGACAAAGTTAACGCGAAAAACTCTAGCAATTGTTCCGCTTTTAAAGAATCTTGGGATTCAGTAAATTATTTCGTAGTTAGTAACTTTTGCTCAAGCGAAACGATAAGATCTGAGTTTTAGAGAATAATTAAGACTGATTTCTCATGAGTAATTCATGGGATACCCAAGAAGATTTTACTGATATTTAATTTTAAACATTCTCCAAAAGGAACGATCAGCTCTATCTCAAGTTCGAACCGTACTTCCAAGTTTTACAAAGATTAAAGTTATAAAAAAGCAAGTGTTAACTGTTGGCGATAACGTAAACAATAGAGTGCCACCCCAGTTGATAATAACACTTCGCAACTAACTAACGTTTGTCAAAACGTATAAACAAAACGAGTGCGACCTACCTGCGGGCAGGTAGAGTCGGCGGCACAATGGCATTCCTGGCATCCGAAATGAATCAAAATTCGGCGCAGCGAGCGGCGATCGCTCCCCGGACCCTCTGATAAATTACAATAATAATGGTTATGTCTATTGTTGTTATTGGGGGATGATTTCATTAGCCGTGCGCCTGCGCAGGTGCAGCGCCCCTCTCGGAATGTAGCCTCCGCCTGACCGTTAACTGTCGCATTAACATCCTCGAAAAACGAATGCACCCAATGTGTAGCATTCGAAGACTTTCCCTTCTCCTAATAAGGAGGGTCCGGCTCGAAAATTAAAGAGGCATATCGGTAAACGTCATTTATGGACAGGTTGGGCGTGTTTATTGGAGTGCGGCGAGTCCTCCGGGAGACTGGTTCCATTATTTGTGTGGACCGGCGACCTCCCGCGCGGACGGGAACAATGAAAGTGAGAGAGGGCAGGAATGCGCGGCCGGCGCGGGCGCGGGCCGGTCCCGGTTCCCAGGCGAGGAATGCCAGCGCGAGCAACAAAGCCTCCCCGCCGCCATTCACCCCGACCGCCCCTCACCCCGCGCCCCGCTAGCGGTTCCATCTCAGACACGTAATTTTTCGTGACTTTCCCCTAAGTAGCTTTTACGACGGCGTGGATCGGAACCGATACGAGCGTTCAATATTCAAAAATCGTCGCGCGCCCCCATTATCAGAACATGAAAGGGGGTTCTCGTTTGATTTCGCCGATGCGGCAAATAAATTGCGTTCGACTGCGGGCCTCGCGACGTGGAGCGCCGTGACGCAGACGTGGCAGTAGGCAGCGGTGTATGATTACATACATTGATTACAGTAAGTGTCATTGTTTCATTTACGGGCCGAGGCGGGTTCAGGGTCAGTCCGGTGTCGGATCGCACTCTAACAGCTGACTCCGCGTCGCAACTGTGTCCAGGTCCACGACTACACAGTAACTAATCAAAGTATCTTGTAACAAAGGTCAAACTTCTTTATCAAGATAAACATTCATTCCTAAGTTACACGTTTTTTCTACAAACGTGATTAATTGAAAGCGACATCGGAATTCGATTAAAATGCTGCAATAATATTTTACTTCTGGAAGTGAGATGTCAGCGGTGTATTTTATAAATTAATGGCTGTACTTAATGACAATATTGAAATATAATAGATTTATGAATACTGTTCTGTATTTGCTTTTGATATAAAATTTCTATAGAGAGGAAAAATGTTCGATGAAATACACCAATGGGAATGATTTATTATGGCTATTAAGGGGACGAGGCAGGTTGAAAGGTAAAAGGCGCTCATATTGAATCTGTAATGTTCGGCGCAGCTCCGGCGCTGGGGATATATTGGAAAGTGGGCCCTTGCCTTGTATAGAACTGCAAGAAATGAATAAGTGCCGCCCATAACACAGAACGACTTACACATTTATGTTATTTATTCGATATGGAAGTTTATTAAAAGCGTTTACAAAATAATTATGGAAGAAATGACGCACATCTATTTTGCGATTGGACGCTTGAACTTGACCTACAGCTTCTTTGGATAACGACATTTCTTACCACACACCACAGAATGCTGTCTGTAATCGGAAAAAATGCTCTCAGAACTACTCTACAAGCTCAGACGAGACACTTCAATACACTATAATTACAACGTCTCTTCTTGGAATGGAATGACAAGGAGTCTTCTTTCAAACTAGAGCTTACATCGATCATTATCATCCGAAGATGAAGTCTGAGATGGAGCGTCCTCACTCATGAGAATAAAGCTTTATATGCATACTTGTACTGCCACAAATATTCTGTCAAACTGTATTACAATTCTTCATACCCTAAACCAATCCTGACCTTATCCAACAGTCAACCAGATAAGCATACGGCAAACTGATGAAATCTTGATAAAACGTTATGTTTTGACGAGATCACTTGATATCCCATTCATGACGGCAGCTCGGCACGTTCGACTTCTATTCATGAGGTCGTCGTTGCTAATAGCTTGAAGTATTGTTCAACCAGGTGTGCTTCGATAGTTTGACTATCGATTGATTAATATGAGGTTCTTCAAACATAGTTACAGCATGCGCAGACCGAATATAATTATCTCAACTCGGGGCTGACCATACTTTTACAGAGAAATCTGAAATTTTGTATCTTTAGTTCAAGGGATATCGAGGCTATTAATTCTTCATAATGTAAATTTCACAGTTCTTTAGGCCTAACTTTGAGCAGAGTTTATTGTGCACAAAATAACAATATGGGAAGGATTTATGGATAGCTAGTTAATAACGTCCAATATCAAGGAAACATCGATACATATTGCCAGTTTAACCACATCGCAACACTTCCGAAGGCTGACACCGGAGCTAGGAGCGGCGCGTGCGCCGACACTCGACACCGAGTGGACTGGTGCGAAGTCACCTCGGAGGATCTCGACAGCACATCAAGATGCACAATGAACCATCTTGTGCAGTTACAATAGAGTCCACTTTGAGGTAAAAAAGTGTAAGCTGAGACGCGACGACACCACCTGAAGATCAGCTGTTGTGTGTGTGGGATTTGCCAATCAATAAACTCGATTTAAGTAAACTCATTCCAATTTAGTTTCCAGTTGTCTGAAGCGAGTCAAACTTTTGCATTAGGTGGTCTGAAAGTTTTCGATCGAAAACATCTTGAGGAGAGCTGAAACCAGTAAAGTAGCGAAATCTTATACGGATTTCATTACAGAAACCAAAGTCTAGACGAGTAAAAAACTAGAAGGTTAATAAAAAGGACTTCAGTTGAAATGGCATATCATGCACAGTCGGACATTCATGGGAAGTCATGATGACACGAACGGCGCAATGGTGATTTATGGGATTGCTGATTGATGGAGAGCAATTGAAACGTATTGCGGAAATCAAAATATCATCATTATTAGGAAACTGCATAAAGATTATTCTATGAAAATTGTTTTGGGAGAAATACCAAATTGGTATGACCTAAATCACATTCAATTTCGCACAATTGGATTTTTCATTTCCGGAGAATTCGAATGCGGCAAAAAACTGCATGACGCTGCAATGCGTGGTATATAAAAAATAATTTTAAACTGATAATGATGAAATTTAGAGTACCTGCCGTGTTGCATATGTCCATATACAGATAATACCTACAAAACCTACGTAATGTGCTAGACTCTATTCTAGTCAATTGGTCCTTTGATGCGTGTTGTTCACAGCTGCGTTCTTTCGCAAACAAGCTCATTGGCATCTCGATCGCTATCTCTATACTCTCTTCCAAGTAAAATTATATCATCCATTCAGATAGGAACTACCTCGAGACTGCCCTGCGCACGAAGGTTGTCTAGAAGGCATTCCTTGAAACCATAAGACCGTATTTTTTTTGAATCTCCAAATAAATGAGGTACCTTTGTTGAAAGAGGTATGCAATAAAGATTATCTTCAAAACTTATCCAGTGTACAAATTGCCAGTCTAGATCTCAGATAATCTCAATCCTAATCCTGCAGACAGACAGGTTTAGGTAGGACGAAACTTTTAATGAGCAAGCTCCTAGTTTGAAATTTTGCTTCTATACATACTCGTAGCTTTCTCGGACTTCTCAAGATCCTACATTCCTGATATGACATAATTAGACTTTATCTGCTTCAATTCTTAAGATAATGACGGGTTTACTTGATACCGAGTAGCTGTGGTGTTGAAGCTTTGAAATAACCTATTTAGCAACTTTACCGTGTTTATATTCCGAGTTAATATAAAGTTCGCGAACTAAAACTACTCCTGATATAAATCCGCACCTGGTTCGCTGCTCTCGTCAGCTGAGACGTTGTGCCTCAGGAAGAACTCCTGGGACCGGGCGCAGGTCGTGGCCGCCTCGCTCACACACGCTACCACCAGCACCAACACTAAACACTTCATGGTCACAGACACAGGTCGACGACTGGGATGACAATAAATATATTTCGTGAGTTAATCACACTCGCGATTCGCGCGGCGGAGACACGTGCAACCGCATCGGAGCGCGCTCCTAGACTGACTGACCTGCCAGTCTCGATCGCCACACACTTGGCCGCCACAGCATTAGCAGAAATAAAACTAAATGAACTTTTCAGCGATTGGAAATGATGATTTAACGAGTTGCGCCCGTTTGATCTGTCATCGTGTCTGGAATGCGAAATGATTGACGGCTGAATATAACTGGAATGCTGTAGGCATTCAATTGTTTCAACTCAACATTACATACGTACTAAAAGAAATAAGTGATTTTAGGAGTCTTTCAACTAGTATGTACGTAGAGAATAGATCATTAATAAATTTTCAGCACAATGTTGGTACGAGTAGAGCTCGTACCAAAAAATCAATCACGACGAATGTAGATGACGCCTTTTACTTTTAGTAAGTAAGTTACTTCTACATTCTCAATGTGTGATTTCAATTTATGCAGATACCTGCGTTAATTACGTTTAAATAAACTCTACATTGTAGAGTCTCTGTTTGCGCAGTTAAATGAGACGCAACGGCCAATGAAATACACACTACACATCATCATCATCATTAACAGCCGAAGGACGTCCACTGCTGAACATAGGCCTCCCCCATGGCTTTCCACAACGACCGGTTGTGAGCGGTCTGCATCCAGTGCGATCCTGCGATCTTCACAAGGTCGTCTGTCCATCTTGTCGGCGGACGTCCTACGCTGCGCCTTTGGTCGAAGGGTCTCCAATCTAGAACTTTTCTGCCCCAACGGCCATCAGTTCTTCGCGCTATGTGCCCTGCCCACTGCCACTTGAGCTTACTGATTCGCAGGGCTATGTCCGTTACCTTAGTTCTTCTACGTATCTCCTCGTTTCTGATTCGATCTCGTAGAGAAACACCGAGCATAGCCCTCTCCATCGCTCGTTGTGTGATTTTGAGCTTCTTTATGAGGCCCATAGTTAGAGACCACGTTTCGGATCCGTATGTCATCACTGGTAACACACACTGGTTGAAGACTTTCGTCTTCAGACACTGAGGTAATTGAGACGAGAAGACGCTCTTACGCAGCTTCCCGAACGCTGCCCAGCCGAGTTGGATTCGTCGATTGACCTCTTTCTCGAAGTTGGACCTACCTAATTGGATTACTTGTCCCAGGTAGACGTACTCGTCAACAACTTCAAGAATTGAGTTCCCAACAGATACCGGAGTGGGTACAACACGGGAGTTCGACATAATTTTCGTCTTTTCCATGTTCATTTTAAGACCCACTTGTTGGGATACTCGGTCAAGGTCTTCGAGCATAATGCCCAGATCATCCAGCGTCTTTGCCACAACGACTATATCATCGGCAAACCGGAGGTGTGTCATGTATTCGCCATTGACGTTGATGCCGAATCCTTCCCATTCCAGGAGCTTGAAGGCGTCTTCCAGTGCCGCTGTAAACAGTTTCGGAGATATAACGTCTCCCTGTCTTACACCTCTTCGCAGTGGAATCGCCCTCGTATTCTGTTCCTGTACTCGGACCGACATGGTGGCGTTGTTATACAGACACTTTAACACCTCTATATACCTATAGTCTATGTGGCACCGCTGAAGAGACCGAAGCACCGCCCAAGTTTCGATCGAATCAAAGGCCTTCTCATAGTCCACAAACGCTAAGCATAGAGGCATATTATACTCCTCTGACTTCTGTATAATTTGCCTAAGCGTATGGATGTGGTCTATGGTACTATAGCCTTTTCGGAATCCGGCTTGTTCGGGAGGCTGGAAGTCATCAAACCTACGTGCGAGACGATTCGTGATGACCCTTGAGAACAGCTTGTAGACATGGCTCAGGAGTGAGATGGGTCTATAGTTCTTCAATAAGGTTTTGTCTCCTTTTTTGAAGAACAACACCACCACACTCCTGTTCCATGCCTCAGGTGTGATGCCCTCTAGCAGCACGGAATTAAAAAGCTTCTGAAGGACTTTGAGTACCGGTGTTCCACCCGCTTTCAGAAGTTCTGCTGTGATTCCGTCCTCGCCAGGTGCTTTGTTGTTTTTAAGCTGTTTCAGGGCCATCCTAATCTCGTAAAGGCTGATGTCCGGGATGTCTTCAGTGTAGTGTCGGGTCAGGGTAGCTCTTGGGTCTCTGGCCGAGCTATCAACGGGTTCGGCAACTGAGGTGTACAACTGCCTATAGAACTTCTCGATCTCCCTCGAAACCTCTGCTTTCGTCGACGCTACACTGCCGTCCTCCGTCTTTAGCTTCGTCAACTGGCTTTGCCCAATAGACATGTCCCTTGCAAACACTTTGGAGCCTTGGTTCCGCTCTATCGTCTCTTTAACGCCGTTCGTGTTAAAGGCACGAATGTCGTGTCGCAAGGACTTCCATATTCGTCTATTGAGCAGCCTGTAGTTTTCAGCATTATCGGAGGTCTGCAGTGCCATAGATCGACGTTCTGCCATGAGGTCGAGAGTGTGGACCGAGAGTTTTTGAGGTCTATTTTTACGGCCAGGCCTAAAAAACTTTGACCCGACCGTTTGGACAGTTTCCACAAACCCATTGTTTATTTCGTCAACTGAAACGCAACTCTCTAGGCAATCAAAGCGGTTTGACAACTCGAGTTGAAAGCTCTCGGGATTTTGGATATGGGCAAGAGTAGGTCGGAGCGTAGACTTCATCAGGCGGGACCTTTCCAATTTGACATTTATATTCAATGTGCCTCGAACCATTCGGTGATCACTACCGGTCTTTATCCTGTTGATCACGGAGACATCACTGAATAACCGTCTCTTGGTGGTCATGATAAAGTCTATCTCATTTCTCGTGGTGCCATCCGGGCTCAACCAGGTCCATTTCCTTTGAGGCGGCTTCTGGAAGAAAGAGTTCATCGCAAAGAGTCCCTCCTTCTCCAGAAAGTCGGCCAGCCTATGTCCCCTGGCGTTCCTTTGACCATATCCAAAAGGTCCCACTTTCAACTCATCTTCGCCACGACTGCCGAGTTTTGCATTGAAGTCCCCCATAACAACAGTAAAATAGGTTTTGGAAGTATGTATGGCTCTACTTACGTCCTCATACATTTCCTCCACCTCTTCATCGGGGTGTTTAGAGGTCGGTGCATATACCTGTATGACCTTCAACGAATACCTCTCGGTTATTCTGAGTATAAGGTATATCACCCTGCTCGACACACTCTCGATGGTTACGATGTTGTTAACGAGGGACTTGTGGACGAGAAACCCAACACCACCTTGGGACTTTTGGTCACCCTCCCGGTAGAAGAGCAGGTTGCCGGACTTCAGAGTTATCGTGTCTTCGCCCTCTCTACGGACTTCCGATAAACCCACTATGTCCCAGTGTAACCTGCTCAATTCTTCCTCCAGCTCGAGCAACTTCTCGTCTGTCCTCAGTGTGCACGCGTTATAGGTTACCAGGGCCAGTTGTCGTTGGGGGTGGTAGCGCGATCGCCTCCGGGGATTCTTAGCACCCCCTGCCCCGCCGTTACCGTGGCCGCTACCGGAGTCAGGAATAGCGGGGCTGCCGGAGACTGGGGGCCTGGTTTTTTTGTGTCCTACCATTTTTTAAGGGGGGTATTTGCCAATACTCGCCACGCTTGGCAGGCGGGTTGGCGAGCGCAGAGGCGCAGTTCTTTGTAGCTATGACGCTGCTGCCCGTCTTAGCTCAACATTTAGCTGCGCCTTTTGTTGGATGGTTATCCCGCCATCGGTCGGTCGCCAGAGCCTCGTCTGTTGAAACAGGACGCACCACGTGAAGGTGAGGTTGGCTTGGAGCTTTGGGTCTTGGTTAAGCTCCCTTACGTCCCTACACGTAAAACATCAATAGTTTTGCACATAAGATCGATCCATGCATTGTATACCGAACGTGTTATTCTACAGCTCTGACGTCATCGTCATTAAAAACCACCAAACGTTGAGTTTACGATCAATTTGTGCATAATCACGATTGGTCATGACACCACACACCATGAACCAGAGGCCTTAATCAGAGAACTACTCGACGTTGTAAATAACAACTTAAAAATTCTTAATCAATTGTTGAGAAAAACAATTAAAATCAATGACCATCGCAATTTGCCTTAGTTAGGAGATAAATAAGAAATATATAAGTACCTATGTGTATATGTAATTTAGGTTATTTATCACACGATTTTCACTTTATGCTCTGAGTCACATCAATAACTGATAATACAGTTGCTACTCAAATACCTATGAACGAAGCCATAAAGCACAAAAACAGGTAACGTAATTCCAAATGGTATGTATGTATTGCCTATTTTTCACGTTCTTAAATACTAACGCAAAAGCTAAACAAACGTTTCCAAAATGTAATTAAAATATATCAAACGGGATTAGATTTAACACAAGCTAAAAAACCAAGCGACTTGATTAATCTGTGCGATAGCGAGTAATTAAATAAATTAAAACCTGCAATTTGCTAATTGAGCCAAGTAAAAAATACAATGTACCTTTCGCAGAAGTCTGCTTCTTTTTGGGCACTTAATAAAGTTTAACGACATTATTCGTACTGAGGTGCAAAGACCTTCGCCGATCTAAAAGTTGGACAAAGTAAAATTCTGGTTAGAATCACAGATCTTTAGGACTTTAGGTAAGTGGTGGGTAGTACCACAGTAGTACTATGTTAAATTGAGCATTTGTACAAATCACTGTTTTTGATGGTACAACAATAGTCAACCATATCAAAATGTTTCCTAAAGAAGTTACATAATAAACAAAAGGTGTCATGTCAAAATGTTAAGTAATGTGTTAATTGTTGCATTGTTAATTTGTCAATTTAACATTATAGGGAAATGTGTAACTGGCCATACCCAATATAATCAACTATACGTAAGTCAAAACAATGGTGCTGTTGATTTCCTTAATAAACAATAGAACAAGGATGATCGATATATTAAAAAAAACTATCGATTTTGTGGTGGTACCTTTTTAGCTCCGATATCCATTTATGTCTCATAAAAAATGGTAAAGAGGTTTTTACCTCTCCATTTGTGATATTAACAAGAAGGTTTACGTCCCAAGTCCCGAGTCGTCCGCATCCAAAGTTGACAAGTACACCCATGGTTATAACTCGTAAATCCCCTGCCCAAAGTCTCTTCAACAACTTTCCTCAGCAGAGGGTGGAAAAGTCCAAAGTCCAAGAAGATTGCTGACCCGTCGGAAGGTTTCCACGAAATAAAACTTTCAAAATAAACGCCATACAAGTCGAACGAAGAACATTCCTGAATACCTCCCGAACTAATTTTATAAGACTAAAAATGCGAATGAAACAGCGGGGAAGAGTATAAAAATGAAAATTGAAATATAAGTAAAAAGAAAAGTTGCTAATCGCACTCCGAGTAATTTGTAAGTGGGCAGTATGAATAAAATCGCAGAAGAAGCCGCGGGCAAAGGGTACTAAATGAAAATTACAATTCAAGTCTGAAAGTAAATGAAAGTTAGAAAGCTGACGATTCAATTTAAGCTCTGATAGGTGTTGATAGAGTCGAAAATCCAATAAGTTTCAACGTGTCTAGCCGTGGTTTAGGCTGTGGATGACGTTAGTGGGGCAATCATTTGGGGTTTTGTAAGGATATATTAGGATGACGGTTAACGTTAAAAATTGGTCCATTAAATAAAAAGGGTATGTACCTACATAAGAAAGATAGCAGTTAATTGTGCACCATCTGTTCTTACATACATAGTATTAGTAGGTACAATTAACTGCTTTCTTTCTTTCTTTAAGCATCACTTACATTGTACTTAAAATATGACAAAAGTATTTACATCTTTATAAAAAAAACATCATCTATTTCATTTTCATTTTTTCATCCACTGATTCATTTTTACGTTCACTTACACTAACCTTACTACACGACGAGCCCAACTCCTGCAATGATATCAGAAAAAGCTTAAAGCCATCAGGAGGCGTATTGCGATCCAACTTAATCCGTTCAATTTCCAGTCAGTTCAATTCCCACTCAGTATAAACGAAAATTATCAATATAATAATATTATTATAATACTATAATGGTATGAATATTAATATTTGTGTTGTTATATTATAGTAATACCTTCTTTTTTTTTAAGTCGCTAAAAATAACAATATTATGCGAAATTGCTGTACGAATTGCTAAAGCAAAGCTATTGTATAAAGCAGAGCTGCTTAACTGTCAAAGCTGCATCGCAATACGCACCCAGGTCCTGGAGGGACCTAGATTTATCTACCTAATTGCCCCCCGAGCCCGACTAGGCCTACTGACACGATGGTCACCCCAGCGCCGGCGGACTATATGCTTCGCCCCGGGTGCGCGCGCCGGTATCGAGCGAGACGCGCTGTACGGGACATACCTATTTATGGGACTTTATGCCTGTACTGTTACATCATCACAATCATCAGGCCTCTTGTGTGAAGACCTTTGACGCATAAAAATGAGGATTTGAGCACGAGCGACCCCATTCTGTCTATAGTTCTGATTCATTCTACAATCTATTTTTGTTTAACAAAAAAGCATAAAGTTTTCTATGTGCACTTGTTTTAAAAGAGTTATTGTAAACATATTTTCTTCAAGATTCCAAAATCAATACAAAACTGCATACTAGAATAGCTTCATATGGAATCACAACGACATCATTCAATCATTAAGGGCTATTGTTAAAGAATACAGTTGTGTTACTTACTCTTACTAAATACGAAATAAATAGATAGGCCCCATTCACTCGTAGTAAGCGAAATCATTTATCTGTATGTAAACGAAAGTCTACTCTTCATCTTTGTTTAATATCTTGTCAAATATTAGAAATAAATCTGTGTAATAACTTAAACACAAAACGGTAATAGGCAATTTGAAATTTTGAATTTATTTGCTTTTCATATAAATAGTTGAAATAGATATCAGAAATACACTGACTCAAACGTCTCTCTCAGCATTCCATAAATACAATACTTTATTTATAGTAAAGACACCTAAAACGTTTTCGAGTAGGCGGTGCAGGATAACCGTTCATTTTTACTTAAAAGCACCTTTCACTTACGAAAAAACGTTGCATAACAAATCATATCTTAAAAGATGAAATCATATCTCCAACAAAACATTGGAAGCATAAAAATTCAGGGTTGGTTGTCTCGACATCGCGTTCTACCGAGACAAAACGCTCAGAAAACAGCGAGCGAGCTTTTTAGACAATAGACTCGGGGCCGGAATGACCCATTCCAATGATGAATGCTGTTCAGATGCCATATTTTTAATTTATCACCTGATAGATAATCCAGGTAGGGGCCTCATTGACTCTCTTTGGCCGCGTCGCCGCCCGCCGGGCTTGTATTGTTGGAGGCTCACTCGCCGACCAACTATAGACGACGTCGAATCATGGGAGGTAGCGATTTACAAGTTTATTTAGTGCCGACTCGATGTCGGCAAACATTGGTAGTAAGGCTCCTTACTTTACTACAAATGCCACGAATTGCAGACGCTGAATGATAATGCACTTCAAAGCACACGGCAAAATTAGGTAATCAGAGTTTTCTTTAACATTCCTTTTTGCCATTGTTAAGAGTATCTACCTACTTTACATATCACGATTGTCAATAAATCAACTGTTTATCACTGAAAAATAATTTAATCAAACTAGCTAGTAATTAAGTCAAACAAATAGAATGACGATCAAAGTATACAATATTATTTTAGTATATTATTATTATTGTAGTATTTTAGTAGCATTACATATTTCGTAGCAGCTACTGAAAGTCAATAGCGCTACGACACGCTACGTAGCTGTCGTAGTCAAATGAAGCTTCTACGTGTTATCGCAATAAGTTTATGAACTGTACCTGCAACTAATTTAATTATGTGGTCCCGAACTACACTACACCGGCTATGAATGTTCCTGCTATAAAAGGGACGTCTCATTTATTATTGACAAATATTTCGCGCCGAAAAAACCTTGAAAGGAGCTAACGGAAGGCGCCAGGTTCTATTTTATTGTATTTATCGTGTACAATGTATGTCTTTGGCGGTTGCTTGGGAGTTTTTTTTTTTGAATGTGAGTAATAAAGGACAGGAAATTATATCGATTCATTCGAAGGTGTGCGTGGGGCAGCAGTTGCGAGCCTATTGTGGTGCGTTTGCGCATTACAATTTTTACGATGCGTTTTGAAGAAGCTTCGAGTTATTATCTGACTCATAAGCAGTTTGAGACCACCAAAATAAGCATTGAATGGCGTATTAACAAGATTCCGCATTTTCAAACGGAGGAATGTGGCCTTAAAAAAAGACGCACGTTTTGCAAATCAAATTAATATGACGCATCAATGGCTAGGTAGATATCGTTTAGTAACCTACGTACATACTAGTCAATTAGACGTAGGGAAAATACAAAATAATACTTATCATATTTTCCTTCCTTATCATCAAAAAGTCCAACATCAATTCTTGAACATGAACTATAATTAAATTTAATTGTATCTACATATTTTGTTTTTATTTTATTGTATACATTGTTAATGTATTTTGAATTTATAAAATTTACCTACTTATTAATAATTAATTTCATTTCTTTGTCGCACCGCCCACAATCATTTCTGTTGAGCCCAAAGTTATGACTGGTAGAGAATGCCATACGGCGTTAAGTCCATCTTTTGTACAAATTTTGGTTATGCAATAAAGTATAAATAAATAAACTATCCACCCTACCCCACATATACTACCAACACTCTGATAGATGCCTAATGTCGATCACCAAGCTAACTGTCCTAATCGTCTCCAATCGGTATCAATTCCCTAAACGTTCGATTTCGTTACACAACCAAGGGTTCAACTCTGTAAGAGCTAGAGGTCTTCATTTCAAGCTCAGAGTCAAGCTGCCCCGTCACTCGTGCCTGTTAAACAATATGTGTAAAAAAGACAGCTACTATTGTGAACTCTTAAATTACGGAAGGTCTCATGAACCAGCAGCGCGTCTGGGCATCGAGACATGTCACGTCATGTCGACACAAGAACTATAAGCGCCATTATATCGCTCGGTCAGCGGCAAAAAAACAAAACGACAATGGAGGTGCTGCCGTGAAAAATCACCACAAATAAGGCTGGCTAGACACGAGCTACTTTACGTGACCTGATTCACAACACAGAGTTTAAGCTGATTGTTTACAATAATGTTCTGGACTGGATTTCCCAGTAATTGCGATACCTAATAGAGTAATGGATGGAGCTAAATTAACTTATTCGATACAATAGTTACATCGTGTTAAAGAATTGAAAGTAATAGGCTTATTGACGATAAATATCAGATTCAAAACCTACTAATAATTTATTTTTATTGAATCAAATTAATGTAAAATGGAAAACCGATTTGGCGCCTTCCATTCATTACAACTTGACACAAGACTTTTACCAGTTATTATTTTATTTAAATAAATCGTGTTTATGACTCACTCACTGGGTGCCAATTCTCGTGTAGCTCGCACTAGAAAAAAGTTCACCGTTCGAATTTACTTTTTCGAAGAAAATACAGTTTTTGCTTTATCAGGGTCACGTCACCATTTCTATGCATTTCGATTTCTTTTTCTAAATGCATGTTTTTCTCGTGTGGATATACTCGTATTACTTGAATTATTTCGGTAAAACAGTGAAACTCGTTATCAAATTTATTTATTAATTTTTGCTAGTGCTTTTTAAGGCGTAGGCTGCAAAAAAATTCAACAGGCTTGTTAATGTGACGGTGGCCGAGTGGTATAGGCATACGCCCGGATAGCGTAAGACACGGGGTTCAATTCCTCGTCTGTCACAGGTTCACAGTTGTCTTTTTACAAGTGCAATTTATATTATTAAGTTTGTATGGTGACAAAACACTATAAAAACAAAAATAATCTCCAAATTATGGAATTAAAAATCAGTTGTTATCTACACAGTAGAGATTATTTTTTAGTTGTTTTTTTGTTTTTATAGTGTTATGTCACTATCCAAGCGAGTGATTCAAAAATAGAGCCCATGGACTCGATCCTAAAGAATGTAGTGTGTCGGCGACCTGCAGCCAGCCGTCCGATTTATTAGTTTTATCGCTTTTATATGCATATCGGGGCAAAACGCCGCGTCACCATGCCTTTTACCTACAGAGAAGACTCCGTATTATACGCTTCAATATTAATAAGGTTCGAAACTTCAAAGGATCAAAATCGTCAAATCATAAGCGATTAATCATTGGGAATGTGAGAAACATCCTGAAGGTAGACGCGGGGTAATAGCCGGGATGAAATATGGCGAGAAATAATAGTGCATGTGAATGGACGGTGCATTCTTTGATATGGTGTTGTTATAAGATAGCGGGTGATTTGTTAAATAAAAGCCATTGATGTTTGTATTCCCAGAAGTTGGCGTTTTAGTTTGATAATTTAAGCAACTTTTCAAGTACAAGCACATTTTTTTTTTGTTTATCATCAGGGCTACATAGTGAAACAATACATGCAGATTCATGGGATAAATACCTTTTTAACTAAACATATAAGATTAAATATGTTTATCTCACGTGTAAAATTAATACATTAATGCTCTGTGAATCAATTTCATATGAGGATAATTCAAATTTGTTTATAAATGTCAAAAATTTTTGCTAATTACGCTACTTACAAAGGACCTAGGCTGGTTAGCTTTCTCCACCTATAGGTACCTCCTACCTACATCAATTGCACAGGCTTTGATTGAAGACACGGTGAAGACAATAGTAGATTGTTATACAAGGGGAGAAAGCGACCCATTTCACTCGAGATGTTTCTGGCGCTCGAACGAAGTGAGAGCGCCAATAATTCGAGAGTGAAATGGGTGCTTTCACCCGAGTTAAACATACTATTTTTCATTTCGACTGTGAGGAAAACATTAAATTTACAAAAGTGGTTGTAGATGTCTTGGTGAGGTATTATGTAGTTCAGCGAGAAAGGAAAACTCAAGTTTTGAACAAAATATGACAGATGATTTACAGTACTAACAACATATAACACGATTAGAAAGAATAACGGCACGAATACATGAAAACAGAGTACAAAAAAGCAGAAAATAACAAATAATTAAAATCTTTGTAAAGAATATCGATCGATTTTTTCCACAGATAATAATAACAGAATCCAAAAATAATTTCTTTTTTTTATAAAAGTTCAACGGGCTTTGGACGAATCCTTCCGGAAATAACACTGACAATATAAAATTAAAAAAACATCTTGTCATTATGGCGGGCAGCCGAATATTTTAATTCTTAATTGAATTAAAATTAGAAATTGTATATTTTTTTATCAACGATCATACATAATACATACACAATATGATTTTCAATTTATAGCTAAGCAAAAATGTTTGTTATTTTAATAACATGATGTGACTCAATTATCTTTGGTCCAAGCTTTGACTGCAGGCCTTGACTCTATGCCATGTCAATTAAAACTAAATTACTTTCCACCCTAGGGATGGATAAGCTATTTTCCACCCGGCTATCTACACAGGAAAGTTATATTTTCCGAACAGGAGAGATGAAAATGTTATTTAAATACAAACATCACAAACCTCTTAAAGGAGAAGACAATCTTACTTACCGTATAGGAGAAGACAATCTTATACTTACCTACTGTTGATTTCTTTTCAGTTCCGTATCTCTGTGATCATTTTTCACCAGGCCTTTCTCCAACTGAAGATGTACTTTATATCTTGCGATGTACACATGAGTGAATCATTAATATCACGCCGAGATCTGAAATCAGGACATTTGTCCGTAGTCACTAGTGTAAAGATGTTTTACGAAGGATATGGAGTGGTTAAAAACTTCGAGCTACAAAGCAATGGATTAACTGGAATGATAAGGCAATGTTTAATATTTCAAAAGACACCGCTGACCACTCCTTAGTTGCCTTTTAATGCTACCTACACTTATAATTCTCATTTCAATTGAATAAATGTATAATGTATTGTTAAGCCCGATGCACAAAGAAACTCACAAAGTCACATATAAAGAATATATTTCTTGATATTTCACGATAAACTAACGAACACTGTTGAACTCTAATGAAGACTGACGGACACTAATGAACACTCTTGAAGACTGATGGTCACTCAACTATTTCTAGCTTGCATGCGCTTTTATACTAAGAAACAAAGTATTACAGATGGCGCTGCTAAGCGGATATCCCTTCATATTAGAATATTTCCTAGTACTTTAACAAATACAATTTATAGGTGGCGCTGCTAGCCGGAAATCCGTATTAAATAATTAACAAATTAAATAAATATGGCGCTGCATGACTGACATCCGTTGGAATTATTATTTTACAGTAAACTCTTATAGGTGGCGCTGTTAAGAGGATATCCGGTTAGATTTATTTAATAATATAAAGAGAAAGAATAGATGGCGCTACTGTCCACCGGATATCCTATTAAAGCTAATATCTTTTATGACATTTAATCTTTACTGAATAATAAATAATATTAGAGGTTAAAGTGTTACAATTTATCATATAAATATTTTACATCCTATCACTCGGCCTTTCCTGACAACTATTTACGCCCTCGTAAAGTGGTTATATTAATTACAATTAAAATACTATCAACTTTTAGAGGATATAAATAA
The DNA here is from genome assembly GCA_963584085.1 of Pyrausta aurata. Classification (NCBI taxonomy): domain Eukaryota; kingdom Metazoa; phylum Arthropoda; class Insecta; order Lepidoptera; family Crambidae; genus Pyrausta; species Pyrausta aurata. The sequence continues at coordinate 4,576,482 of OY757254.1, read as the reverse complement.
CATTTTTCACATACAGTTTTTTATTTTACTTAGGGGCACACATCCATAGGTTTCTGGGAACACACCCGTTCTTACATAAGGAACACACCCATATTTTCTATCATAAGGAACACACCCATATTTGTTATTATAGGAAACACACCCATAGTTACCATTATAGGGAACAAACCCATTTTTACTATCCTAGGAAACATACCCAGTTTTGCTATCCTAGGGAACACACCCATTTTTTCTATCCTAGGGAACACACCCATATTTTCATTTACTAACATTTACACAGATCGTTATTTGATAAAACTAGATGTATTGTGATATAATATTTTTATCGTATCATTATTTTCTAAATTCAAAATATTCAACAAGATTGTAACAATATAACTATAGTAAACAATTTTTATCTTAAATAAAAGAAACTGAATAAAATATTTTTTTAAACTTAATTGTCATAGGAAAAAATATCACTGTAAACTTTAAGTACAATCGTCTATGATACTTGTATAAAAACATTTAGAACTAATAAATTAAAATGAATTGTAAAATTTATTTTAAACACTTTTCTATTTCTCTTTCTTCAAACTCTTATTTAGCAAAAGTATTATATTATCATTAACATAATGCCTCTAACACTTTGCAAGGTCTAGCATATTGATCATCAAGCAAAAATAATTGCAGAATCTATTATTTGAATTTATTTCTTTGAACTCTTGTCTAGCAAAAATCCTTTATGTTTAACATTATGCTTTTAACACTTTATAAGATCTAACATATTCATTTACAACATAAAGAATCAATTACTTAAAACATTTTCTTTCTCAGTAGAACTTGTAATAAGCAAAAATGATATATCGTCAATATTATGCTTTTAACACTATAAGATTTAACCAATTTGTCTATAAGCTACTAGTAATAGTAAAAGTCCCTACTGGTGGAATCATTTTGTTTAAATTACCATATCTTATAACAAATGTTCAGTACCTTTCATCTATTTGCTTGGAGGTTGTCACGAAGTTATGAAGCTTGTACTCTTCCTGATGTTGAAATCTTATTGGTCTCCAAACTACAGAAGCGCGTTCCAGGCTGACGGTGATGTAGTCGGACAGCATCATCCTTTTCAAACCGAAATTGCTGCAGAGACTCCAACCGATGTAACCATGTGTGAACAGAAATAGTATTAGAATTTTCATCATAAAACGCTAACAAAATTTTGGGTATTTTCTTTAGAAAAGGTAATGATTCTGTTATCCGAGTTTGTGTTAAATTGATTTGTGATATTAATTCTGTTTTGCTTACATTTAATAAATAGTTAAAATACTAAAATAGTTTTAAAGTTCTGTCATCACCATTGTTTAAAATATAATTACATGCACTGCTCCTGACTAAATGCTTTTATTCAATGAAAATTTATATTAATAAATAAAGTGTTCATGTTACTGTGTATAGATTTGCATGACATAATAAGTTGAACACGAGAATCTACTTGTAGGTTCTAACATTATTGTAATACCATGCTTAAAGCAAATAAATGTTTCTGATTTCTGAGTATTGTATGCTTTCGTACCTTGTATATGTTAAGTTCGCTTTGGGTTCATGGCCCTGCTATAGCCATGCCATGGCCCAGCGGTGGCTGGGTTTTACTTGTTGCCTGGTATTTCCTTGTGGCGTTGCCTCCATCTTCGGTTTGATCAGCTCCTCCAGTATATTTTACCGTAACATTATGATACAGTATCTTCTTCTGCCGATGAAAAAGCCGTACACGTCGTCGGCTCATGGTGGACGCTGGTATTTTTCGAACAGCATTTACACATGCCCTTCTATCCCACGCACTGACTTGTTAAGCCCGATGCACAAAGAAACTCACAAAGTCACATATAAAGAATATATTTCTTGATATTTCACGATAAACTAACGAACACTGTTGAACTCTAATGAAGACTGACGGACACTAATGAACACTCTTGAAGACTGATGGTCACTCAACTATTTCTAGCTTGCATGCGCTTTTATACTAAGAAACAAAGTATTACAGATGGCGCTGCTAAGCGGATATCCCTTCATATTAGAATATTTCCTAGTACTTTAACAAATACAATTTATAGGTGGCGCTGCTAGCCGGAAATCCGTATTAAATAATTAACAAATTAAATAAATATGGCGCTGCATGACTGACATCCGTTGGAATTATTATTTTACAGTAAACTCTTATAGGTGGCGCTGTTAAGAGGATATCCGGTTAGATTTATTTAATAATATAAAGAGAAAGAATAGATGGCGCTACTGTCCACCGGATATCCTATTAAAGCTAATATCTTTTATGACATTTAATCTTTACTGAATAATAAATAATATTAGAGGTTAAAGTGTTACAATTTATCATATAAATATTTTACATCCTATCAGTATGTATGTATGTATCCATACACTAAAAATTAAGCAAAATACGTAAGTCCGTTTATTTAATAAATGCTTAACAAAGTACTTAACATATTGAAGTAGAAAAGGATCATTGAATAGCAATCTGCAATAAAGTAAAAACGCTGAACAATCCGAACCCAAGTCTCCGATTCATTTCATTTCCTTGGACTCGAGATTGCACTTTTACGACGACAACATTGAAACTTTACGGTTTTCCAAACCTAAGCAATGTCACTATACCACGAGGATTTCTAAATAATTCACACTGTAATTCATTTCAGACATTCGACATTGTTTCGCATGAAGACACTCCGCTACCAATTTAATTAATATAACATTGATTCCCCGAAATTATCAAATATGGTACAGTATACAGCTTTAATAGATTCTACGATAGATAAGACTACTTTTGCATAACGACTACTTTTAAAATAGCATTAAATTTATTATCATGTACCGTTTATGTCATTCTGGCATAACTTTTACTTTTTATAACTTTTTTTAAAAATTGTATCCTCACTTAATCGTCGAAATGCAACATTTAACCCATGTATTCCAACACCCTGGCTGTGAATGGGAGGTTGCGTTCACCGAGGGACTGCCACAAATCATCGCGCGTCATGCGCCCCTAATTACGAAGCCGAGAGCCTCCGATAAAATCTCAATCCCCGCACTAATCCAGCTCTGACTCACAATTTTGGAATGAGCGAGGTGCTAGTGATGCACCGTTTCGACTCGGTTCGGCCGAAAATTTACTCAAAATAACTAGATTTGATTGTTTGTGTTCTGCTGTCTCATGCAACCTAATGGCATTGTAAACGTAGCAGCCGTTATATTCTACGTACAAAGTCATGATCTTTTTCACTTTTTTTAGCTATTAATAATAAAAAAATGACAATGTACCCAGGTAAAAATATGTTATTTAATAAATTAAACTACCGGATGTAAATATAATACCGTATTTATTTTATGGGCCTGTATTTCATTATCTGTTGCCTGAAATAAACGATTATTATTATTATTATTATTAAATAATTATCACGATAAAAAATAAGTGGAAATAAGATGCAATCTAGATAGTATCATCACTATCATCATCTCATCACTACCTAAAGCACAGACTCATAAAGCTTTCAGCCTTAATAGGTCGATAGGTTAAAAACGAGCTTGCAAGTCAAAATCCTTGCCAAACGACTGTTTTTTAGAACGATGACGGAATCCTAAAGCGATGATTCAACTGATTGAAATTCGATAAAGCGTTTATCGACACTAAATGGCGTGGCAAATCACACTTCATTTTATTTAATAGCAAATGATGCAATATGTCTAAAAACACACAAACAATACAACCTAAGTAATGCTTAGTTATGAACCTGAAATTACTAGGTATTTGAACACTTTCATATTTTATGTGTTTATTTGTCAGTTTAAAAATATTCATTTTCGGCATGCAACTTTCTAAATGTTGTTTGAGCCCATCACTAATACCATGCATTCAAAACATAAAAGGACTTCGAATTAGTAGTATTGAATTTACACCCTTCCCATAAGACTCTTAAGGTTGAAAATTACACGTAATGTTTTGAAAGGATCGTCCTGCGCCCGCGCAGCCTCACACGCAGTGAAGGCTTTGACTTTGTAGCCAGGTTTTATGGGATTAAAGCACTCCTTTGATATCTTCATACAATCAATAGAGATGCTAGCAATTTCTTAAATCAAAGGGACACCTGTAATGGCATAATAATTTATTAATCTTAAAATGAAGAATTAAATAATTATGTAAACGAATTTTTGGCGCTTTAATAAAAAAAATAGTCAATTAAGGACTACCTGTAAATTAAGATTTTTCTAAGCAATCAGTAAAATAAGACACAGTTTTATCTGTTGAAAAATCAGGTGGCGCTCAAAAACGCTGAGACAAAATACGTGTTTTCGTGGATTTATTGATTACAGTTTTTTTCACCTTTTTTTACCATTTATTAAAAATATCTACCTAAGATAAACGGATATTTGATGCAGCAGAAATTTAGAAAAAAAATACTTATCAGGGCAAAATGACAAATGAAAAATTAGACATTTCTTGTACTTCAGCTTTAGACCGTGGCCTCTGACCTCTAAGATAATCCTTTGCTTGCACAGTAACTCGGCAAGGGTTCAAGAAACGGAATCAAAACCAATGACACAAGTAATATGTCTTAGCTGGCGAATTAGTCGTGTAGTGACAAAGGTCGTCATCAGGCAGCAGACGAGAGTTGAATGTGCAGACATAACAAGCTGTGTTGCTTACTGGCTCGGAACAAAGAACTATTACCACACAGAATATTGCTTTTCTAAAACATTATCCGACATGACATGGAAACTGATCAATGCTTCTCATTTTTGTTTACCTTCATTTATAAATGTAGTACTTAGTTATACAAATGAGATGACATGAGAAACATGAGACATTGAACAGAAATAACTTAAAAATAACAATTGCAAATTATACTGTATGATTATGAGAAAAAAAAAATATTTCTCCGCCCACAAAAGTAGAAATGATTTCTGTGGATTACATACACGGTTTGGCCAATAGTTTGTTTGATGTAACTTTATTGATTGTTTCTTCTTATGTACCCAAGTACTTACATCAAGGATAACGTTTAATGCCTAAAGTTACTTGAAATAATCTTTGATCAGGACAAAATTTGACCTACACCACTGTGCTGCAGTCACAAAACAATGGAGCTATAACGGCGCACTGCGTGGTTTTACATCCAATTTCTGAGGATGTTTGAATATTTGTTTGGCTTTAAGGTAATTAATGTCTGTCTTGTAACCAAGTTTCAAGTGGCGATATTATTATTTGCAAAGAGAAGCCAGCCAGACCTTCCTACCGAAGTAAGTTACGTGATCAAACTTCATCAGAAAATTGAAAACATAAAAATATTTTTTTTTATGAATTTAAGCCTTTGTGTATACACGTCCAATGGATACGATACACTTAGTATAAATCGGCTTTAGGTTGGTCATAATATTAACTGAACAAAATTAAAAGACGTCTCAGTTATTATTATTTTTCAATATTTGAGTTAGAAGTAAAAGGCTCCAAAGGCGCTATTTGCATGTTATCTCCCTCTGCGCCGTGCCACAAAAAAAAACATAAGAGTTTAAGAAGTTAACATAATTATTTCTAAATTCTTCTGAAGACATTCAAAGACGTGTAAATCTTTAAAATCCCGCGACTAACCTACAGGTAATTTTTGCGTTGCACATACGCATCGCGCAGTTTTGTGTGTGTAAAGCCCTCAGGTAAGTATCTTCGTGTAAAATAAATATAAAACAGACGGTGGTTGCTGTGCCTGCTTCACTGATATGCTTTTACTCGGGCACACAATGTGAATAATGTAGATTGAACTACGTACCGTACTCTCTTTCTTTAAGTTTTGTAAAAGGACACTGATGATATGGAGAACCGTTGTGTGTGAGGTCTAGGTCTCAAGAGATAATTTAAAAAGGTCCATTCCACGATTGCCTTGATGGAATGGAACCCGTCAGTTAACCCGAGTTAGACAGCACATTTTATGAGCTGCTCAATCAAAGCATCACGTGGCACTGTATCGGCACTAACCGCAGCCTATTAATATTTTTCAAGAAGTAATAATGTATGAATAATCTCCTTGTAGATCAAACATTTTGCCTCCTACTTACAAATAAACTAAAAAGACCTTATGGAATCAATTATCTGCAACCACTCTTTTTCCAACTAAATTAAGTAGGTAGGGGAATCTCTGCTATCTTCTTATTTCTACCTACATCAATTGGTGTAGTGGATAATTCGCTGGTTACCCAAGAGGTCCCGGGTCGGGCCGAAATTTGTTTCTGGGTTTTTCTGTCTTGAAAATACTCGGAAACAGCTCGGACTCGGAGTCCGGAAGTAGGTGGTGATTAGTAATGGCAATAATTGCTATTTTTCGTTAATTTTAATTAGCATGCTTATTTTATATAGCATAGCATGCTAAGTGCTATTGCTATGCTAGTATGAAATTTCATCGATATAAGAAATTGCGAAATCGTAAATGCTATGCTAACTATGAAAATTATTATTTTATGAAACATGTAGTTTAATAAATTGTTACTGCTGAGACTTTAATATAAATTTAATTTGACTTCAATAAAATTGTTTTATGTAGGTATTTAATTTAATTTTACTTAATTAATTAATTAAGCCTAGGGATGGAAAAGCTATTTTCCACCTGGCTATCTACACAGGAAAGTGCTATTTTCCGAACAGGAGAGATGAAAATAAGTATTACATATATTTTATCGAATACCCATAAAAACCGACGGTCTAAAAGAAAATATTGCTCAAAGGAAACGTTACGTTTTAATATCCACCTACTCATATTGTTTGATCTGGCAGGTGTGTGGATTCGGATCGACAATATCTTAGTTATTTACGGACCCATTCCTACCAAAAAAGCTACAAGGAGTGTATATTTACTTATGTCATTAGTAGAATATACCCTTATAATTATTAATTTTAATGTAGGTTAACTTTTGTTTACTGTTAAAATTAAGTGAAGGTTTAGACTTAAGGTGCTCATTATTATTTTTTAAATGTTTCCTCAGTAAGTGAACTGAATGAAGTTTTTTCTCCAAGAAAATAAAGTTGTTCTGAATAATGAACCCACTAAAACTGTACACAACTTTGGGCAATCAATGAAACACCTCTGAAAATTCAGGTAGCACGCGGTGATATCTAAAGTAACGTAAACTGAAGTAGCTAGCTACGGTTAGTCTAAAATATAAAAAAATCTTAAGTTTAGGAGACAGAGTCCAAGGGCAGTTTTCAGGTGCGAAACAAGGTACGTGCGAACTTCCCAGAGACATCAATCATCGCCGAAACTCCTCGGCCCGCCGACTCGGCACTCGCACAGAAAATGTTTCCCGCGAAAATGTGCGCAATAAATTATAGCGGGAAAAACATAATGCGCTATGATTATTATACAAGTTCTGTAAAGTGTAAACTTTTGTGTCGTCTCCTTTGTTATTCTTGTTTTTAGGGTTCCGTAGCCAATGGCGAAAAACGGAGCCCTTATAGTTTGGTCGTCTGAGTGTCTGTCTATCCGTTTGTCCGTCCGTATGTCACAGCCACTTTATTCTGAAAAAATAACACAGTTAAGACTTGGTAAGTAGGTGTGCCATGTTAACCGTCTTACGATTCAGTTATAAAAAATAAGAAATAATTAAATTTGAGGAGGGGCTAAAACATTTAAAAGATTCGCTCGAACCTATGCGTGTGGTGTCTATATATAGGTCTTTAAAAATACAAGAAGGACGGATTTAAAAATATTTTTTGCTAAAATTCAAACGTTTGTTAGAAAGTGGCTTAGCTTCCAAAGTAGTAAAATGGGCGTCCTCCCGTTCAGTTAAAATTGATGAGAAGAAAGATTCAGTTAAAAAACATAGATATTTCACATAAAGTAAAATAGTAAAACCAAATTAAGCTGCGCAATTTATTTTCCGCAACACGCAGCGCGAGATTTCCACCAATAGATCCTAATTGAGCTCAGGCTGTTTAGCATTCCTGCAGCGACGAAACAGCAATAAAGGAACAGTCCGCCTTAACAAGTTTCAATCACATCCCGCATTTTTCACACCCTAAGCGCAAGCCCTGACCTCGAATTATTAGAAGCCCCAAAAAGCGGCGGCTACGTGACGCGGTTGCTGAGCTACCGGTCTATGACAAGATGTTACATAACCATCTACACGTCTCGTTCGCACTCACTAAACTTTAAGAATGTGAGACAGAATGGGAATGTCGTGTGAAGCGAGAAACACGCTCGTTTTCAGGAGCCGCAGTGCTGGGACTTCACCTTTGAACTTTTTGAACTCGCGGCTTTAGCTCTTGACGATGCCGCCCTCTTCAATCAACTTTAAATATGAGCTGACCAAGAAGCTTAAGCGTCTTCAAAAACTCTGCAATGCGAAAGACGTTAGTTAACGACTACAGTGGGTACAAATTAGTATAACGTTGGTGTTAGTGGCGTTAATCAGGTAGTTAACTAATTAACGCCACTTTTAATAAATTTTAGTGCACTGTAAGTTGTACAATTTACGAACTTAATTATAGCCCTGGGCTAGGACATTCGCTACCAACCGTTTTGGAAAGTTATAATAGATCTTCACTAGAATAAGATACATTTTGCATGCGTTATGTGTCTCAGATTCGGTTTATGTATAAGATAAGAAAACGCTTACCATGCAAACGTTAAAACAATGGCAATTTTCCGCCAGCAGTTGTTCGGTAGTTTTTCAGACTGTCAACACCTGACAGACGATTTTTCCTTCAAGTAGCGCTCTCACTCAATCGCCCAGCTGACGCCATTACTGCATCTTTGAATTTTATACCCCTTACACACTGCGACATTTAGCATTGACAATAACGCGCGACAGCACCGCGACTCACGCAATGAACTGATATTATTTAGTATCGATGCAGTCGCGCGTTAATATCGATCGATGCGGAAGCGCGACTGCATTGATGCTAACGCGCGTTAGTGCCGATGCAGACGCCAATATAAAGTACATAATTGGTCAATATCCAGCTTCTGCGTCGCAACTGCATCGATATAATGCGCGTTAGTATCGCGACGGCATCACTGCTACAAGTCGCACTGTGCAAAGGATCTTCTGTAAACTTTTGAATGGACACCAGCTGCTCCCACGATTAGAGTCATATCGTTTCTTTGCAGCTTTTATTGAGCAGCTCGATTAGGATAATTTACAATCATTTCTCTGAGTGACTCTTTTCATATGGGACGATAACATCAAAACACTCAGACTTCGATCATTGGACAGTTATTGGCTTGTTTACCTTCTTTGATAACGGCAAAAAATAGGGTACCCATACAAGTATGTACCAAGCGTAGAAACATTTCATACTATGAATTGCACTTGTAAAAAGACAACTGTGAACCTGTGACAGACGAGGAATTGAATCCCGTGTCTTACGCTATCCGGGCGTATGCCGGAGCGTGGCCGAGTGGTATAGGCAAAGGTTCACAGTTTTCTTTTTACAAGTGCAAATTATATTATTAAGTTTGTATGGTGACAAAACACTATAAAAAACAAAAACAAACTATAAATTGGCTTTCATCATCCTAACTGATTGTTTAAATATTTGTAAAAATATTTTCCTTCGGATATTGTGAGAGCAATCTCACAACATTGATGATGTCACGCAGCCTACGCGTTAAAAAAGCACTTGCAAAATTCAACATGCTTGTTAATGTGACGGTGGCCGAGTGGTATAGGCATACGCCCGGATAGCGTAAGACACGGGGTTCAATTCCTCGTCTGTCACAGGTTCACAGTTGTCTTTTTACAAGTGCAATTTATATTATTAAGTTTGTATGGTGACAAAACACTATAAAAAAAACAAAAACAAACTATAACATTTCATACATTCAGTATTTTTAAATATTATGTTAATTTGCAAATAAAGGTAAAATATTAACAATAACAAGTCTAATTAAGCACTTAATAACGCGCACACTTGCCTTAGTGGAAAAGGAGCGTCTTATGACTGTAAAAGTATGATAAAGATGAGCCGACGAGTACACAAGACGAAAATATCTGGCAAAGGGCTTTACCGGCCGCTCTGCCTCAAGAACGCCAAAGGCTTTGTACAATATTAAAATATGATAAGCAGGATTGGAACAGTGCTTGTCTAGCTATAGCACATCCCCGCCGAGTAAAAATATTTTAATGGACATTTCAATTACACGTCGGAATGATTACGTTTGTCCTTAAAAAAAAATTGGAACAAAAATGGCTGAGCATAGCTCACTCAGCCATCTGTTTTGGACTATCTTTGTCTCAAAAGAGGATCAAAGGTGACCTGTCTGATGATAGGTAATCAAGTAAATAGTAGTAACGTTTTTATACGTAACGTTTAAATAGATTCTGTAAGAGGTAGGTACTGGAAACTGTTTATTTAAATATTTAATACTTAACTCGTCAAGTACTCGTCGAGACACAATAGAAATTCCATTGTTATGCGACTCTCGGCAGTCGTTTGATACCTGACTGATTAAACAGAATGTCATTATAGTCACGAAACTATTTATGTGATGGATACCTATGTAATAATACCAAATCCCTGAGAAACGTTACTCCGAGTATTGAACTATCTTTGAATGAAAGACCCTAATGATATCGGAAACACCTTTTAATTTAAAATACAACAAATAAGTCCAAAAATCAATAGGAACAACGAACGCATTTATTTTTCATTACCAAACCATCCCCGTACGAATCTCGTACATATCGCCAATAACACTTTCGGATCAACGTTTACGAAGTTACTACAGCGCGCCAACTTTATGACGGGCCAATCGTAACAAGAAGAGAGTGCGGCCATAAAAAAAGCGAATTCGTATTCTCGGGAACAATCCAGTCGCAAATCTCGCGCTACATCTGCCGTTAAGTTATTACTTTCATAAGCGCGAGCGGGAACCAAATTAGATTACTTTCGGCACGAATATCTTACCGGTACAAGTTATGCTGAAGGTCGAGGGGAAATAAAAGCTTCAATTTACAAGTCGTAAAAATCAATCGTTTAGCAAGAATCGTATTATTATAGAGAGCAACCCCTAGAAAAAAAATAGTCGAGGTCTCTGCCTAACTTCAAACAAGAGCGAAGTGCACTTCGATGCGAAGTGTAAGCCACCTCTTTTTTACCTCTTTTCCTCGAGGTGGTAAGGCGACGGTGCCCTTGATAGTACCTTGCAAATATGTATTTACTCGTCAAATCTGTGAATCTAAATATTGTTTGCTTAGGACTCGCATCCTGAGCGATAGATTTATATAACGACCTACTCCGAATACTTTCTCATACTATCACTAATAAACGTACTATAGATAATGCTAAGTTCATAACTTATTGCTTTCTATCAAGGCGAATACTTATCGCTACATCTCATAAAAAAAAAAGTAAAGTTAGCCTGTAAGCATCCCACTGCTGGGCAAAGGCCTTACCTCAAATATGAGGTAGTATGAGCCATACTCCATCACGCGGGCTCAGTGCGGATTGGCGGAGGGGTGTTTGCAAGGCAAGCGACCAACCTTGCTGTCAGATTTTATCAAGCCGCCTACAGGGCCTCTCACTAATATCAACCGATATTAGCCGGGACCAACTGCTTAACGTGCCTTCCGAAGCACGGAGATGCTCGTGATATACGTCACTTAAATGGTCGGAATGGTCACCCATCCAAACACTGACCGCACAGTAAGTTGCTTAACTTCGGTATTTCTAACCAAAGCGCTGCCACCACTGCGCTACGAGCACCTCAATGTCTCATTAAAAAACTAAGAAAATTAAATTCACCATCAGTTTATTAAAAAAATACAATCAAACATAATGTGACATTCGAAATTCAAACGCGCACTTACATCTAAACATGATGATTCGTTACTTATAATACTAATGTCAGGCACACTGGTACTAGTCAGAGGCGGAATGGCGTCTACATAAATGTGATCTTGGTCCTCACTTGGTTCACTTGCCAGACGTTCAAGTTCTCGTACTGCTCGATGCAAGCATCCACCTAGGGCAAACGAAATATGCACATGAACATAGATGCCTTAGTCTTACACATGCTTGTGATAAGTTATGAATACAACTTAATACTAGGATGCAACATGCAAAATATAAAAATCTAAATCAATCTTGAACACGGTTTCTGAGCTTCTTTCGTCTCTCGTATCCGTCTACGAAATGAATTCATTTGGAAAAATCAGCTTGAATGTGGTTGTGGACTAAGAATTGTTTGTAGAGTGTAGAGGAAATCATTTAATTTTGTTCAGATATCATAATAATGTAACTTTTTAACTATAATGATTCGTATCATACCTACAACTAAACAATAAATGATTGTATATAAATACACAGAAAACAAAAGTGTAAATGATTGATTGTTTGAAAATCAGACACTGTAAGATTTTTCGGGATGGCTTGAATCCAAAATATTTACGATACGACCAAAGTTTCTGCCGCCTTGCATCTTTCAATCGAAAATGACACACGATACGATAACAAAAGACGGCGGGAGGTGCAAGCGATTTTGGCTCCTAAGGTGGTAAGGCGGCGGTGACCTCGACAGTACGTATATATTGTCACCGAGTAGGTCACTGAACAAACATGTTACCTGGTCGGGCTTGAACCCCTTGTCGACGCAGCGCTCGATGACGTCCGCGATCTTCACCGTCGCGCTGGAGCCCGCCAGCTCGCGCACCACCGCGAAGATGCGGTCCGTCGCGCTGATGCCTCTGCGCAACACATTTAAAAAATTTAAGAGTCAGTTATAGGTATAGCTATTATGAATATTGAATCGAATGTAAATTTAATCAACACACAACACTTGTTTTAAGAAGTATAGGCATACGCCGGATAGCGAGGGGGCGGGGTTCAATTCCTCGTCTGTCACAGGTTCACAGTTGCTTTTTACAAGTGCAATTTATATTATTAAGTCTGTATGGTGACAAAACACTATAAAAACAAAAATAAACTTTAAGAAGTATTGTTATTAACTGCTATGGGCTCTGCCTGAAATAAACTTATTAATTATTATTATTATTTTAGGTAGACCGCTTCATTGAGACACCTGCGGGGCGGCGGGGCGCGCGGAGGTGAGAGCGGGGTGCGTGAGGGGTGCGGGCGGCCGCCACCCCTGCAGGCGAAGTCTCAAAAAAATTCCATCTCATCTCCTCATCATACCTCTGTACATTTTCGTCCACGTGTTGCAGCGATTGCTTCGACATTTCTACAAGGCGAATAGCCTCTGTGACGTCCTCCTTTTCAACCACGTCCGATAACCTGGGTAAATAAAAGAATGGGTATGAGTATATATTTGAAATATAACACCAAGTTAGTTAGTTAGTTTGGCTGGGGTGGGTTCCGCACTTAGCCTCACGATTGGGCCATTGTACGTAAGTCCCTCCTTTTTTATTCTAGCCACCCCAGGCTTTCCCAGAAAAAGGCCTCCGGGAATGTAGTCGGGGATTCGAGAATATTTGCCCGTTGTTCCGCCACGCCAATGCATGGAGATAAAACATCAAGTATGGAGACGCTCAACTAGCGAGGCGCGGAGACGAGCACGAGTAGATTTTATTAAAGTAAACCCTAGTTTACCTGGCAGACAAAAGGTTTGAATCATAGAAGCTAATCAAAAAGGAACAACTTATGTACGCACTTCGCATCATCTTTCAGCTTGAAAATGGTCCATTTCGAAGATTTATTATGACATGATATTATGTAAGTCTCATCGTTACGCCCCGCCAAGTTGACACGGGCCCTTAAGGTTTGCCTACATCACCGTAGTAGCATACCATGACCGTGCTAGGAACGAGTCAGGCAAAAATAATATTAATGTATTGAAAACTACGACCGTTCCGTCACGGACCAACACCGTCGTGTGCCATGCACGGAGCGTGTCAGCACTGGCAGAAAACGCTCTCACTCGTTCTCTCTCCATATAACGGTGAGACAGAACGCTGTAGATCCGTTCAGTGGGCAGAGTAGAGCGTATCGTGTTGCTTTTCTTGTCTGATACGCTCCTAGCACAGGGCCCAGACGGGCGATAAAGTTGTGTTGCCCGCGATAAAGGTATACCCTTTCCAATCGTTTATTCAACTTTTGACAGCTCTTATACTTAATCAAATAGTGATACCCTGACCCGTTACCGATTCGATTTCTTTAATCGATCGATTTTATTCAAGAAGAAGTTTTAATCGACTTAACACATTTCTATTAAAATATATAAAATTGATTGATATAAAATATAAACACAATAATTTTATTGTATGTTTTATTAATATAATCGATAATCTATTTATTTCAAAACCGTTTTATAGTCTGTGGTCATTAATTACGAATGAAACATCTCTATGTGGGCGGAGCCCGCTTATTAATATAGTATTCCCTCTGTAGTACATTGTATGAAAAATTATTACAAAACTTTATGTGCGTGATCTGAAAAGTTAATAAATGATTGGAAAGAGTATAGTCGAGCGGTTACCTGAGCCTAGCGAGCGCGGTGGACAGCCGCAGGATGCCGAGCAGGTTCCTGGCAGACGTGAACGTCACGTCGCGGGCGTTGCGCGCTTCCCGGCGAAGCTCCACGTACGATGCTGACGGACAAATATTTTTTTTTAATTCTTTACTTAATTTGGCGCTTCATATGTTGTTACAAGTATTTGTAACCGTAGAAAATAACCATAAAAAGTGGATAATCTGGACTGGACTGGGGCGTTGATAGAGATTATGTCATGGATGCGATTAACCACTAACACCCGTATGTTAAGTCGTTTTCTCGACTCCACTCATACTCATCTTAACCTTAACTCATCTATTCGGTATTCTTAAAGGTCAAAAAACCCTTGACTTGACTTGAAGGTAAAGGTTTGAGGGAACGATTGCCAAACCAGGGTACCTCGCGAGCTACCTTAAAGAGTACTCACCTGTGCCGTTACCATGAGTTTACGTCGGATTTACTCGCTAGCGACGACGTAACTTTTTGTATAGGAAATTTTAGTTCTACAAGTGGCCGCTAGGGGCGCTGTGTTTTTTTTTTACGTAATCGCTAGCGAGTAAAACCGTCGTAAACTCATGGTAACGGTACTGTTGTCAAGTGTTAAAAACCACGTCAAAGTGAAGTGTCCTAATAGTCGTTTGTTTTCAAAACTTTCCTTGAGGGTTCCTCAGTCGAGTTTGAGACGAGGCAGTTTCAAGGAAATGTCTTAGCATACGGGTGTCTCCTAATTTTTCTTGGGTAGACGACCATTATTGATTCAAAGTAACTTGCAAACTGCCTATTTCTGCATCGTAATCAGTCAGGTATCAAACGAATGCCGAGAGTCGCATAACAATGGAATTTTTATTGTGTCTCGTTTACACATACTTGACGAGTTAATAGGTCGTCTGTCCAGATTTTTATCGGTCATTTAATTTGTGAAATATTTAGAACAACAGCTTTATTTTTGAATCACTCGCTTCAAGATGGCGAGTGATTTTCGTTTAAAGATGAATTAAAAGTCAACGAAAATAACTCGTTTTCGAACGAAAATCACTCGCCATCTTGAAGCGAGCGATTCAAAAATAGCGCCCCTGGAGCTCTTTTTTTGAATCACTCGCTCGGATATGGCGTGTGATTTTCGTTCAAAAACGAATTTAAAATCAACGAAAACCACGCGAAATATAGACGTGAGTATTCACAAAATTGAGCAATGATTTTTCAAATCCTTCCTGTGTAGATAACAACTGGTTTTCATTAAAAAAATGACTTTAATCAATGAATATCACACGCCATATGTACGCGAGTGATTCCAAAATAGCGCCCTTGTTCGTATACTCACAGACGATGTAGTTGGCCAGCGCCTGCGGCACCGTGGGCTGCTTGCGCTTGCACAGCGCCACGTAGCGCCGCACCAGCCGCATGGACAGCGCGCGCACCTCGCTCGGCGGCTGGCTCGAGTGCTGGTGCACGTACGCTATGTGCTTCGCCAGTTCTAAGTCTTTCTCCCTGTACAATAAAAAAAATATTAACCTATTTCACCCCACTGCTGGGCACTTTCCATAGGTCTCTGTCAGCAGCCAATGACATCCAATCTCCCGCAAAGCCGGTCAAGTCGTCACACCACCTCTTTTTGGGTCTACCTCTTCGTCGGTAGCATTCTTGTGGTGTCCATCGCGAGAATGCGAGAATGGCCAGACCGGGCAGGAATACATAGCGTTGCTCAAGGGCACCTTTGTATTACCTATGTATCTAATATTATTGTACCACTAGATCATACTTTTAACTTGCACGTTACATAATAATTAATTTAATCTTTACCACACTTCAATCATTGTTTTTTGTTTTAAATCTATTTTAAATTTTATATCCTCACACAGAAAGTAATTTTGGATACTCATTGTCTGTTACATTTTTTTTTAGATTAAGTAATTCGATGTAATTACTGTTTTGTCCCAAAAAATATTTAATCTATTATTATAAAATGCTTTGTCCTGAATGATTCACTGACTGACGGATCAACGCACAGCCTAAACCGCTGGTCGTAGAGACTTGAAACTTGGAGGCTGTGTTCTTTGTATAACGTAGGGATCCGATAAGAAAGGATTTTTAGAAATTTTACCCCTAAGGGGGTGAAAAAGGGGAGCAAAGTTTGTATGGGACAACGTGATTCCTTGGTCCGATCTACTTCAAATTTTGCATAAACATTCTTAAAAAATATTAACGAAAAATGTGTATCGAATTTTAATGAAATTTATCTTGTAACGGGGTAAAAAGGGGAAGAAAGTTATTTTGGGGATGATTTGCTTCGAATTTAATATCAATACTCTTTAGTGCTTATGATCAAAATAATTTATATTTTATTTTTGACAATCATTTGACATGTCTGAGACACAAAGTTTTGACACATGTTTGTTATTGATGATGTTGCATGTTGCTCTCAAGAAAATGCTCGAGAAGAGATTTTATTCCTTAGAACAGCAAAGAATATTTTTTTGTGTTTAAACAGGGTAGGTATCAAGCGGTCTGTGTCCAGTGTAGATTGCAGATCGTTTGTTCATATTGTCGGTGGACATTCTACGTTGCTTCTGTGGTCGAAGGGTGTCCAATCTGGAACTTTTCTGCAAATTTTTCGTGGGGGCCTATGTTAAGGCGTGGACGGCCTTGGGTGTTGATGATGATGATGGGGTAGATCCCTACATAGAATTATCCCTTTGAGTTCACGATTTGAATTCAAGACAGTAGAGTATTCGCTATGACCATAACCAAAGCTACAGTTCAAACTCTTAAGGTAGCGGGAGGGAATTTGTATCTCCCACAGCCCGTATGTGGCATGATGCTGTGTAAGCGCATAGCTGTTCTTTTTATTAGGACCTGAAAGAAATATACGATTGACGATAGGCGTAGTAAGTATTTCCATTTCGTTGTAAAATAAAAAGATATTATCCCCGTGTAAGTTTGACCAGATTAAAGACCGGGCTACGTGTTGTGTGTTCATAAAATATAACATTTATCTCTACGCATTTCTACTTAAATGTTTATGTTTGTTTGTTTGAACGCGCTAATCACAGGAACTATTGGTCCAGTTATAAAATATGTTAGATACATTGTTAGATAGATAATTTATCGGGGAACGCTATAGAAGTAGTTTGATGCTTAGAGGCTTAAAAATATTTTTGCTAAGATCTATGGGAACGGATTAAACGCGTACGAAGTCGCTGGCGGGCCGCTAGTCTATACATATAAAAGGCTTTGTCCTGAATGACTGACGGATCAACGCACAGCCTAAACCGCTGATCGTAGAGACCTGAAACTGGGAGAGTGTGTTCTTTGTATGACGAAGGGATCCGATAAGAAAGGATTTTTCGAAATTCTACCCCTAAGGGGGTCAAAAAGGGGTGCAAAGTTTGTATGGGACAACGTGATCCCTTGGTCCAATCTACTTCAAATTTTGCATAAACATTCTTTTAAAATATTAACGAAAAATGTGTATCAAACTTTATTGAAATTTATCTTGTAACAGGGTTAAAAGGGGGTAGAAAGTTATTTTGGGGATGATTTGCTATGAAGTTAATATAAATACTCTTTAGTGCTTATGCTTACAATAACTTTTATTTAATTTTTGACAATCATTTGAGACACAATATCATATATTATTCATCTGTGGTTTTGACACATGTTTGTTATTAATTTTGCTCTCGAGATGAGATTTTATTCCTTAAAATAGTAAAGAATATTATTTGTGTTGAAACAGGGTAAGTATTAAGCGGTCTGTGTCCAGTGTAGTATGCAGATCGTTTGTTCATATTGTTGGTGGATATTCTACGCTGTTCCTGCGATCGATGGGTGTCCAATCTGGAATTTTTCTGCAAATTTTTCGTGGGGGCCTATGTTAAGCAGTGGACGGCCTTGGGTGTTGATGATGATGATGGGGTAGATCCCTACATATAATTTTCCCTTTGAATTCAAACAAAGCTCAAGTTCAAACTCTTATGGTAGCTGGAGAAGACTTGAGGGACTTTGCTTCTCCCACAGCCTATACAGTTATGTGGCATGATGCTGTGTAAGCGCGCACAGAGTAGCCTGGTCTTTTTAGCACCCGAAAGAAATATATGGTTGACGAAAGGCGTAAAGTATTTCCATTACGTTGTAAAATAAAAAGATAATATCCCCGTGTAAGTTTGACCAGATTAAAGACCGGGCTACGTGTTAAGTCTACACAAAATATAACATTTGTCTATATATATTTAAAAACTGATGTTATTGTTGGTTTGGTTGAAGGCGCTTATCACAGGAACTATTAGTCCGGTTATAAAATATGTTAGATATATTGTTAAATAGTGAATTTATCGGGGAAGGCTATTTAAGGAGTTTAATGCTTAGAGGCTTAAAAATATTTTTGCTACGATCTATGGGAACGGAGTAAAACTAAAACGCGCGTACGAAGTTGCTTTTCGTTGTTTGTCAGTTGTTTTTCGGATCCGAAAGGTTTTAAGTATGGAATCCCTACTACGAAATGCTTCGGATCCGCAAAACGATTATCGTTTTTCGTAGTATGCCTTAAGGGCTCAGTTATAAAAGCTCGCACAGGGCGCAGAAAATGCTATTCACGGCACTGGTTACACGATCATTCTTACTAGACTGGAGCAGACTAACGCCAGACGGATGGTCTTACCTGTTAGGCTTGTCCTGTATCAGCCACAGCAGATCGAAACGCGACAGCAGCGCGGCGGGCAGCTGTATGTTCTGCTCGATGGTGCGCTTCGGGTTGTAGCGCCCGTACGCCGGGTTGGCCGCCGCGAGGATCGACACGCGCGCGTTTAGGCACGTCATTATACCCGCCTGGGGGGAAAGTAAGATAAGGTAATAGGCATGGCCGATTCAAATCGTATATAGATATTGAAACGTATATTGGATCAATATCGTGATATCCGATATCGCCCCGCATCAAAACTATATATTTTCAAAACACTATATCGCCGCATCGATGTGATACGACGATATGCCTCGATATTCATGATTCAAAGATATAGGAATATCAAACTGTACTCCGATGCAATACGGTTTAGCTTAGCTAGGCACTTGCGCTACGATGAACAGATATGAATACGAAGAACAGGTTTTTCATACCCCTTAGACGGGGCCGGGGCTGGGATTTGACGGGACCGGGGTTGGGGTGGGACGGGGCCGGGGTTGGGGTGCGACGGGGCCGGGGTTGGGGTGGGACGGGGCCAGGGCTGGGGTGAGACCGGCCTGGGGCTGGGGTGGGCCGGACTGGGTTGGGACTAGGCCGGGGCTGGGGTGGGACGGGGCCGGGGCGAAACGGTGAAGAGGAGCTTATAAACAGTAAGACATAGGATACATTTATCCCGTTCGACGGGGCCGGGACTGGTGCGGGACGGGGCCGGGGCGATACAAAGTCCGCTAGATTTCGATATAATTAAGTAATAAGTTCATAATCCGAACAGATTTAAGAAAAACAACAACAATGATATCATATTATGATACGATACTGTATACTGTTTCAGAAAAACATATTTTTTTGATACAATGATACAAAAAAATACACATCGATACGCCAATATATAGTTTTCAAAATATCGTTTTAGATTCAATGATACGAAATACACATCGATACGCCAATATATAGTTTTCGAAATATTGTTTTAGATTAAATGATACGAAATACACATCGATACGCCAATATATAGTTTTGAAAATATATAGTTTCAATATCTGATATCGAATATCGATATATAGTTTTGATTCGATTCGTAACTCTTTGTTGTTTCACATAGGTGAGTAACAAATTCATTTCTAGGAAATGTACAATTTAGGCAGTTTTATGGATTTAAGCAATCTCTTCCAGTTATTCTTGAGGTGAATATGACACTGAGTGTTAAAAAACATTCTAAACCAATCTGGAGGTAAATAAATTATTAGTTCGTAGGAAAGGTAGTAGTTAATAAAAAGAAAGTTATTATAATTCGCAGTTCGCGCCGCGACAGAGGCAAGAGACCGCGACCGGAGACCGAGACCGGACACCGCGACCATCACTTGCAATGTATGCGCATCAGTTCGCGAGCGAGACCGAGGCGGCCTCGGTCGCTTGTCTCGGTCTCGCTCGCAAACTGATGCGCAAACATGAGGCGCGAGATAGAAGACAGCGAGACGGACGCTGCCCCAGAAAAATAGTGTCGCGGCCTCACGCAATAATAACAAATGAAGACTGTGAAAGGTTGATTGAACTAATCAGACATTGAATAAAAACCAATAATGGGTAATATTCTTTTAGTTTTGCATTTGTCATAATAATATAAGAATAAATCATTTGTCTTCGTTTTAAAATACAAGTTCTACTACTTAGTTTTCCACCTTGACCCAAACACAACTGAATCCATCGACACACTCCGATAGACGTCTAGAAGTTTGTGAAAAGGCTGAAACAGTTGTCGCGGTCTACTGCCTCGGTCTCTTGTCTCTGTCGTAGCGCGAACCGCTACCGTAACATAGCAGCGTCACAAAGCCTATCCGTCCGGTACGAGTGGTTACCTTGGCGATGCTTATGGTCTGCTGCTCCATGACCTCGTGTATGGCGGTGCGGTCGTTCTCGGCCATCTTGTCGAACTCGTCGATGCAGCACACGCCCTGGTCCGCCAGCACCAGCGCGCCGCCCTCCAGCATCATCTCGCCGGTGAACGGGTCCTGGGAAATATGGAACAGTTAGAGATGTATAAATACCTATCTTATCTATAGTAGTGAAATCCTGGGTCGAGCCGAAATTTTCTCTTTTGAAAAATCTCGGAAACAGTTCGGAGTCAGGAAGTCGGTGGGTCGTGTCTCGGAAAGCACGTTAAGCCGTTGATCCTGCGCCTGATCTCTCATCGGTTATGTCATACTGCCGTCTCACCGAATTAATTAAAGTGAAGGAATAGAGAGTGTACATTTGTATTTCGCACACATCTTGGCACTATGACATCTCCTGCGTACCTGGCCTATCTCTGCTGAGAGAGAGTTAGTTAATGGTCAATATGTAAAGAAAAGTAGTAAGTTAATGGTCAAAATGTATACAGGAGGTCATTACCCGAACAGGGATTCACTGCAATGTTACAAATTTATTATAAGCTTGAAATGTATTCTAATTGCTGTGGAGTAAATAAAGACTTAATAATAAATGTATAATAGTCCCCTAAGCCGATTTCGACTACGGTGGCCAGCCACAACGACTAACCACACACAAACACAGGTGCATTCTCTATTCCTTTACTCTCATAGCCCGATGGGACAGCAATCTGACACGACCGGAGAGATCAGGCGCAGGACCAACGGCTTTACGTGCTTTCCACGGCACGGGGGTGAAACACCGCCAACTTCCAAACTCCGGGCTTCCCTGAGAATTTCTGAACAGAAAAACCCAGGTACATGTTTTTGGCCCGACCCGGGAATCGAACCCGGGACCTCTGGCGCGGCCGTCGCTTTAAAATGGACCCTCTAACCGCTGCGCCACCGAGGCAGTTAATAGATGTATACGGTTACCTTCAAGACGGCCGCAGTGAGGCCGACGCCCGAGGAGCCGCGGCCGGTGGTGTACTGGCTGCGCGGCGCGAGGCGGTCGATGTACGTCAGCAGCTGAGACTTCGCCACCCCCGGGTCGCCCATCAGGCAGATGTTGATGTTGCCACGGATCTTCATGCCGTTGGGACGCCTGCCGAATTGAAAAAGTTAGGTAAAAAACTGGGAGGGATCCGGAATCTGCGCTAAACGTTACTGCTGCTTTTTAACGCTAGAGCTAGTTTTAGTGTCATAACAGAACCCTAAGAACCTGACTGTCGTACTAATCAATAAAGCATTAATTGTTATAGCTATAGGTACAAGAAGTTATTAAAATTTAAAAACAGAGTTCCACTATAACCTGCCACTTGGCCGTACAATATTTTAAAATGTTAATAACTTACTGCTAGTACTGATACGTCATACGACTGCGTCTTGTGTTAAATGTTGAAAATAAGATTAAGAAGATCAACTTGCTCCTCGACGCTTATGTAGACCAGCCTTATGTAGACACATACCAAAAAAATATTTTCGTTTGCCAACTGCTAAGGAGTTTGGATTCGTTGCCGCGCTGCCGGCACAAGTGTTACATAGCCACTTTGATTGGGACAAGAAGAGACTGAAAAAGCCAGTATTCGTCAGGACTTATTCATCTTATGCCACATCATTACTTACCACCAGGCCACTAGGACTGATTGTGGCCAAATGCCAGACAGTTAGTGCGTATTGACATATGGGTGAAACCACGACGGCGTAGCGTCGTTATGGCGACGGCGAATTATAGGTCGAGCGCTTCATTACGACCTCCGAGGTCTGAAATCTCCTGCGGAGCGGCGGGGCGCGCGGGGAGGCGCATACACCCGCCCACGCCTCTCACGCACCGCGCTCTCCCTCCTCCCCGCGCCCCGCCGCCCCGCAGGCGAAGTCTCAACAAAGCGGTCACCCATAGACCAACTCACTTGTCGACACCGCCAACTAATAGCAACAGCAGTGCCTTCTTGACGTCCTCGTGTCCGTATATCTCGGGCGCCAGGCTGCGCGCCATTCGCGAGTAAAGGTCCTCTTCTGCTAGTTCGGCTAATTCTTCTTCTGTCAACGCCTCCGCCATCTCGCTCTCGTCACTTTGGTTTAGGCATGTCACACCCTGAAATTCAATGATGTTAAAGATAACATATTGTATATCTTCTGATATGATAATTAAATACGTAAATTAAAAGTAAATTATAGGTAATCCCTGCTTGACCTTTTGCATACAGACAGACATTTTTTTTAATACTATTCCGTTTTTATTAAGTTTTTTTTTCTGCTGCCAAGTATGTTTTACGATATTGGATGGAATCTAAAGGCAATTGTTAACTAAATGTTTACGAAATTTATAATACAAACATCTTTTATATTCAAATTATTATTCAACCAGATTTAATCAACATTGGTATTTGAATACCATATAGTTTGTCATATGAGGATTGTCTAAGATACTGAAATACGGCGATTGTGATATTTACCACTGAGGACACCACCGCCTGACCATCTAAGAGTCAAAATAGCTTGCACCTGGCGTCGTCTTTTGGTTTAATGATACCCGTTTTTGTGTCATATGAGCAAGCGTATTTTGCTCGAAAGTGGTTAAGCGGCAGAGTCCTCGGCCGACAGATAGTCACTCACGTGCGCCTCGAGGTACGTGTCGGACAGCAGCCCCTGCACCATCTGGCGGAAGCCGGCGCTGAGCAGCGGCAGGAACACGCCGGTCACCGCCACGTGGTCGCCGGGCTGCGCGCGCCGCGTCGTCTCGCCGCGGCAGTACACCGACAGCTGGCGCGGGATGTGCCCCACTGGGACTTGGTCAGACTGCAGGAACGAAAATATATTCACGCTTTTGTAATAAATAAATAAAATAAAATCCATTTATTTCAGACAGAGTCCATAATGAGAACAATACCAAGTGAGAAGTATCACCGGTCATGTAACATGCAGTGCGTAGAGGTATACCGCTTCATTGAAATCTGAGAGCGGCGAATACACCCGCCCACACCCCTCACGCACCGCGCTCTTGCCCTTGCGGATTGGCGGAGGGGTGTTTGCAAGGCAAGGAACGAATCTGTCAGATTTTATTAAGCCGCCCATAGGGCCTATGACTGGGCTGTACGACTAATATCAACCAATATTAGCCAAGACCAATGACTTAACGTGCCTTCCGAAGCACGGAGATGCTCGTGATATACTTCACTTATATAGTCAGAATGGTCATCCATCCAAACACAACCACCGCGTAAGTTGAATAACTACCAAACTACCAAAGCACTGCCACCACTGCGCTCGAGCAATAAAACTTAAATAATTATAATGATCTCCCACTCACATGCTCCTGAATCTTCAGCTCCTGGAACTTCTGGAACCTGGAGCCTCTGGTCTGCAGGTGCAGCTGTCCAGACGCCTTATTCAAGCGGCAGTCGTCAGCCGTGCAGGAGGGCGGCGGCGTGAACTGCAGTGCGCGAACCGGCTGGTATGTTTCAGCTCCACATGCGCTGCAGGAGTATGTCGCTACTACTAGTAAGGGCTTGACGTCTGTGCAGCGGGTGACGATACCTGTAGAGAGAGATGGATTAGACAGTACTTAAAAGTTTGTGTGTGATCAAGATCTTAGACTTAGTAGTTAGAGCTATAGAAAATATGTCCCTACCATAGACTTATATGTATTTTACATAGAGGTCGTTGGTCCCTACAAATGTAACAAAAATAGGTGTGCCATATCAAACAAGAGTCATGTGCTTTTATCTTTATACTGTGTCCTAAGAAGGGGAAAATGCTGTTACTTTACACATGTACTGATTCTCTTGATATACCTATAGTAGAAACCAAGATATAAATAGAAATGAAAAGAAAGGTAACCCAGGAGACCATAGCCTCATAACTGTTAAAAAAACACCTAAAATAGCTTACCTCTTACCGTAACCAGCTTGCCAATGTGTTCAGCCTTGACCTCTCTGATGGGCACAGATTTTGATGATGACATATCTTTGAAGTACACCTCACTGTGGATCAAAACAAAACATAAATGGTTTATACAAAATCAAGTTGAGAATGTAAAAGAGATACTTTTTCAACTTTTGTCTGGCATAAAGGAAGTTAAAAAATGAGGAAAAAAAGCCTAAATTAAAAATTTATAACCAAAAGATAGGAAAATGAATTTACGTAAATTTAAGTTAGCCTGTAACTCCTGTAGCATCCCTCTGCTGGGCAAAGGCCTTACCTCAACTATGAGGTAGTTTGAGCCAAATAAGTAATAGAAGAATATAAGTAAGATTATATGTAAATACTAATGATTTCTAGGTATCTAAAATAAAAATGATGCTTACAAACGCCTAATAAGCTCTGGTGGGTATCTGTTCCTGGGATCTCTCATCTCCCCAGGGATGCGGTGGTTTCTGGCTTCTAACATAATTCTGTGCTCAATATACACATCCAGAGCATCCTTCGCTGCAACCTTAAATCATAAAAAACTAGAATATATAGGGTTATAGTATCACAATAATGTAAGTTTGTAAGTTCTAGGCCATTTTAGCCATTAAGCTTTTATACAAGTTATTCTCACAACTTTTTCTGATTCTTACCAGTGAGTTGTTACTACTACGTATAGAGAAGCTATGCCAAGCAAAAAATTTGTCACAAAAACGACGACAAAATTGTGACGTTTTCTTTGAAAATTTGAATTTCGAATCATGATTTGTACTACGAGTTGATGGCCGGGTCATCAATTTAGGGAGCACAAAATTTGTTCGTGATGTCAGTTCCATACGCTAGTAATAGTAGTTCAATGATTCTTACCTCCCTGTGTTTGTATTGTGGCAGCATTTCATACACCACATCTGACACCATGTTTGAGTATCGCCTTGTGTTTTGCTTAACTGCTTCAGCCAGTTCTTCATTGGTTTCGTGTAAATCATCCAATTCCACAGTGAAAGTAACCTGTAAATATAAAATTTACTTGCCAAGAACAATAACAAAATGTAGAGGTTAGGAATTAATATTCAATGTATACCTGCTCCCGGTGTGCCAGTTTCGTCAATTGTTCAGCATACTTGAAGTTCTTGTTTCCTTCATCATCAGTTTGACAAAAATCTATGAAGAAATTCTTGAGAGACTCTGAAACAGGGCTTCGTGATAACAAAAGCTTACATTCTCTCAGATTCTGGTATATAATAGATACAATGACCAAGTTACATACCTTTGTCTGCAGCATAATCACGCATTGCCATTTTTCACAAATATTTTAAATCAAAAAGGGTTTTCTAATTAAATTTAACAAACCCCGCAACAACACAACAAAAGCGCCTCCAAATTTGACTTGACTGACAGTTATCTATTTTTGGCGCGAAATCAAATCAGTGTTTTTTTTTAGTTTTTTAAATAAAGACAATGGCTTACATTATTTTGAGCCACAAGTTAGAAGTTGCTTTTAGTTGCTTTGCTCAACAAAGAGTGCAAGCAAGCCGATGCGCGATGCTGTGCGGCAGGAGGCTTGATTTGCTACTAGGTAGCAAAAGAAATAAAAAAATGACATGATCAGCTAACATCATCTTGGTTAACTGCCTAAAAAGAGCTCATGGGAGGAGGAAGCCAGTAGTAGGAGGTTGGGTAGGGGCTAGTAACAAAGAAAAAAGTTTGGTCTATGGTTTGCAGCTGTTTGTCATTTTCGATTTTGACATGCATGCTTATTACCCGCCAAATTTAACGTCAAACAAACGCTGTCTGTTATATTTGTGGTATTGTTGTAGTTTTACGAAATGAAAACGGTGAAAATATATGTTAAATATTAACGTGCTGTTTCGTTAAATTGTTATTAACTATGGGAGATTCTATCGGTGAGTATTCAATGCTACAGTTTTGATCAAAAAGTTAACCTATATACTTTTGACAAACCCCAAACCAAATTCATGTGCTATTTTTCTCTCTAGCTGCTCAAAGAGCCAAGCGGCAAAAAGTTGACAAACATGGGCGTATGTCAGCTCTGGAGAAGCTAAAAGCTCTCAAAGGCAAAGGGAACAAACATAAGTATGATGTGGATGAACTTGAGAATGTATACGAAACTGTGGATGAGAAAGAGTACACTGAACGAGTGCTACAGCGCCAAGAAGACGATTGGATTGAAGACGATGGTGTGCATACTTATTTACTACCATAATATACTTTTCTTTAGCCATTCATAGTAAATTATTTATATGACTATTGATTGCTCCTGAAAGGTTGTATCTTAAACAAATGGTGTGTCATAATATCAATAGTGTACCCCAAATGTTACAGATGGTACTGGGTATGTGGAGGATGGCAGAGAGATATTTGATGATGATGATGAGGTTGAGGACACATATGTGGCTGTTAACAACAAGGAGTCAGGGCGAGGTCAGAAAAGGAAAGCGAAGGTTGCGGCCCAGCCCGGTGCCAAGGGAAATATTAGAAATCTCTTAGGAGCCATGCCAGCTAAAAAGAAGGAGGTAATGATAAATAAATACCTTTTTCTTTCATTGTCATGTATCATATTTGAATTCTACAGGCTTAACTGATACAGAATGCTTTAAGATTGATGTTTGCTTCTGCACACTAATATTAGAGCAAGTCTTTAATTATATATAAATAAATTACTCCTGTAATTGTTATTTCAGGATATAAAAATATCAGATGATAATATTCTATCAGATATCATGTCTGATTTAGATGGAACTGCTCCTACAATCAAACCCAAACCTCTAGTTCCTGCGAAAACAAATACAGTTACTTCAAGTAAGAAAGAGGCACAAAATTACTTCAAGACTTTATCCTCCTCCATCAAAAAACCTACTGCAGTAATGATTAAGGAAGTGCACTGCAGTGAAGTGACTTTTAAGTCTGAAGAAGTAAGTATTCATGATTATTAAATTATTTATTTACATATTATCTGGGCTATAAAACCTTTAATTTATATTACGATTCTTGTTTATAGGGACCAAGCAAAAGAGCAGATAAAGAACCAACAGTTCAAGAAACAGTTACCAAAGCAGAATCATCTCAAAATATCAAACCAGCACCAAAGAAAACAGAATGGAAAATAGACAAAGAGATCAAACAGGAGATTGATGATTCTGCTACCCAAAACATTGAGGAGTTCACTTCTCAGGACATTGATTTTGACAGTGACTTCAGCAATGATGTACCAGCTGCAAAGACTCCAGAAGTAAAGAAAGAAATCCCTACTTCTGGTACGACCATCACAGATGTAGCTGATGAGTTTTTGAATGAAGATTTTGATATATTCCCAGCAACTAAAAAGGAGTGTTCCAAAGAACTGAGGCCACTTTCAAGTACTTGGTCAGAACAGATGAATGAGAACCAAGCCTCAGCAGCAATACAAACTGATGGCCAGCTGCCTTTGCAAACTAATGAGAATGGAGACAAAGTTCTGAGGTTCTACTGGCTGGATGCTTGGGAAGACCGGTATGTGAAGCCAGGAGTTGTGTACCTGTTTGGCAAAGTTTATGTCAACCCATCTAATAAGAAAGAAGGTTGCCTCTCTTGCTGTGTGGTAGTTAAGAATGTGAATAGACAGTTGTTTTTACTGCCAAGAGAATATGTAAGTATTATGTTTTTTTTTTAATTGTTTTCTTATTATTACATTAGCTAAACATAACATTACATATTATTACATATTATTTTACAGAAATTGGATCCTGTCACTCATGAAGCAACAGATCAAGAAGTGACTATGATGGATGTGTATGAAGAGTTCAATAGCAGTGTGGCCAGCGAACTGGGTCTCAAGGAGTTCAAATCCAGGAAAGTCACCAAAAACTACTCCTTCAATCTGCCAGACATACCAGCTCAGTCAGATTACTTGGAAGTTAGATATTCAGTAAGTGGTCAATTTAAGAAATCATCATCTTAAACCTTTACAGATGTGTTTGTCAACATTTTATTGTCATTCTTTTGGTTTTCGCGCCGGCGGCCTATCAATCCCTGAGCGTTTAAAATATTAGAAAACAAACCATTGAAATATAGCTCACGGTTTACTCATTTGTTATGTTCCAACTCTTGTTCATGTGTGAAGTAAATTCTTTATCATTATTTAAAGAAAAAACACTATTTTTCATTACATGACTGCTAAACTGCTAACCAGTTTGTCGGCAGTAGTTCTCCTCCTTATGTAATACATGTACAGTTGTACCTAACTTGTTACATTTTGTCATAGATAGATAACTCTTTATTGCACAGGTTGATTGGTTACAAATTAATTACTATTTCTTTGTTCAGGCATCAGTTGGCCCACCACCGGCAGGGAAGAAGTATCTCACGTTTTCTCACATTTTTGGCGCAAACACGTCGTCACTCGAAACATTTCTTCTCGAGAGGAAAATCAAGGGTCCTTGCTGGCTGGAAATAAAGCAGCCTGACAATGTGCTGGCCAAAGTGTCGTGGTGCAAGCTGGAGGCGGCCTGTGAGAAGATGGAGCACATCACTGTCCTCAGGAGTGATACAAACCTGGAACCGCCGCCAGTGGTCATTGCTACGGTAATAGAAAGCTAATTAAAAAAAAACTTTAATTTTTTTATGTATGTTAGATCATAGGGTATATTATGGGCCAGTAAATTAATTGAAGAACGACATATTAGTTACACCACATATAACTTTAAAATGGGTGGGCCGATTTTCTTGATTATTAATTTGTTGGATTCATCGCCACCGATAAGTCGAGACCGCTAGTATTGCATACAATTGATTAATGATGATAATAAATTACTAGGTTTTTTAATGTGTTTTAATTTTTAAATATATTTTGCTCCTTTCAGTTGAACATGAGAACTACAACAGACCCTAAAACGAGGAAGACGAAAATACTGATGTTAAGCTGTTTGGTGCACAACAACTTCCCAATTCATAAACCACCACCTAACCCACCTTTTCAGCAACACTTCTGCAGTAAGTTTTCCAAGTTTCTCCTTACTAGCTCATATTGAATGGGGCATGAGTACAGACATCTTACCATTGTTCAAATCTGTTTCAGTTATGACTAAATGCAATGAAATCTGGCCTCTGGACTTGAAACAAGCTCTCCCACAATACAAGTCCACTAAACTGACTAAATGTGACACAGAAAGAGAACTGCTCAATTACTTCATGGTACAATTTTGGAAATTGGACCCTGACTTAGTAGTAGGACACGACCTGCAAGGGTTCCAACAGGATTTACTTATAGGCAACGTTTTGGATCTAAACATCCCTAACTGGTCCCGCCTAGGTCGCCTCAAGAGGTCTGTGGCACCACAAAGGAAGTATGCTGCTAAAGATGCGTTTCTAGGACGACTTGTCTGTGATATCAAACTTTCAGCGATGGAGCTTATAAGAGCAAGAAGTTTCGATCTCGATACGCTCTGCACCGATGTACTAAAGATGAAAGAAGGCGAACGCGTAGATGTCGCTTTAGAAGACTTGCCGCGATACTACGAAAACAGCAGAGATTTGCTCCAGCTCGTATCTTTGAGTATGCAGGATGCTTCATACATCCTCAAAATAATGTGTGAACTGAACGTTATACCATTAGCGCTGCAGATAACGCAGATCGCGGGTAACATAATGTCGCGCACTTTGATGGGCGGTCGATCTGAAAGAAATGAATTCTTGTTGCTTCACGCCTTCACAGAGAAAAATTATATCGTCCCTGACAAGGTTTACGGAAGAAAGCAAGTCGACGCCGATGACGATGATGACAAAGACGAAGCGACCACAAGTAATGTTTCAAAGAAGCAAGGGAAGAAAAAAGCTGCTTATTCGGGAGGTTTAGTTTTAGACCCCAAGAAAGGGTTCTACGACAAACTAATCCTATTGATGGACTTCAATTCCTTGTATCCTAGTATTATTCAAGAGTATAACATCTGCTTCACTACGATCAAAAGAAAAAGCACTGCAGCTTCAGATGACGATGTAGCTAATTTGGTTCTGCCTGGAACAGGTACAGAATTCGGTGTATTGCCAACACAAATTCGAAAATTAGTCGAGAGTCGTAGAGAAGTGAAGAAACTTATGAAATCTCCTGATCTGCCCTCTGATCTGTACATGCAGTACAATATAAGGCAAATGGCTCTAAAACTGACAGCCAACTCTATGTACGGTTGTCTCGGTTTCACACATTCAAGATTCTATGCTAAACCCCTCGCTGCTCTGGTTACCATGAAGGGTCGAGAAATCCTCATGGACACGAAAGAAATCGTTCAAAAACTAAACTACGACGTCGTCTACGGCGACACCGACAGTTTGATGATAAACACGAACTGTTTAGATTATGACTACGTTTTTAAAATTGGAAACGACCTGAAGAGAGAAATAAACAAAAAATATAAGCAAATCGAACTCGACATTGACGGAGTCTTCAGGTACCTGCTGCTTTTGAAGAAAAAGAAGTATGCGGCTGTGCTTATTAGCAAAAACAAAAATGGGGATTTTGTTTTCAACCAAGAGCACAAAGGGTTGGATATCGTGCGCCGTGATTGGTCGCAACTTGCTGCCGAGGCTGGTAAATTCATTTTGAGTCAGATCCTTTCTGAGCAATCTGCAGACGAAAGATTAGAAAGCATACAGTCACACTTAAATAAACTGAAAGAGGATCTAGTGAATAACAAGATTCCCTTATCACTGTTGACGATCACAAAGCAGCTAACTAAGAATCCAAACGAGTATGCGGATAAAAGTTCGCAGCCGCACGTTTTGGTAGCGATGCGACTGAATAGCAAAAACAGCAGAAGGTTCAAGAAAGGTGACATCGTTCCGTACATCATTTGCGACGACGGAACGGAGAAGTCTGCCACGCAGCGAGCATACCACATAGAGGAGCTAAAGAACTCCGAAAACCTTAAAATAGACTACAAATACTACCTGGCCCATCAGTTACACCCTGTGATATCGAGGATATGCGAACCTATAGAGGGCATGGATCCAGCTAGAGTGGCAGATTGCCTCGGCTTAGACCCCTCTGGGTACAAGCATATTATAAAGAAAGAGAATCAAAATTCGGAGACTTTTGAAGTCGAGAACGAGCACGAGAAGTATAGGCACTGTAAAGAGTTTACATTCATCTGTGTTAATGAGAAGTGCAAAACCGGAAATAAGATTAGAGAGACTATAGTCAAGATGGATAAAGAGAGTGTGACGTTTTTGGACAAGTGTCAGAACGAGAAGTGTTCCGTGCGGCCGCTGGATTACTTGGCGTGTATTCAGAATCAGTTGACGATGCAGATAAGGCAGTACCATTCCCAGTACTATGCGGGGTGGATCTCGTGCGAGGACCCGGCGTGCGGGTACCGCACCGCGCGGCTGCCGCAGACCTTCGCGGGCGGGTACCCGCTGTGCAGACAGTGCGAAAAGGGCGTCATGTTCAGAGAGTATACAGAGAAGGACTTGTATCTGCAGATCAACTTTTTCCTGTATTTGTTTGACTTGAACAAACATACTAACAATTCAAGTAAGTATTTTATTTAGATGCTGTTTTCCTAAGTGGAGTTACGAAACTATCGATAGGTTCCCTCAAAAAAAATCCATATCTACAAGCAATAGTAACGATAAACTGCACTACTATCGATAGTATTGAAGCTCATTATCGAGTTAGTATCGATACTATCTGCTCAGACTACTTACAACAATCGATACTAAGGATATTTTGCGCAAATAAATGTAATTATCGATAGAACAAAACTATCAATAGTGTTGCTGTGCCAATAGTTTTTGAGTTGACAGTATCAATACTATTGAAAGTGGACTGGAGCGCCGACAACGCTATACAACTTTCTAACAAAATTATTTATTTTCAGAAGTTCGACCAAATCCTCAAACTACTTCAGCATTCCTAACATTGAAAGAAATAGTAGAAGATTGGCTATCTCACTCTGCTTACGCAGTCATCAACCTCTCGAAGTTGTTCAGATTCTTCTCCGTTGACCCGAAAGCAGGAAACCAGCTCAAATCTGAACCAGTAGAAATTGACATTTTGCCTGAGACTGAACAAATAGATGCTCTGCTGGAAATGGGCACTTACTAATATTAGTATTGTAACTAACAATGTCGATCATGTATATTATAGCTCATAATTATTTTTGTTAAGTATATTTTATAATAAAACTATGAAATAAATAAGCTTTTGTACTTTCAGTCAAGTTCCTACACACTACTAGTAAACGTATTTGTACAATATCTTTTGCCGTTACTGAATTAACTAATAATATCGCTTATAAATCCAAATAAACCAATTTGAACACCACGAATATTCGTAAAAATAAGTCAATACCGACTTAAGAGACAAAAACCAGATTAATTACATAAAATGCTTTTATTAAATTTAAATTCATTACACTATACATAGAACATCGCTCACTGCACCTAGTGTGCAAACTCATACATTTTTAAAATGCTACTTACAGATTTATCAATACTAGACAGTAATATGATTCGAACTTGTCCCACACACTTCAGTAGTAGCCTCCCCGGCCCCGGCCCCGCCCTCCGTACTGACCGCGACCACCCCGGCCTCTGAAGTTTTTCTGAGCATCATAATTTCCGTAATGCGGTTGTATATTCTTGCTCTGCATTCCACCTCCATTCATAAAGTTACCTCCTCCGCCCCCTTGGTTGTATTGGTTATCAAAACCACCCCTCGGTCCCGCCTGGTTGTATGGTGCTCTATTATCTGATCCCCAGCTATTTTGCTGGAAACCCATGTTGCCTTGCAACGGAGGACGGTTATCTTGATTGAAGTTTCCTCTATTGTCTTGATTATACGGCCCTCGGTTGTCTTGAAATGAACCTTGACTGCCCTGGTTGAACGATGCCTTACTATCTTGGTCGAACGGTCCTCTACTATCCTGATTGAACGCTCCTTGAGTATCTTGATTGAACGGCCCTCTATTGTCTTGATTAAAAGATCCTTGGCCCTGGTTGTAAGGCCCCCGGTTACCCTGGTTGAAAGGCGGCCGACTATCTTGACCGAACCCTCCGCGATTATCCTGGCCGAAAGGTCCCCGATTATCCTGCGCGTAAGGCCCTCTATCTTGGTCATACAGGCCGCGGTCGTTCTGGTTGTATGAACCCTGACCGTCGTAAGACGCTTGACCGGTCTGATCGTAGGACGCTTGACCTGTCTGATCGTAGGACGCTTGACCTGTCTGATCGTAGGACGCTCGACCGGTCTGATTCTGATCGTAGGACCCTTGACCGGTCTGATCGTAGGACGATTGACCGGACCGATCGTAGGGTCCTCGGTCGTCCGAACCGTACGAGCCCCCCGCCACGGGGGCGGGTCTGTCGCTACCCACGTTCGAGTCGGGTCGCGAGTTCCACGTCTGGTCGCCGCCGTAACTGCCGGCGTTAGCTCGGTCGAAATCTCGAGTGGGCTGTGCGGTCGTCGGTATCGGCCTCGCCGGCTCCGAGGCGGCGGAGGCCTCGGGCAGGTCGCCGAAAGAGCGCAGCTGCGTGTGGCTGGCGGCGGGCGCGGGCGCGGCGGGCGCGGCGGCCGTGGACTGTATGGAGGCGTGCACGAGCGCCAGCAGGTCCGTCGCCGACGACATGTGCTTCGCCAGGTCTATGGTCGGCGGCGCCTTCGCCGGTGAGGCGCTCGGCGTCGGCGTCGCCTCCTTGGTCGTCTCCTCGAGGGATTTTTTCACGATTTCCATCTCTTGGCGTATCTGGTCCTCCTTCACCTTCTGCGTCGCCGATTGGAAGACCTGAAATAGAGTTTTTTTTTCAAATCTGAGACAGACGTCGATTCGCATTTTCCGAAACGTTTTCAAAGGACAATGTATAATCGTGTCCTGAAAAGTATAGCAAATAAAAACAACGAGTGTAATGGTACAACTGATACGAAAGTGAGATATAACAAATAAACAAGAATCAAGCAAACTTATAAATTACTTTAAATAAAATTATGTTATTGGTTAGTGTTTCCGTTTATAGACTAATGTTAGTATGCCATTGTCCTTTGTGCCTCGACCGCCGATCAAAGCTCACCTCCTCGACGGTGTAATCATCGTCGTCGCTCTCTATCGTGACCGGCTTGACGTCGGGCTCCGCCTGCTTGGGGGCTTCCGCGACGGGCGGGGGGGCGGTCGTCGCTGCGGCGCTCACGTACTGCCGTAGACGCTCCACGCGCTGCGGCTCGCGAGCTTCCAACTTCTTCAGATAAGCGATCAAGCTGTGCTGCTCTTCCGCTGATAGCTCGTTGAAATTCTTTAAGAGCGTCTCGAGGTCAGAGTCGGAGAGGCCGTCCATTGCGTCTGGAGTGTCGTCTTTTTCAATTCTATGGAGGGGGAAATGAGTATTTGAGTTATATGACTGTGGATACTGTCGTGTCGTGTCCAAAGCTAGGCAAGGGCCTCGATCCCATACCAATGTAAAACTTTTTAAAAATCTAAATCTACTTGACACAACCTAGTCTACATAACCTTCACGCGCTTTTCTGTAATTGCTTCAACTGCTGCTTGTTAAATGTTAGTAAATAATTACGTACATAGGTAATCCTTTAATCCTATTTTGCATAGCATGACTTTTTAGGGTTCCGTAGCCGAATGGCAAAAACGGAACCCTTATAGTTTCGTCAAGTCTGTCTATCTGTCTGTCTGTCCGTCCGTATGTCACAGCCACTTTATTCAGAAACTATAAGCATCACACAGCTGAAACTTGGTGGGTAGGTGTATATTTTATTAAAGAAATTAAATGCATATGGAATAAGAGGTAATGCTAACAAACTAATTGAATCTTACTTGTCGGGAAGACAACAGTTCACTCAAATTACTCGAACAGACCCTAATACCAAAATGGAAATAAACTGCCGATCTAATCTCAGGACGGTGCAATTTGGTGTCCCACAGGGTAGTGTTTTGGGGCCATTATTATTCCTAATATATATTAATGACCTGCCTTCTGCAACAGACCATCACATGACACTATTTGCTGATGATAGCACAATCTTATTTGCTAATAAAAATCCGACATACCTTGAATCTGACATAAACGAATCAGTTAAATTAATCATTTCATGGCTTGAGTCCAATAACCTTAAAGTGAATTTGAATAAAACTAAAATTATGTACTTTACTCAAAAAAACATTGACTTAAATCTTGACATTCACTACTTAGGAATGACAATTGAAAAAACACTTGAAACTAAATTTCTTGGACTTAACATTGACGATAAGCTTACATGGAAATCACATTCTGATTATGTTTGCAAAAGGTTGCGACTATTCTCATTTGCTCTCTACAGACTGCAACTGATCGTCAATGAATCTGCTGTTTTAACAGCCTACCATAGTTATGTAGTATCTACACTCAGATATGGTTTGATATTCTGGGGAAACTGTAATGACAGAGAAATGATATTTAGAGCTCAGAAACGCTGCATTAGATCTATGTATCGCCTAAAATCGGATGACTCTTGTAAGACATATTTTATTAATAAGAAAATCTTGACCTTTCCTTGTCTGTATATTCTAGAATGTGCCATATTTATTAAAACAAACATAGATAAATTTGAATTTCGAGCCCGGGATCGCCATCAAAATAAACTGTGTTCAATTCGTGCCAATTCATGTTTATTAAGAAAAAGTATTTTTTGTATTGCTCCACAAATTTACAACCGTATACCAGAATCCATTCGAGACACAAATGACATTAATTATTTTAAATCAAAACTAGTAGATTATTTAATTGACAAATGCTATTATTCATTTAATGAATTTTATTCTAGGATTGTGTAATAATAATGGAAGGTTGGTACATAATATATTAATGGTTTGACGTAAATGATTAATTGTAATATTTAATAATAATAATAGACAGTAATATTAAATGATGATGATAATAATAATATATTTAAATTGTTCGATTGTACGCCTTTGTGGCAGGACACGGTTAGTTCTAAGCATGACATTTTATAAGACCCTTGTTGTATACCTGTGTTCCACAATAAAGATTTATGATTTATGATTTATGATTTATATTATTTACCGCTATCCGATTAAGACACAAAAAGTAAAAAAAAAATACATTTAAATTTACTAAACAAATTTTTTCAATCTGACCTATGCGTGTTGGGTGTCTATGGATAGGTCTATTAAAATGATGTTGAGGTTTCTAAAACCATTTTTCCTAAAAGTCTAAGGTTTGAGATATAGACGCTTCGAAAGTGGTAAAATGGGCCTTCCGCATCTAACTTTTGAACTAAGAAAGTGAAAATTTAAAAAAATACATGATGTAGATCTCAACAAAATCTTGCAACGAAAATTGGTTTGAACTAGATCGAAATAGTAGTTTTTGAGATATAGCACATTCTCATCAACCGCAAATATAACTTTGTCTTTCATACAAACACTATGAAAAACAAAGTTATATTGCTGTCAAAAATATTGTGATATTTTCGCTAGGTGGAAGTAAGAGGACCCCGAATTCAGTTTAAGGGTGGTACGGAACCCCCAGTGCGCGGGTCCGACTCGCGCTTGGCCGGTTTTTTCTATATAAAAACGAACGCGTGTTAAGTTTCTCATTCCTGGGTTTAGACTAAAACAACTTTCTTCAAACTACCTGTTTGAATGATAAAGAAAGGAAAGAAAGAAAGAAAAACATTATTTAACATACTTCTTATCATTTTCGTCGTACGCCGACTGCAGCATCTGCAGCGCGGACGCCGTGCCGGAGACGGCGGCGGGCAGCGGCTTCGGCTTGGGCGGCGCCGGCTTGACCTCCACGCGCTTCTTATTTTCAGCCTCGCGCTTCTGGAATATCATTAGACAGGGTTAATTTAAATTAGCTGACCACCTCTTGCAGGAAGCCTCTCAACATCAATCCTAACAACATTTGTTCTACGACTTTTTACAAATCTTGATAAATAATACAAAAAAAGAAAATCAAAACCAATTTTGTTCCCTCTGTTATTTACGACTTTGTATGATGTACCTAAAATAACAACGCCGAGGCGCCGCCTGCATTCATTCAACGTTTCGGTACTAACTACCTATTATTTCCGCAAGTTTAGAGTCAGTAAATAATTTTTGTATGGGAAAACTTAAATTTTAAAAACTTTTAATTTTGAAAAGTCGTAGAACAAATTTTGTTGGGATTTTTGTGGAGAAGCTACCTGCAAGAGGTGATCAGCTAATTTAAATTAACCCTGTGGTAGTATTAAACACTTGCTTCTTTTACGGCAATAAAACGTGGGACTGCGACAGCGCATTCATCTCTCTTTTACACTCACAATCCTTATGGGGAGGCGTAGTGTTGCACTGTACACTATAGTTATCGATAAGCACGGGCGCGCACGGCTCACTACCTAGGTCATGAATGATTTATGGCCGCAAAGAATGGCGAGTGCTTAATACTATAGACGAAAGATATCACTTCCAAATAATACCACACAAGTCATAAAGAGTTGCGATAGATTTGATTATCCTTATTGACCCGACCGGGGTCCGAAACCGTTGCATCAGATCAGTTGGCGTATCTTGAAAAC